>WOVY01009371.1:510000-704657 GCA_013436015.1 Rhipicephalus annulatus
AAATATAAATTCAGCCTATGGCCTGCAAGACGGTAATATGGCGGTATGTATGGTTTATGACAAATAATTTACATCTTCTTGATGATATGTTATATATATAAACTATAGCTTAACTGAGCTGTTTTTATGCTATTTCAGGTATAGGCCACAGCGTGGTCGCCTAATACTGGTTTACATGATGACATTATGTTTCCTAGCTGTACACGTTGGATATGACTTAATATCAAGCGCATAAATGACACCTGCTTCACCACGGGGTTGATATGGCCTCACATTCTAGTGATGTGGCAGTAATACTACATTGCATGCACGTCATATGCGGGCAATCAGGGGGAGAGGAGGAATGTGCTAGCAGTATAATGCAAAGAATTCGAGATCGCGAACAGAACGTTGAATAATATAAACGTTTAGGTGGTTAGCTTGCCTTCAACGTGTCGAAGTTAACATGTCGAGGTTAACATGTCGAGAAAAACATGTCGAGGTTAACACAAGAACAAACTCTATAACCTGTCAGAAAAAAATGCGGAACTACTCAGTAGAGACACTGAACGCGATACCTGCAACCCATTACGTCAACACGTTTTTGGTACAAAAAGTGGGAGACAATGAATGAGTACTAGCTAGTTTGATTACTAGATCATAAAAAAGCACAAAAAATAATGAAAAACAAAGCTGCCTATTCCAAGGAAGGCCAGAATAGGACTGAGTGTGTGTAGTACGAACACTCGTAAACTGGTCCAATTGTTTGAGAAAAATGTGCTGGTAGGTAAATCTAAATTTGATAATAGTTGGCTAGGACACCTACCGGCGTGCAAGCTCTGATGATTAAGTTACAATCAAAATAACGTTTCTGTTCGGCCAATGTGTCAGGCTCACAAGATCATCGAAAAAAGAGCCGCAAATATAACTTAAGTACGCGGAATGGTACCCGAATAAAAGCTGTATTTTATTTCCAAGCCAGCAAATTAGCCAAACCTAAGTTCAGTTTAGGTTATTCATCACCAAAATACAAAAATATACCCCACTGCAACGTACACCACTGCAATTTCATCACATCAAAGTAGAGTAAAAAAGAGATCAGGTGACTTCCTGACGAGAGCATTAAGGCTCGAGAACTGACAGTTAATAGTGCATCCTGTTGCGATCGGAATTCACAGGAATGAGACATCCGGGATGAAGATGCCAAGGCAGGAGGAGGTTAACATAATAGAGAGAGTTTATTTACACCATTTACATGGCAGGACAGCTCTGGCCCGAAGCTCTACACTGAAAAGCTCTCCATTGAACAAGCACCCAGCAGCACGTGAGAGATGATTTTAAAGTCTCATTTCCCCAAATCCCTAGATCGGGGAATAGGTCTATACTGTACTGTCCAACAAACTTCCCACAGCACAAGCGAGAGTCATCATGCCGGCACCGCCCCCAACATACACACATACACAAAACAAACACGTGTATGGTCCCGGCGATGCTGCCTCCTATAGCGAACCTTGCTTCCACCAAGCGGGGTGTAAGGAGTATTTCACGTTGCCGCCTGGACATACCACCCATGGTTTGTCGATGGCGGTCGCTGGCTAGGCGCCTCCGAGGGCAAATGCCTTGACATTTTGTGCTAATTTGAACGTCGGTGGACTATCACTCAGAGACGCAAAGCGTGGTGGTCCGACATTCATCCACAGCAGAATCTCGGCATTGTGGCATTTCATGGGGTGCAAAGGCGCCACGTTTAACATTTCCACGCCGGCCCCTGCGACAGTAGTGCACCGTCGAGTAATTGCCGCAACACACTGCCCAGTGAATGAAAACCAGCAGGGCGTCTTCGCGCTGCTTCTTATCTTCCCAAAGTGAGGCGGCAGCCTTTTTTTTTCAATCCCGCGGCCGCAGCGAAATGGTGGCTCGCCAAACGCAACAACCTACGGTCACGTTTACATAATCATGTTCACTTTTGCCAGCATGCCTATGGCTCTGTTTAGGTAGAATTAGCAAGGGACTTCGTATTTCAGTGTAATAGTAGCATAGTTTTTTATTCACGTTAATGTAGAACTTGAAGACGTAGTTTCTCGTTAATGTAGATCATATAGACGTAGTTCAAATTCGATCTCAATGAACTCTCACAGCGCGCGCGACATTCATTTCCTTAGGTCGCGTTTTGAGAGGGCAATTCAGAAAGCTTTCACTCCGCCTCTCCGTTAATAATAAAGAACACAAAGTTTGATTTTTCTGTCTGCAAAGTCTTGTGCAGGCTCGGCGCATGGTACATCCCGGTAGGTTTATATTTACATTCAGAATCGCATTGATGGCATATCGGCGCTCACATTTTCAACTTAAGAACGGTATCGTACTCGCTCTGCAATGTGGGCTTGGGGCATTCAAATGCTGTCACGGGCTAAGTAGATGCCTGAGGATGACAACGACGAAGTGCTGAATGTGAACGTGCTCGGACTGCAGCAGCGTTGTACGCATTTGCTCGCCATTATATTCGACAGTACGCATTTGCTCGCCAGTGTATACTTTATTCCCCGTAACATCATTGGTGGAGGTGCGGGGCACCACTCGCTATACAGCCCAACGAGCTGGATCTTCGCAGCGGATGGCGCATTGCAACTACCACGATGACTGACCAGGCTACTCAATGTCAACAAGATCTGTCAGCCCCGCGAATGATCGTTGTGGTGCAACCTCATGACCCAGGCCCATTCAACGGCACAAGTGGCATAGACGTCGATGACTGGCTGGTTCTATATGAGCGCCTCAGCAGCAGCAACCATTGGGATCCGATGCTTATGTTGGCGAACATCATCTTCTACTTGCATGGCACGACAAAACTCTGGTACGAAACACATCAAGAAGAGTTGACTATCTGGGACGTTTGTAAGCAGAAATTGCGCTATCTATTTGGGAAACCCATCAGACGTCAAGTGGCCACAAAGGAAGAGCTTGCGACTCGTGCTCAGACATCCACAGAGCCGTACATCGCGTACATCCAGGGCGTGTTGGCTTTGTGCCGCAAGGTCGACAAGGACATGCTCGACAAGGACAAAATCGGACAGATCCTGAAAAGAATTGCCGATGACGCCTTCAATTTTCTCCTGTGCAAAGGCTGCACGACGGTGGAGTCGGTCATCGAAGCATGTCGTCGCTTCCAACAGGCAAAAAGTAGGCGCATAGTTCACCGATTTGACCGCCTTCCCAACACGGCGGCTACGTCTTCTCGCGAAGATTTGCCCACACTTCATCAAACACCAGCGCCGGAAAACGTCACCAGAATAGTCCGTCGGGAACTCGAGGCTATGGCACCCGCTATGTCTAGCGTAAGCGCACCAGGACACAACCTCGACACCGTTTCAATGATACAGGCCGCGGTTCGCCGAGAGATCGCGAATGTGGGCATTTCGCCACCTCATTAAAATGCCCCTGCTACTTCTAGCTCGGCTCCAGTCGTTGCGGCTGCCACTTCGAACCACACGTTCGCGCCACGACGAAGCCGAGCTGAATGACGCACTCATGATGATCGGCCCATATGTTTTACGTGCCATCGGATAGGACACATTGCTCACCATCGCCGAAGCCGTTGGACCTCATCACCTCGACCGAGCTTCTATAATTGGGGGCCTTGCTCCGAGCGTTCACCTTATGCCCCGTCCTACCGTGCTGAGACAGGTGCAGAGCATAATCCAGAACGTCGGACCAGCCGCTCGCCATAGCTCGTGCGTCGTCAGTCCCGCTAGCCCCAACCCCGCCGTTCTCAATCTCCCTACGACCGTCGCTCGGAAGACTAGCCGGTGCCGCCCCCGGAGGTAACGCTGCATACGCGACTCAGACTGCAAATCCTCTGATTACTCCCGACCAGCGGTGCAACCTATTTACAATTCTCGTTGATGGTTTACCTGTAACTGCTCTTATTGATACCGGTGCACAAATATCTGTAATGAGCTCTGACCTCCGCCGCCGCCTCCAAAAAATTCTGACGCCTGCGATTGCACCTACTGTTCCTACAACGGACGGGAGTACTCCTGCTGTGCTTAGAATGTGCACTGCGCGAATAACAAATTCTGAGCATGAAACTTCACTTCTGTTTGCTGTACTGAAAAATTGCCCTCATGACCTCATCCTTGGACTTGACTTTCTGAATTCACAAGCTGCGCTCATTGACTGTTCCAATGGTCTTCTTCGGCTCGAACTACCATCCTTCTCAGAGACCGTCTCTACCAACCCACCTCGCTTACGCTCTGTTGATTTCCTCAGACTTCCGCCGCAAGCCGCAGTCCAAGTCCAACTCTCGCCATTTTTTCCAGTACCCGATGGTAATTATGTTGCTTCACCAATTTCTGACGTGGCCATGACATGTAATGCTGCACTCCCCAACACAATGGTTACGTTAAGGACAACCGAACTTCATTTCCCGTCCCCAATTTTGGCTTCTCAGGGCAAGTTATTCCTCGCGGCATGTCACTTGCGCATCTGACACCACTGGTCGACCACACAGTTTCCGCCCTAACCATCGATTCGCCACCCGATTTTTCATCAACGTCGCTCTCGTCACGTTCCTGTTCCGACCTTTTCAAGCCAATGCTATCTTACAAGCTCATATCTGAAGAAGTCTCTGCTTTCTGCCGTGTGCTTGCTTCTTATCAGGACATCTTTGACTTCAGCGACCGTATTTGGGCCAGACAACCGTGGTAACCCATCGCATCGACACCGGTGACGCTCGACCCATTCGCCGACGACCCTACTGTGTGTCAGCCCCGGAGCGTGCTATTATACAGCGAGAAATCGATAAAATGCTTCATAAGGGCATAATCGAACCCTCATCTAGTCCCTGGTCCTCACCCGTTGTACTTGTTTAAAAGGACAATAGCTGTAGATTCTGTGCTGATTACCGCCATCTCAACCTTATTACCAAGAAAGATGTCTATCCCCTACCGCGCATAGATGATGCACTCGATTGCTTGCACGGTGCCAAATATTTCTCTCCAATAGACCTTCGCTCAGGCTACTGGCAGATCGCTGTGGACGACAAAGACAGAGAGAAGACGGCGTTCGTGACTCCTGATGGACTTTATCAGTTCAAGATGATTCCTTTTGGATTATGCAATGCCCTCGCGACTTTTGAACGCATGATGGATTCTCTCCTTCGAAACATGAAGTGGACCATCTGCCTCTGCTATCTTGACGACGTTATTGTTTTTTCGACTACTTTCGACGACCAACTTACCCATCTGTTCACAGTGCTTGACTTTTTTCCGACGTGCCAACTTGCAACTCAAATCGTCCAAATGCCGCTTTTGGCAACGCCAAATCTGCGTACTCAGCCATCTTGTAAACGCTGCGGGCGTTCAACCAGATCCTGCGAAAGTCCGAGCAGTTCGTGACTTCCCCACACCCCGCTCACCCAAGGACGTCCAAAGTTTTCTGGGACTGTGCTCCTATTTCTGTCGTTTTGTCGAGAAGTTTGCTGAAGTAGCCCGTCCTCTAACCAGCCTCCTCAAAATGGATGTCGCATTCACCTGAGGCCAACAGCAAGCAAATGCCTTCTCGTGGCTTGTTGACATTCACACCAATCCACCAGTCCTAGCACACTTCGACCCATCTGCCGCCACGGAGCTTCGTACTGACGCCAGTGGCCACGGCATAGGCGCAGTGCTGGCGCAGCGGCAACAAGGCATGCAACGCGTCGTCGCGTATGCAAGCCGACTGTTGTCACGCTCCGAACAAATTTATTCCATCACAGAACGCGAGTGCTTAGCTCTCGTCTGGGCCATTGCGAAATTCTGACCGTACCTGTATGGCCGACCATTCTCAGTTATTACGGACCACCATGCGCTTTGCTAGCTCTCCTCATTCAAAAACCCTACGGGACGCCTTGGTCACTGGGCGGTGGCCTTACAAGAGTACACTTTTTCCGTATTTTATAAATTAGGACAACTTCACTAGGATTCCGACTGCTTGTCCCTTTACCCAGGCAATCCCCCTGACACGATGGAAGATGGACAAGAGGCCCTGAATCTTTCAATTATCGACCTTACCGACCAAGCTGCTGAACAACGCCGTGACCCCCCTTCGCGTGCTATTATCAATGGTCTGCACTCTTCCCACCCTGACCACTCCTTACAACTGTTCGTTCTTCACAACGACATCTTGCACCAACGCCCGCCCTGATGGTGCTGAGCTTTTACTCGTTGTTCCTGTGCATCTTTGCTCAGACGTTTTGGCCCAGCTCCATGATGCCCCCTCCGCTGGACACCTAGAGGTGTCACGCACGTATGACCGCATTCGCAGCCAATTCTTTTGGCCTGGCCTCTACCGTTCTGTGCGACAGTACGTTGCGGCATGCGACCTCTGCCAGCGCCGCAAGACACCTGCTCTGGGACCTGCTGGTACCCTCCAGCCCATTGAAGTACCAGATGAGCCATTTTTTTCAAGTCGGCCTCGATCTTCTAGGACCTTTTCCTGTGTCGGCCATTTTTAATAAGTGGATTTCTATTGCTACCGACTACGCAACGCGGTATGCCGTTACACGCGCCCTCCCCACCAGTTGCGCTACTGATGTAGCCGATTCCCTTCTTCGTGACATCATTATGCGTCATATGCTCCTCGTCAGTTGATCACTGACCTGCGGCAGCTGTTTTCTATCTAAAGTAGTCGAAGAGCTTCTGCGATCCTGCTCTACCCACCACAAGTTCACTACAGCGTACCATCCGCAAACCAACAGCCTCACGCAACGCCTCAACCGTACCCCGACGATTATGTTAGCGATGTACGTCTCCAAGGATCACAAAGATTGGGACATCCACTTACCTTTCGTTACCTTCGCATACAACAGTTGACGTCATGATACAGCTGGTCTTTCCTCTTTTTACTTAATGTTTGGTTATGACCCGCCTTTGCCTATGGACACCATGCCCCAATCTGACGCCCCCTCATCGACTGCTTATGCTCGTGATGTCCTGGCCCGAGCTGACATCACTCGCCAAGTCGCCCGGGATTGTTTATGTGTCTCGCAGCTTAACCAAAAGAGTGCTTGCGATCGCCGGCACCGTGACGTACAGTACTTCCCGGGGTCGCTCGTCTTGCTGTGGTTACCAACACGTCGTGTTGGTCTCTGCGAAAAACTGATGTCCCGTTACGTTGGCCCCTACTGCGTCATACGCAAGGTCACCAGCGTGACCTATGAGATAGCTCCACTCCATACCACGTCAGTACTAGCTTCAGTCCCGACCAATATAATGCACGTCTCACGGCTTAAACCATACTACTCACGCCTCGAGAATTGATCGCTCCGGGATGGTGCTTCTGCCGCCAGCGGGTAATGTCATGGGCTAAGTAGATGCCTGAGGATGACGATGAGGAAGTGCTGAATGGGAACGTGCTCGGACTGCAGCAGCGTTGCACGCATTTGCTCGCCATCATATTCGCCAGTACGCATTATCTCACCAGTGTATACTTTATTCCCCGTAACAACACGTCTTGTGGCAAGGTTTCAGAAGCGTTAATCGTATTCGACCCCATATTAGATGATGCGCAGTGCAGTCTGCTGCTATATTCACTCGAACAACGAAGACCAGCGGAGTTCTTTAACGCAAATGTTTTTTTTTTGTGTCTGTGTTGACAGACCATGCAAACAGCAGCTTAGACACATACAGTGCATGGTGTGCACATACACTGATGCAAAATGGGACCGTCATTTCTAAAGATATAAAGTGAAAGGGATGACATAACAAACGTTACTGCTGACAATTGCAACAACGTCGACAGAGAAAATATTACACGAGAATGGAAAAACGCTGCAAAAACAGCGAGATGCGTGCACTTTGCGCAAGGTTTATATGAACCTCACGCATCCACTATTCTTCAATTTTCGCCTAGGGTGCCACCATCTGCACTACTCAGAGCATTAGCGCGTGATGCGCATAACGGATAGTAAGTCTGAACGAGTCTCCCAGCAGCTACGTTACATTGCTGCGTAACCTATTGAATATCTTTATCAATGGGTAAACTTTTTTGCCCGGGATGCGTTTAGAGGCACGCAATAGCTTCCGGTATACTGAGCAAAAAATGCGATTAGAGCAAGGGAGCCGCTGCCGGAAGTGTAAATGAACAGCATTAATACTTTCTTTTTACAGTTTTGCTGTGTTTTGGCGTATATTAGCTGTTGACGTCAGTTCTAGAACAATATCCAAAAAGTAGCCAAGTAGCCAGCATCATTTATTTGTTGCCGCGCTCTTCTTGAAGTAGTCAATCTGGCGTAATGCAGCCAAGCCTCGCAACCATGAATTCACACTTTATTTCTTCGCAGATGGCATATTTAAACCTGGATATGGTGATTCATCTATCTCAATTGAATGAACATGAAATCTTGAGGGAGAGGTTTGAAAACATGCTAATGGCTTTTTGTGTCCTTTTCATATGCACCCAAACGTTGCAACGTGCTTCGTTTTGCAAATTGTACAGCCAGTTTTTTTTACGCTCAATAACTTTTTCATAACGTTAATAAATTTTAGACCATCGGTAATTCATGCGAGGTGGTTAAGGCACAATACTTTTGAGATGCTCATTTTGAGCAGGGAGAATATAGTAGCGTTATATTATGAAATATCGGCTTGGTTCGTTAGTGCAGAATTGGTGCTATTCTGTTTTTCGAGCTCCTAAAACTTTCTGTCTGCTTAATGCATCTGCTCGCCCTATCATGTCATTCCATAAAGCCAATGAATATTACCGTTTAGTGGTTCGGGAATAGCTATGAATTCTTCGCTGTTGGAGCACAATCGTTTAAACTGTGGACCTTACTTTAATGAATGATGGTCCATGTCGTAAATGGCTGCCTTGAATTTGTAGAAGCGGGCTTTTGTAAGTACGTTTTCGGTATAGCATTGCAGCTTTTTTTTGGCATATCAACACAGCGATGTATTTCTAGAAAGCTTATTGAAAGTGGTAATTATGCTACAGCTTGAGTGAAGGATGAAACTTACTAAACACATAGAAAAAATTCGTAAAGGTTTTCTCCCCTTCGGTTTAAATCAAGAAGATATGATCAATGAATTGCTAATAAATGGAAGTCTGGATGTCGGTAATGTACTTAAAAGTCATTCTGCAAATCATTCACTAAGATATTGGCATCTTTCAGGTCCATGCAAGTTCCCAGCGGAGTACGATTTACGTGAACGTTTGGGCTAATATTGAATTCGAAGCTATTGAATAAGCTCCAGCAACAATTCTAGGGCTAGCTCATCTGCAAGACTTTGAAACGGGTATCTTCATATGCTTTAAGGACTGCTGAAACTCCATCGGCCTGCTGAACGTTTGTGTAAAGTGAGCTAACATGAATGGTTGCAGAGATTAAATCATGTGGATTGGTAATGTTTGATATACCTTGAAGAAAACTATTGGAATCCTTTAACAATGAAGTTATTGTTCCCGTAATTTGGTTTATAGGGGTATCTACACAGCGTGAAATGCTTCACGTTGTTGTACTTATGCCGGAACTGTTTAGATGGATTGGATTTCTGTGATGTAGTAACTTCGAAACTGCCAGAATAGGAGACGACAGCACTGCATCACCTTGAAGCTCGCTCATTGAAGAAAGAGAAGGCCTCTACAGAATGGAGTTTCTGGGACGCCAACAAGATGACGCAAGGGAGCTTAGGGCAAACCCGCAATCACGCGCGAGGTTCACAAAGCTAGGTGTCTGTCCTCGAGCCATTGATGGCACGGGGCAGAAGTTTCGGTGTCATAAGCCACAAATTCTGAGCGAGTGATCCTGTGGACATACCAGACATGGCGAGCGTTTTTGAAACACCAGAGCTGCTAACCACGTCCAGAAATCTTACGTCGCTGACAGTGTGCGGCTACGCCTAGGCCTGGTGATTCCGTCTACAGCGGGACTATGAGCTGTGCACCCAAGTGACGACTGCATATGAGTACGCAAGGGGTTCCATTTGAAGGCACCGGGCTGCGGCACCGACTTGTCAGACTAGTTAGTCTCTTCTTTATGTGTGTGAACCGCGTCTGTGCACGACTCTAGTACTGTATCTGTTAATGGGTGCTTCTCGTCCAATGTAACCTAATTTAGTTTTTTGCGCTGTCTCCAATTTCCTCGCGTCACGCACCTTGCTGCGTGAGGAACCTAACCATCACAGTTAGCTTGGTTCTGAATCTTTGACAGGAAGTAAAACTGGCCAGCCATGGGAATGAGTGGTATGAGATACATAGAGACTTTTGTGCATAGATTTTTCTGCTTCAGTAGTTCTGTGAGCTAATCTACCAAAAGATCCTAAACTTGTCGGTTCGATTTGTTGTGAAGAGTTATAAAAAGTGGTATTGTCATTCCAATTTGTTGTGATGTGTTATAAATATGATATCCGGAGGTTGTATGAAAACTTTCATAATGTTCTCACACTTGCTAAGAACCAATCTCTCCGCCTTTATCCACGGGTTTTACGACGACTCATCAATATTGTAACATTCGATGTTTTAAAAGCAAATGCATTCCTTGGTCGTGGGTTGCTGGGGGTCCCTGGTCGGCGTGCGCACAGATCTCTCAGCGCGCACTCCTCCTCGCCCCTAGCAACCGAAGCAGGTTGCGTGTGGTCGAGAGTAAGAGAGAGGACGAGCGTGAGGGCTTGTGATGGTGCTAGAATGGTGGAGCAGCGGAGTGTGAGGGAAAGGACGAGCGCACCCGGTGAGGGCGCTCGAATCGCGGAGCTCGCTTGGTGGAGTCAGGGCTTGGGCGCTCCTCTTTCCTTGCTTGAACCCATATATATATCATGCACTTAGCGCGCGCTTTGCTGTCTTGCTAGCGAGAGTAAGTCGGTGAAGTTGAATCTCTTGCGGCAACGCTACAACTAGGACACGTTTCAACTCGAGCATTATGCCTCTCCCTGGTGCAGGCGTCACTGCAGTTGCTTCAACGTCATCATCTGTTGGACAAGGAAGCACTGGTGCAAAGCGAAGAGCACGTATTGCCGAGTGAGTGCGCTTGAAGCGAGTCGCCGGTGTGGAACTCCGTGCTCGGGAAGCATCTGTGAAACGCCAAGGATAAGTCGAAGATCTTGATATGTGTGCTTTCGCATTTACTCATGACCCCCTTGTGCGGCATTTTTTCCCTTCCTTCTTCATTCTCTGTTCGTTACAGAGATATGTTTTCCTCAAAAACTTCACGCTGCACCGGACTGATTTAGTAATCAAGGCATAACGTTACGATGGTGGGGCCAGTGCGTGTATAAAAACATAATCAGTTTAGCGTCACCAGAATTTTCACGGTTATGTAAGTACTCTTCTTGAGCATGATTCGAGCAAAGTTGTGCAAGTCATTTAGAAGCTGAAATTCGTTGGATCACCCAGATGTTGGGCAAAAAGTAAGGCCCTTTGATGAGGCTTATTTTTGAGTACCACAATAAACTCTGAAGGAGTAATTATAGTGTCGCTATATACGTACGACCTTTTTCTCTGAGATGGTTGAGATGGAACACTGTCAACGTTTGCAGTACAATTTGAAAGGCCTAGGCAAACAACGTATGAATTTATTGTGTTTGAATGTTCATAAGTTTTCCTCCCTTATATGTTTAGTGGCTGTGAGGCATTTTATTCTACCGTGAATGATGGCGACGTTCAAGACCTATCTAAGCTGTGAAGACGCATCCTACATAATGTCTAATGGTTAACAATAGCCAGCAATTACTGAAAGGCGTTCTTTAGAATCATTTTCAAATTGGCCTCGTTCGGGCCAGGAGGATTGCTGGTGGCCGGCTTGAGTCTTGGCAGTGAGCATTTCATTATACAGTATCATTCAGATACGTTGACAGTACGGTCACATGCACTTCAAACTGGATGCCTATATAGGTTTTTTTTCTACTCTTCTAAAATCTCCTAGAAAAAAGATACCCCGGTTGAAGAAACGACCACTATAGCAATAGTTGATTCCACCATCCACTATTTTGGGTGACTATGGTGCTGGAAATATAGGTAGCACATGGTTTATGGTGGCGTAAACTAGATGGTGGAGTGCGGCAACGCTGGAGCGTGAAGCAGTGTGAAAGCCACCTTGAAGAGCCGCCACTAAGAATAATAACAAAAATGAATTAAAATATAAAAACACAAGTCAAAATAAAAAAGTTGAAAAAGCGCGAAATATAAGTTGCAACTGAGCCAACTGAGGATTGCCAAATGAGTGCACTAACTGCTGGCCCATGCCGACACATGACGATAAAGCTGTTGAATACTTAGTGAACTTACAAACTGACTTTTCAACTTCAGGTCTGTTTGTCACGTACTTGAGATGGACGGCCTCAGCACCTGCTAACTAAAAATTGTACTTTTGATAAATTCAAACAACTGCTGCTTGTAACGATTGCTACTGTGATAATGGGAACAGCGTTATGTTTTTGTTACTATTAACAGCAGCAAGAAAAACAAAACAACTCAGCGGACTGGGCAGCAGGTACAGTTTATCGGTGGTTTCTGTCACGTTTATTACTCGTTTGTCACTCCTTTCAAAGGATGACATCTGCTCAGACTTTATGACGCCTATAGGCTTATTCGATAGATAGGCCCACAAAATTTAATGGATGTTTTTTGCGCACCTCCCAGCGGTGCCAGCGCACTGCTGTTTCTTTATCGTTAGGAACAACTACATAATGGTCCAGCCAAAACGAATGCAGTGCGCCAGAAACAATATGCTACCGTATGGGTTCAGTAAGTGTACGAATTGACGAGTCTATTCTTGCATAGGTGCTACAGAAATGCCGTCGAGTGCGACTGGCGGCTGTCGATGAAGGGGTACGTTTGGACGAAGTGCTGCAAGCACGTCGCATTGATATTTGTCGCTTCTTGGGTGGACACCGCACAAAAAGGCTTCATTTAGGTTTAAATATACAACGGCTGTGCTATATTGTCACTATTACTTGTCGAAATTGTGTATCCTGATACCCATAAGCCCCAATAACACTTGTACGGACTGTATCGGTAGCCCTTACCTGTGGAGTAAATCACGCTTGGAGAACAGAAGGGTAAAAGTTATACTCGCTGGGCTCGTTTAGACAAATGTCGAAAGTAATAGTTTATTTGTATCAGCGTCGCATCCGTTTTGTTAACTGAAAAGTACGGCTCAAGCAAGAGAGAGTGCAAGAATTGCCAGAGTCGCGTTTCTAGCGTTGCGACATCAATTGATCGCTGTATGCTGCTCTAACATTGAAACGGGCAATGGTGAACTGGGCTCGCTTATTTCTCAACAACTGCACGGCATTCTAAAACATTTATTGCCTCTGTTCACAGTGACACCTCTAGTAATCTAAACACCACAACGAAGAAACACTTCACTGATTTCAAACTGATGTAAAGACGTGCGCAATTTGTAAACATATTCACAGCCAAATTTTACGCTCCACAAAAATTGACGCGTCGTTGACACCGTAAAAATAAAAAAAACATGCTAGATGGCGTAATTAGCAGCGTTGGTTTATTTTGATCGTAAACATGTATGTCTGTGCATTCGAGAATGAAACCCTACAAATTAGTGATTTCACATGCTGTCATGTGGTTTTTCATCATGCCACCATCATCTACCAAGTTCCATCAAGCCGTCGTCATTCAACTTGCTCATGAAGCTTTCCACAAAACACAATTTGCATCGCCACCATGAGCTAGCAATTTTCACTGTTCCCACCGTTTGCTCGCCACCAACACCTACATGTTCTATTATTTTTTCCGCTCTCGCTATCATCAGCCAGTATTAAATCGACAGTTTCCACCATATCCTCTACCATTTCCATCATATCCCCCAACAATTACTGCATCCACCATCCTAGAATCTTCAATAGGGTGTGAACGGAGTTACCAGGAGGCGGCCGAAAATTGGCAGCTTTATCAAGAGCAATAATAGCGAGTGTCAAGAGTGTTGTACTCGTGGCCAGAGCAACGGTGGCTCAAAGACGGTGTGGTTCGTGTGACTCCCTCGTGAAACTGGTGATTCTTGCGAAGGGACAATCACAGCTGGTGCGTGATTCATTGCGTGTGTTATCATTTTCAAGGTCTGTGCTGTATATATATATATATAGATTATAATGAGACGTTTTAGAGTGGCACTCTTTTATAAAACAGGAGAGCGGTCACGACACGTCAAGTGGTAATGGCGGAACCAGTCTGTGTACCCAGCCAACCAAACGTCGTCTTCTTCACCGACTGAGTCATACCCCTGCCTTTCAGAGTAGCACTCATCTTCTTCGCTACATTTTCCTCCCCTCCGGAAAAGCGCCATCGTGGCGACTCATGGGCAGCAGACAATAGTGGGATCATAATACGGTTTTAGGCGGTCTATGTGGACGGTCTCACGTCCACGGCATCGTTGATCATGGGGCTGCTCTAGCGGCTCGACGATGTAATTGACGGGTGAAGTTTGCTTAACCACACGGTAAGGGCCGTCATACTTGTAGGTCAAGTTCGTTGAGAGACCAGGGCTGGTTGAAGGGATGCGAAGCCAGACAAGGTCATCTGATGCATAAGAAGCTGGAGGCGTCGGGCTATCGCGGTGGTGTTTCTGTCGTTGCTGTTGAGCACTTGTGAAGGAGCGGGCAAGCAGACGACACTCTTCCGCGTATTTAAAAGCTTGTGACATCGTCGTTGACTCAGCAGCATCCGGGTGGTAAGGAAGGATGGTGTCTAGCGTGCAAGAGGGCTCGTGACCATAAAGGAGGAAGTATGGAGAGAAACCAGTGGTTGTCTGGACAGCAGTATTATGCGCGTATGTTACAAAAGGGAGAATACTGCCCAGTTGGTGTGATCGGTTGCGACGTACAATATATATATATATATATATTGTTTGATTATGTTTGCGCTCCTTTTCTTTTTCCCTTACAACTTCGGCACATTGCTGTGTGAGCGAAGCAGAAGATCAAGAGCAGGAGAATAACGAAGAGAACATTATGTCGGTTCTTGCTGATGGTGTTTTCAGTTACAACTCACGTTTAGAAAGGACCTAGATACGCGTAGCTGTTGTGGAATGCTGGTGCCTTTGGAAGGACTAGTCCCAATATAAAAACATAGCAACTGTTCCTTCAACCAGCACCACCATTGTTCGAGCATTTCGACGCTAAGATTATCTGAGGTAGCAGATCAATATTCGAATTTCCTGCATATTAGCCTGTTTTTTAGGCACGGCGGCTAATTATGCCAAAGGCAACGCTACAGTGACATTGTATTTTATTGAAAACGTTGTCTAGTGTGCAGCCGTGTCGCGCCGGACTTGCTTTAGACAGGTGGATGCTGCGCTGATTGATGTGAAGTGTGTTGCAAATCAACCGCCCGCTCTCCCGTCTTCCGTAACCAAGCAGAGTGCAGGGCCCTCGGGCCTTGAAGACATCTGTGAAGCATACCCGACGTTCATAGCGCGTCACGAAAGAAGCAAGCTGTGAATGTTGGTGGTTGTGAGTAGGTGCCTTTGTACAGACAAGCACTTCCTAGTTCATCGGAAGTGATGCTGATTTCCTCCGGCGAAGAGCAATGAGCATGTTTTTGGCGTCTTCGCGCATGGTAAGGACTTAGTCGTCGTGATGGAAGACGAAGTACGGTCGCCTCCAGGTGTTGTCTTCATGAGAGAAAAGCTCGCGAGCACGTCCCAAAAAAGTAAATATACGGGCTTACAGTGGCGAGCTGCAGGTAACGGCCCTACTGAAAATTTCCGTATGTGCGGCTCCGCACATACGCCTTATTAGACTATGGAAAACCGTATGATACGGAAAGTTCCGCAGATAAGGAATTCCCAGGATGCGGGAAGGTCCACACATAAGGAACGCCACATGATGCGGAAAGGTCCGCAGATAACGGAAGCCGCATGATGCGGAAAGCTCCACAGATAAGGAAAGCTGTATTAATTATGCAGAAATAAAATGACCATCCGCATCTAGTGCAAAGCAAAATAATGTGTCAGTTGAATAGACATCTGCATCTTGAGTACATGCAATACTTTGTACAAATCACAATATTTCTTATAGATGCATGATGAGGGATTGAATCATCGGCATCTTTCCAATTGTCGTGATGTGAAAGCAAAATTAGCTTTTAAATAAAATACGTTACAAAGCTACTAAATTAACATGCTAGTGATCATAAATGGTGCTTACATTGCAACACATTATTGCAGTATTCTATGCAAGACTTAAAAAACCTATATTGTTCTTATTTGCAATAGAGAAGCATAATTATACACATCAGCCTCGCTGCAATTAATATGCTTTTTATTTATCTGCATGCTCAAGCTGTGAATAGCGACATTGCAGTGTTGATGGTACGCAAGTGAGGTGACTTCACCGTAAGTTCACGAGCTCCACCTAAGCTACAGGATGGTGGCATAAAACACAATGTAACAGCAATTTTGAAACAAAATTTTAAACATAAGTAAGAATCATAGCACTGCGAAAGTGTGGCGCTGTGTTTATCTCATGAACGCCTTGTGGAGATCGACGAAATGCTGCTTAAAGCTCCGGCATCACTGTAGATTTGGGAAGTCACTGCCATAGAACCTATGTGTCCTTTATAGGCACCTGAAAATGTAAGTAATTGGCACAAATAATGTCAGACACACAAGTTAGCACCTTAGTTCACATGCACAAGAAATATGATACACATAATGAAACTAAAAATGTAAGGCAGACAATCCATGTTATGCCTATGTGAATAATAGAAGAAAGAAATGTATAAATTGTTCTGCTAAATGAAAGAAAACAGCATTCTTATCACAGTAAAATAACTAGGTTGTTGCCACAATTTTCAATGGTAGAGATAACCTATTGATATGTCCTTATAAAATTATCATTTAGGTGCTTCCTGCACGCTAAAACTTAAGGAACTGCCAGTGAGAGCTCTCAACGTACAATTAGTAGTGCGTACATATACATTTCCTGCATTTAAACTATACAGTTTGTGCAAAAAACTGACATCTTGAACCATTTTGAGACGTAAAACTATGCAACTTATGAAGGTTAAAATCACCATGAAAGCAAGCAGGATCAGGCAGGTGCCATTAAAAATCTGTGCAAGCCAGACTATTATAACCGAACTGCAGAGAAAAAGAGGCGCAAGAGTAACAAAAATTCGGCAGCTGACCAGCAGGTCGTGATATCAAACCCTGGCTGCAGCGGCTGCACTTCCGATGGAGGCAGAAATGCTGTAGGCACGTGTGCTCAGATTTGGGTGCACGTAAAGAACCCCAAGTGGTCAACATTTCCAGAGCCCTCCACTACGGCGTCTCGCATTTTCATATAGTGGTTTTGGGACGTCAAATTCCACATATTAATCAAGAATAACAGAAATTAACTGCCAACAGAAAAGTTGGGTGCATGTGCTATCTGTAAGTGCTTACACCTTACTACATAGAGAATGCTCATTCCATTTAAAATACCGAAATCGAAAATAACTGCTCGATATTAGGAATGTAAAAGGTGAGGTAGAACTGAATGACTCTATAAAAAGTAACGCTATTCTGACATAACGTTTTCTTATAACAAAATTGACTAAGACTATGAAATATCAGTTTGCAAGAAAAAATCTTTAAAAGAACAATCAAGTTTGAAATCACAATTTTTAATATGGCTACTACGACCATAACAAAAAAATCGAGTTCAACAAGGCTAATGTTAGTTTTTAAGGCCTGTGTTCACTAGACAATGAACTATACCACAAAAAGCACAGCGTTCAGGCAAAGCATCAAACAAAAAATGAAAGCAGACCTTTTTGTTATTACATACAATGCCTTCAAATTGGTATTTTTACCTCTACTTGCCGCTTTTTATCTGAGTATCTGGTGTGAAACAATTAAGCTGAAAATGCACTGTGCCTCCAAAACCTTTTGGCTGAATCTGAATATTTAAAAATGGTGAAACTTGCAGTAAATGAGTCTCCACAAGCTTTGGAACAGAGAGAGATCATGACTCTTAGGACTACTTTGGTTACTTGTGTTTTGTTTCTGGGCCTAAGCATAAAGACAAGGCCTTATTTGAATTGCTACTAAGAAAAAAATGCTTTCGAAATTGCCCTAGCGTCAAAGGATGCTCAGACATTTGTTGTTTTTTCCCACTGGGCCATTCTACACCAAAAATCTATACTATACTGCCTGGTGACCATTACAGATATATAGTTTAAAAAATGGTGGTAATTTACTCTTTTGAAAACAGTTATTTGCTAAAATATTTTGAAGAGAAAAAAGTTGTGGTCACGTGGGTACCTTCAGAATTTTGCAGAATGTCAAGGGGCTGTTTTTTGTGTGAAAATTTTTAAAGTACCACTTTTTCTTGCCATATCAAGTTGGGTCTATTTATTAAGAAAGAGGCTTCTTTAAAGTATTTGAAGCCGAGAAACTATTGTGCAATTTTTCCGCTACATAGGCTTTGAAAAACTCAGCCAAACTGTTTATCGTTTGCATTTTTTATGGCAATACTGCACTTTGTATGAATATTTGAGCCAAATATACTCACTCCACAGAAGATCTGTTTCACGAAAAAAAAATAATGCTAGGTCCAGAATACAAATGTCCATATATAATCGTTTTTTACACATTGAGATGCATTTTGTACTAAGCGTATAATTGAAAACTACTTTATGTGTAAGTTGAAAGCAAATAAACAGTTCTTGTTATATGACAAGTGTTATCATTACATTTTTTGTTTCAATGAAAAAAGTGATTTTTGAAGTCTCCTTTTCAGGGCAATGGGAAACTTTGGAATGGCAGCTGTCGTTTATTAATTGCGAAAACAGCCATCATTAGCAAACTTCAAGAATTATTTTCTTCTTTAAAACAAAATGTGTAATCTGATAACTTGCCATATAATGAGATCTGCTTTCTTGCTTTTGATGTGGCAAAAAATTGCACAAATGTTACTGAGCTTTATGCACTACACAAAATCACCTTTACTTAATACCTAGACCAAGTTTGGTGTAGAAGAAGCAGTATGTTTGAAATACTTTTTTTACAAACAACACCCAGACAACATCCTGGGAATTCCAGAAGGCACCAAGGAGGCCTAATAATTTGTTCTCTGCGATATATTTTAGCCTTTTACTGTTTTCAATACAGTAAACGAGCACAATATTTTTTGCATAACACATTTACGATGGTTGGCAAAATGTCTGGGATGTTTGATGTGAAATTGCCTCACTGCCAGTATTTATTCTTCAAAAGCTCAAGCTATCACCTCTCTGTTACGGCCTTACATACAACGCCTGCATATGAAAGAAAAAGAAGGGCAGGTCTGACAAAGATCACAAGGCAAGATATTTTGATGTTTGATAAATTCATTACCATAAACAGCAGTAAATAACATTCATTTCGAGTTGTCCAAGACACAAGCTTTATACCAGTATACTAAGAGCCAAGTGCAAACTTTTCATTTGATCATGTGTGGTGACATGGAGAGCACCTAATACAATACTGATCAGCCTGTAATTTAACTGAATGAAGTACAATGCACTGTTTAATCCAACAACACATAGGCATGTTTGCTATAGCAAAGCCATTTGTCATTGATTCATGTACTAGATGGGACAATGAAAATGTAAAAAAGTGAAAAAAAGAAAGAGCACAAAATGAAGAAAAAAGGGATGCAAGGTAGAAGCAGTGTAGCACAGTACTGTTAGTTTGCATCCCCTTTTCTTTCTTCTTTTCTCTTTTCTTTCTTTTACCTTTTTTTGCTTCCCTTACTCCCAACCTCCGATAGGAAAGCACTTTGTATCATCGCAATATAACTTGAAAGGAAGCGAGGGCTGCACTGTTCTGCGTTATAGGTTTTTTTTCAGACAAACATTTCCAACAGGCATACACACCTACACCAAAAGACGATGTCATTACTAACCCCATTTAAACTAACAGGCCAAAGATAACAAGGTGACTTCTAAAAAGTAGGTCGTCCTATTGCAACATCGTGTTTTCCCATCTGTCCTCTTATCGCAGATCGTGTTTTACATGATCTGGTCTTCATGAACTCTTAAACCGGGCACCATATCGGTTGAAAGACCCAGACAGAGTTTGAGACAAACCTAGTTTCCCGTGGAGCAACCTTATGCACTATAACAACAAATCTCAATCTTGTTAGTTGATCAGAACGAGGTGAAAACAGCTCGCACTTGAAAAGGACGGGCAAAAGAAATGAAGCTTACTCCCTGTGCTCCCTGTACGATCTCGTTTAGGGTGCAGTTTTCACATTATAATTGTGCGATTTCACATTTATAACATTGTTCGCTGCTTAATCTTTGTGGCATTAAAGTGTGATACCGTCATGTGTAGCCCATGTAATTTAGAAAAATAGAATTCAAGATAGCTCGATTAAAAAATAACAAAGTGCATCTAGCAACGTGTCCTGTTCGCATTCTTTAGGCAAGTGGCAGAATGAATTAATCTTCAAAACATATTTTACTTGTAATCACAACAAGAGCTAACTTGTACACTGGCACATTCTGTTTGCCTCTTCAGATTATAAGGTACCTTTTTTAGCAAACACCAGAAATCTGCAAGAAGAATTGAAGTGTTGCAATTAACCTTCGATTAACGTGTCTGATGCTCTATCAACTGAGCTACCACGGCGGCTATCCGCCTTCCACTTTGTACAGTATATATGTGTATTTAATCATGGAAGAGTCAGTCAGTGCTGCCTGTTAACATTATGGCGAGGGTGGGATACCTTTTGTTTGCCTACTGGCGGCGCGAAGCAAGCGCTAATATTACATGAGCTAACAACAGGCCAATCATCCCTGATACACAACCGCATGGCCCCAAGTCTGCCATAACAAGTTCCTCACTACGAATGAAGGAAAAAATGGCTCGTTTTTCTTTGTTAGAAACGATATTATTGAGAACTGACAATGCTGCATGAAAAAGTACCAGGGAAATAATGGAATTATTTGTAATGCAATTCTCAAGCAAGTAGCGTGGAAGAAAAGGTAACTGGTCGTGCGGAATAACCGAATCTCAAAACCTTTGAATAATGCATTTTATGCCATATTACTAACTATGACAGTTATCTATCTGTTCACTTATGGGGAGTATATGTGCATTAAGCACATGGGCGTTATTCAGGCTGCCAGCTTGTAATAACGTCACATGCTACGTGATGCCAATAAAAAAGAAGAAGTGTCCCAAACTAGCAAGATGGCAACAAGCGGGGCTGACTGTCTCTTCGACGATTAGGTAGACATATATACCTTGCCAAGCGGAAGGGGCAATAGCTGCTGTGGTACGTAACACCGTTGGTAGAGCACCGCACGCTTTATTCGAAGGTGGCAGGTTGTGTCCCTCACCATGGCAAGTTATCTTTTCTTCCACTTTTATTTCTTGACAATCACATTACGATTACTTCCAATATCCCTATACTTCTTTGGCAGCATTATGCATGTGTTAGTTCTCAGAAAATTTGCTAGTTATAGGAGGTGGCAATGGTTCGCCCTCCCACCTAAATACACGCGCACGAACACACGCACAACTGATAAAAAAAACAAGTCACACACCGCTAAGAATACTCATGTATCTGAAACAGTGAATCTCAGTAAACGAGAGAACTATAAATTGAAGGGTTCGTTGTCTTTGCTGAACACATTATAATGAGAACTAAGAGACAATGATGCCAAACAAACTGTAGGGGCTATTATCAAAAATAAGTTTAACAAAATTATGAAAACAAAAGTGAACAAAAACGTAACTTGGCGACAAGTTACTAATAGGTTCACGTTTTTTGACACTTGAATTGATATTAATTTTTATAACATTCTCATATATATTCCTGGGTAATGTTGTCGCGTAATTCTCATTATTAGAGTGGCGCGTAGGCTGACAAAGGAAGGATATGGCATTGATACTTCTTTTGAACACCAAATAGTTTGAGGACCTAAAAGAGCGAAAGCTGCTTTGAGTAGATTAGACTATTTAGTTGGAGCAAAAAACAGTACACACATTTCGACCAGGCTTTCTAACGCATTTTGAAAAATAAAAGTGTATGCTGCCAGTAATGTTAAGTACCATTATTTTTATTACACTATGCACTGTAGCCGGTGTAGTTAGAGTGGTGATAGTGAAGCATTAATCAAGCACGCCGCCAAGTGCATTCACAACTATGGTCGCGTATTATAAAAATAAACCTGCTGTATAGTAAAAAATTTAGAGCTTTTATGAGTATATCTAAATCAAATAATACTGACTTGGTAATCAAACCGTTTGCATAAACTCGAAAGGCATAAGGTGATTTATGTATTACAACTACGTGAATAATTTCAGCAACACAGGTCAAAGTGACAACAGTTCTAATAAAAACCTCTGTGATTATAACATGCATGAAAATCACCACACCAGAATACTTTATAGTGCATGTAATATCGAGACTACTAGATTGTCAATTGACCTTTTAGAAGAAGGGTATCTGCTTCACGGTCAAGGGGCAACCACTTAGCCTTTTCCTGAGCTTTTTCGTGAGTATTTTCTAAATTTCAGATATTTTTAGGATTGATTATTAGTGACCAGATTTTGCTTACACATCAAAGCCTAGTTCTGTATGTAACTGCAATAAAGGGTGCCAAACCACCTCCAATTATTTTTAACATTTCAGGCAAATGTGTGCAACGGCTTCAGAATAGTGTTCTGATCAACAATGACAACTGAAGCAGCACAACTACCTATGGTTGCCCAAAAATAGCTATAAACAATACCTTTTCCTCTTTGAGCCTTTTGGAAGTGTTCAGCTCCTCAGTGCTCACCTTACAACAACATTTTTTTATACGTGTTTGTGTGCCCACTGCTCTTGCTCCTTGCACAGTGAGGGGGAGCACATGGTAAGAAGAGACAAGAAAGAAGCATGGCGAAAAAAACGCGAAATATGCAAGGACCTCTTTTGTATCATCCAATGCGTGTAACATTACTATTGCGACAACATAGAAAAATTATCACGGCTATGCATTCATTGTAGAGTCATACACAGCTCAAACACCACGACTAAATTTCAACCTTGTGCTGTTTTAGGATCCCTTTATAGTGGCAAGCTAAAGATATCTGCATTTGTTCGACACATAATAAGTTGCAGTGAAATGTGATATGGTAATCTCATTTAGAATGCACGTCATATGGCTTCATTGTATATGTGGCCACAAGTAACTCTGGTTGCAAAGCAATATGGCACAGCCTAAACAGACGTCGCCGACCACTCCCATCTGAACTTGCCTTTGCTACTTGCCCATTATCATCCCAGCAAAAAATGAATAATTGAATCTGCAACAGGTATGTGCTAGCTTATGCTAAGGACCAAGTATGAAGGGTGTTTTGTCATTATTGAGATCAGTTATTTGTTGAAGAACACTTGATTGATATGTGGGGTTTAACGTCTCAAAACCACCATATGATTATGAGAGACGCCGTAGTGGAGGGCTCCGGAAATTTCGACCACCTGGGGTTCTTCAACGTGCACCCAATTCTTGGTACACGGGCCTACAACATTTCCGCCTCAATCGGCAATGCAGCCACCGCAGCCGGTATTCGAACCCGCGACCTGCGGGTCAGCGGCCGAGTACTTTAGCCTCTAGACCACAACGGCGGGGCGTTGAAGAACACTTGGTGTCAAACACAAATATATTGCTGTTGAAGCATCAAGACTCAAATATAAAGCAAAAAGAAGTGTCTCTTTAAAAATTACAGGCCACAAGTTGCAAGATAAATATTTGATATACTTGGGATGTAAGGGATGCACAAGAGGTGCTTCCATAGTATACTTTTCCCTGTGTTCAAACCTGCTTGCTTTACTCACCCAACACATCTGTAAAGATGCCTTGAAAACACCAAGTAGCTGATGCAGCATGGTTGAACACATGTCCAGGGATTCCACCATTCATATTGGCTAAGCAGCCCTACAGCCTCCACAGTCCTGCAACCATTTGTATGACGAATATAGTCCTACCCAAAGTTCTTGGTTTACAGACACGCATACAAGACGCATAACCACTCTATAGGAAGTTTGCATGATAATGTGCTGGGTAGCAAAACAAATGCCAATATCAAGTAGGTATCCCGGCCTGCCGCTTATTTCTTTCCATTCCTAATTAATCAATCCATGGTTAATAAATGTTCCCCCAATGTGAAGTGTACTGGCAGTCCGGTGAAGAATTGCAATGTATTTCAAACACAGTCCAATTCCTGGCAAGTAAGCATGCAATAGCGTTTGGTCAGCTGTTCAAGAAAACAGCATGAAGTTCAGCTAAAACCCATGTTTTTTATAAACACTATTCAATTGGATATTCTCAGTTGTTAGCACTATGTGAAAGAACACGGATTCATGTTTAATCATTGATAATTTATATAGTACTGATATGAATGCAACTAACTGAATAATAAACGATAATTTTTGCTTCAGCTTTTACAGTTATGAACACTATCACACTTTCCAGCTGCATCTTGTAGGCTAGTTTCTGTAGGTGAGCAGTAATGAACAGTGCAAACAACGAGAAACACCAGTAACAACATTATGGGGCAAGCACAGACTGCAACTGTATAAGTTATTGCACAAAAGTTCGCCTGAATATCAGTTAGACAACTCGTGTAAATGAAGGTCCAGTTGGAATTGAACAAGCTACGAAATTAACAATGCCTGCTTTCTCTAACAAGACCCTTATTAACATAAAGTATGCAGCGATAGGCCCCTACCGAGGTACGTCACAGCATGATGTCACTGGCACACATAAAAGGTGTGGCTGGAAAAACACTCCACCTGGTGGCTCAGCCCGGTACAGCCGTGCGGTGTTTAAGCCAAGTTTTAACTTTTAAAAGCTTACACTTCACATTACAAAGTCGACATTAGCTGTAGTATGTGTCAGCAAGCATCTAGTTGTGCGTAAACTGTGTGGTGAACTATTTGTCACGCTGTCTGTTTATCTTAAATAAGTGAACACACGTGATCTCCTGTGCGAGGAACAGCGGCATAGTCTTCAAAAATGTGCACTGTGAATGCGGCATATAGTGTGCATTGAAAGGTATTGAGAATATCAGTTCAACTGAGAATATTGTGTGTGGTGTGTGCAGTGTGAATAACAATGAGTCTTCTTTGCGAAGACGTTAGCACTCGTGGCAGCGACCGGTAGTTGAAAAAAAACTTATTTCGACAATTTAGTCAAGGTAAATATGCACTTGACGCGATTATCTGCGAGTTGGTACATCTCGGTGTTTGCGCTGTGTGCAGAAGAAAACTGCATGGTCACCGGGCTGGAAGATACTATTTGCTGAAACAGCGTGTATGTATCGCCTCGACGAGTACGCAAGCCCAATAAAGGTATAACTCGTTTTATCGAAAGCCTCATATGTCTTCATGTAATAAGCAGAGATTCTTGTTTCACATATACTCAAGTACCTTTACCGCTCGATATTCATGAAGTGACAATGCACACTACAAGTTTGTGTGTTAGGTCCCAAGGGAGCAATGTAAATATGCAAATAAGTTGTAAGTGTCATATGCAGCGATGTACCTGCACGAAAGATTACGTATATATTAGCCTACAGGTTTAGAATCGCATACATCTCAGTGGGCTGTCACGAACGTCACCAACAACTTTCTTTACAACCAGTGTTTGCACCGAGGAAGGGAATGACTGGCACGATGCTCGAAGTGACATCACATGGTTTGCAAACATAGAGAGGTTTCTTACTTAGGCACCAATTCGCACAATACATTTTTTAGATGACAGACTGTACTCATCGCACATTGATCATACTGATGTCTTTTGTTCTTACTTTGTGCTGTGAATTACTAGGCATCTGGTCATCATGATCTTTAAAAGCTAATTTCAGTGCTCTCTCTCGTTCTGCTGACAACTGTGTCGTTGCATAAATTGGGCAAAAAAGCAACACAAAAATGAAATACACCAACATGGGTATTCTCCTGCAAACAAAAGTCGGCACTGGTCCTGTCATTACCAGTCTTCCTTCTCTCTTTGCCTTGTTTGTGCTGAAACAGCCAAACACCTGACGAGTTAGATGAGAAATAATAAAGTATCAAAAATATAAGTGCTTGCACCAGCAACTTTACAACAGCGTTATAACCGCACCTCTGCCACACAGCAGCGAAACATATTTTGAACGAGCTGGCAATGTATAATTTTATAAAAAGCAACTCTGGCAGATTACAAAATCTCACATTGTGCATGCAAGTTTCCTTCAAAGTCAGGCAAACATAGTAGGTGCTGGCCGGTACATTATTAGGTACAAGCAAAGGCGTCTTGCAGGTACGTATACAGATTGCACGAATACCTCTCTCTCTACACTAGGCAAACACATTATATCTTTCAACAAGCATTCGCCACTTTTAGGGGCATAATAACGCTTTACTCTGAACGTATGCTTATCAACCAACTTAGGCGGTTGGCTAGGTGAATTGAGACAAGTTACAAATTGTATCGCCCGCGAACGTGAAGAAAATGCTGCTTTGCGTCAAATGGCAGCGCAGGCTTCGTTTGATCAACAACGTCGCAAGCGCCGTGTGCATCCTCCTCACTGCATTGCACTTATGAAACAATCGATCACCATACACTCATGTTGCCGCAGTTGTCGCGAATTAGCTCCAGTAAGGCCGCGCCGATGCGCCATGGCTCTACTGGCGTTAGCGTTGTCAAAGCGAATCGGCAACCGCACTCGCAAAGGCGCGTAAGGCTGCCGTTTCACGACGCCTCGTTCGAGTGCGGCCACACACACTTGCACTGAGTGGCATACTTAGTCTACATAAAAAAGTGTTCCCCTTACCTTTAGTTTCTTTCACACTGTCCTGAGAGAAGCGACCACAGGCATCAGCCGTCACCTCGGAGTCCTTCGCGTGCCTGCACAACCTGCCGATTCCTCGGACGACTCGCACTTGATCCGCACTCGAAAAACCGCGAGAATAGCGTGCAATCTTTGCACATAACACGAACTAGGAACTGCGCTTCCTTGCATAAATTTAACACTTTGTGCTCACGTGTGTAGCAGCGCAAACACATGAGAGACGCACCGAAACGGCATGCGCGCGGAAACAAAGACGACAAACAACATGTGGCTTTTGCTGTGAATGGATTTGACTTGGATAGATGTGTGAGGAGAAAAACATCTGTCGCTGCTATAAACTGAAAAAAATGTATGTTATCTGGCAAAGTAACTTCAAAAGTGATAAACGGTTATTCAAAAAACAAGTTACAAATTATGAATATATTTGCAGGTTGTTGTTTTGTTTTTTGTTCTAGCAGACGACAGCCTCCTACTGCTTCTACGACAGATGTAGTGCGGTTTTACGTTCGGTGCATGTCGCCGACGCAAAGCTCTATAAAAGTCATATCAGACTTATCAATTCTCAATGAATCATAGGATGACTACAAAGCAGTAACATTTTGACATAGTGAAGTACGCAACCTTTTGAAGCATGACATTTCTTTGCTCTGAAGCAAATCGAAGCTAGCCGGCTGGCGCAATCAGCTGATGTCGCCGCAACGCGAGGCATGGTCCTGTGCAATAGCGTCGCGCCGCACGCTTCATTTGTAATCAAGCGAGAGAGCTACTAAGTGAAATACAGATAGATGCAGGGATTACTGGCGTATCACTCTAATTTCCTGTGGTGGCCGAATCGATCGCAAGAGAGCCCCGGGAAACAACCTTCAACTGCTCAAGCTTGTGTGTGGGGGTAAAAATGCTTGTCAACCGCGGCGGGGCGGCAATCTATAGTTGAAAGACATGCGAAAAGCATGTGACGTATATACAATCACAAAACATATGCACACAACAATAGATACGATCGCATAACGTGCATAAACATGCCAACACATAGCGTGTGAAAAGCAAATATATATATATAGCTTAAACGCTTACACACTCTCCTGCGCGAATAGCTTAGCAAGCTAACGCACTCAGTACACTTACGCGAGCCCAACTAAGTGGCGCAGGTTCGATTCCCGCGAAGTCTCATTTTTTAGTTTTTTTTAATGTTTTTAATGTACTGATAACTTTCCTAATGCGTTAGGTACTAAAACAAAGTAAAAGCAATATTGCGTTCAAGTACGTATGTGCGACTGTGTTTTTTGCACAAGAGTGTTAGTATTTTTGTTTTCATTATTACAATTTTATTTATTTCTTAATATAATAAAATTAAGGACTGAGGGGAACATTGGGTATGCTTCATTGTGAAGGGACTCAAGAAGTGAGAAAAGTCAAACCAAATATTAATTTGAGAAAAAATGGGTCATTTCACAGCCGGACCAGCTTCTTCAAGGGTAGGCCCTAGGTATGCGCGAGACTTGCTATGACTCATCGCAAGCTGGGGCAGTAGAGAGAAGGCAATATTACCAAGAAGCAGTTCCAAACTCTATTTTGGTTGATGTTTTTTGATTCCTCCAAAATAAGGGCTGCACAATTGTGATCGAGCCAAACCGAGAATTGCGTGCACGGAGTCATGAGACAGAAATTGAATAATGTTGATTGTTTGAAAAATTGCCCTTAATAAAAGGAAGAGGTATGGAGTGCTACGTACCTTAACTCACAGTAGGAGTTTTAGATGTACATATAGATAGTAAAAATTGACAATGTTGCACACACAGACATTGGTTAAATTTCTTTGCAGCACAGTTAATTGAAGCACCCATGTAGAACTGAAGCGTCAAGAGAAACTCATGCGTCCTCAATTTATTGCGCTTTACATTGCTTGTATGCGTCCATGCAGCCATGGTATATTTTAAAGCGTTTGTTTCACCTATAATCTTCTTATTCAATGAAGCTGGCTCATAAGTTGTGTCTTATGTCGCACTACAACTGAAGCGTAATTTGCATGGTGGTCTGAAACAATGCTTTTGTAAATTTCAAAATGACCCAGCTCTATACACGACCATTCGAGCATCAATGAAGAGCACCATTGTGTGTCCGTACATATCAGCTGTGCTGTCATACCTAGTTATTTTTCTGACCACTCCCTCTACCCCTACCTACGCTGTAGGGCAGCAAATCATCAACCTGGTGGAGCTACCTGCCTTTTTTCTGTCTTCTTTCTCTCTTTTTTTCTGTTCTTCATTTTCCTGTGTAGTTCACAGGGGCAATATTTATGTGCATGAAGATTCTTTGCCTATCGTAAAGTAAAGCAGACAGGCAATTGCTTCATGCACCTGTATTTTACATTTTCCCTCTTGATAACTTGCATGAAAGCTAATAACCAAGTAGCTCGACATGTGTGTGGTCGATCCACAAGATACTAGGTGTTCATCTGTTACATCGTGTTCTAGAAAACCTGAATAGACCCGAGACGTTCATTTTGCCGTTTAGTTTTTTTGTGACGCCGCGCACGCCGTGTTGCTTGTGGGTATTTTATCGGCTGTGTGTATACTGATTCAGCTGGTCATCTTGGCTCATGGTCACCATTTATTTTGCGATATATAATTTTTATGTGTATTCATTTAGCGAAAAAGCATGTTTTAGGAGGAATAACTCATGGAATAAACTTTGCAAGTGACCGCTCGTCTTGTAGACGTTTTTTTTATTCATGTGCTCGTCATTTTGGCACGGGACTAATTATTTCTGTATATATTCACTTTTTTATCACTCTACATTTTTCTTCTTCAATTTTTGCGGCCATATACTTGTGAATTGCCGACATTGAGATCACGTACAATCCCATTGACATTACTTTTTCTGCAGCACGGTGTAGCACCACCACGGATCAATTGGTATTCGTATCTCAGACTGCCATTTGATTCTAATGACATGAACATCTCCGATTAGTCTGCTCGCACTCCTTATTTTCCCATATTTCCGTAAGAAAATTTCCGTATGCTCCGTAGAACATCTTTAAGGAAGTTTCCGTATACTCCATAAAGCTTTCCATATTTCAACATCTTTCCATATTTTCCGTAAGTTTCCGTATATACCACATGACTTCTGTATCTTTCCATATCTTCCATGAGAACTTTTCTGTAAGTTCCACATCATTTCCGTATCCTTCCATATTTTTCTTAAGAAGTGTTCCGTTTACGCCATACAACTTCCTTATGTTTCCATAAAAATCCGTATCTTTTCCGTATAGCTTATGAGAAAATCGTGCGGAGTCCATAATTTTTCCGTAAGATTTCTTACGAAATTTTTCAGTAGGGGGCGTTGTGTGATGATGGTGTATCAAGACTAACTGTTGGCCTAGTTTGTACTTTCAACGACAAGCACAACCAGCACTTATAACTGAAGCAGACTGCATACTTAATGCTGTGTTTGTGATCAGCCTGCTTCATTTGAAAGTTCCGCTTCTGGTTGTCGTTTTGTGTTCTTTTACTCTGTGTTTGTGACATTTCGCGGCTAAATTATGTCATTAGGCAATGGTGTCATGAAGCTGAGAGGCGAATTCAATTGGATGTGACGTTGCATGGCAGCAGAGCGAGAAGTTTTTTTGGCAGTTAGAGTGTCTCGCATGACGAGCTTTACGTGTATCTAGCCTGAAATTCCAGTTTGAAGGAAGCGCCAAGACGTGTGACGGTTCGCATGGCCTCGGGCAGGTGGAATTTTGGTGGTACATGATGGCTTCTTTGAGCTGTTGCAGAAAGCACTCTATCGTCCCGTTGGCGCATACGTGGGGAGGGGAGACCGCCATTCCTCAAGCACTCAAACCCGATAGTCAGCCCGAGCCCCCTGAAAAATACGATTTACACTGTCGCCCTTGGGCGGTAGTGACGCGGCGAAGAGAACTGAATCCGGCCACATAGTGAAAAAGCTACTTTTTTGCAGCGATTTCTTTGAGGGGTCACGCCTGAAGCCATCTCATATACCGACTGATGGTAGTAAGACGAAGTTGACGTTCCGAGACCAACCGTAGGGTGGAGTGAAAGCTGCAAGCAATGTTGTGACGTGCCTGGTGAATTTAGTGCATTGATGTGAAATGCAAGAGCATGCACAGGTGTAGCGAGTTTGCTGCATAAAGGGCCATACATGGCTACCAGCCACGAGTTGTGCAGAGCTGCGTATGGCAGGATGGGTAACATTGTGCTGCTTGTTCATTTAGTCATAGCCAATGCAATTGTACAGGCGCGTGGTTTTTTATACGTGATGCATCACAGTAATTAGTTTATATCAACCCATGTAGGAGTACCTGTTGCAGCTGTGTTGAGAGCCTGCCCTTAACAAGTTTCTGTCGTTAAGAGTCTGCAGTCTCAGTCTCGGCAAAAATAATATAGTGTATGCTTGTTTGGGTTTAACGTCCCAAAATGATCATATGATTAACAAGTTTCTGTCGTTAAGAGTCTGCAGTCTCAGTCTCGTCAAAAATAATATAGTGTATGCTTGTTTGGGTTTAACGTCCCAAAATGATCATATGATTATGAGAGACGGTGTAATGGAGGGCTCCAGAACTTTCGACCCTAGGGGTTCTTTAACGTGCAACTACATCTAAGTACACAAGCTTCAAGCATTTTCGCCTCCATCAAAAATGTGGCTACTACGGCCGCGATTCCATCCTGCAACCCGCGGTTTCAGTGGAATCATCAGCTGTTATTTGCGAATAGGTTAAAACTGCTACACGAGAAAATGAGTACGCAACCACGTTGTCTTCCCAGCTGACATGTTCAATGTTCAATGTAGGCGGTAAAGTGGGCAGTGAATGTCGATAACGTGTCTTGGTCGCCAGATGTGGCATGCCGTGTCAATGGAATGGCGTACACCCACGTGTGACGTGAGCAGCGCTACCATTCATGTGGCGCCACATCACGAGCACTCTCTGAACTAAGGTGGACCGACGAGAGCCACCGAGAAGTGTGCGTCATATGAATGAAATAACGAAGGCGCTGCGTCGTAAAAGGCGAATTAGCCTCTGAATACCTTCCGACAACAGAACACGTGCCGTTTCAGCCGTAGCCACTCGATACAATAGGCTCACGTAAAAAGTGAGCCTCACACTGTAGCTAGGAAGTGGTTTTGCTCATGTCAGTGGCTATGTTATTACGCCAATGACACAACCAAGGAAATGAGATATAAATCAGGAATCGACTCAAGACAGGAAATAATAAAGGTAATGCTATTGTTCACCACTTGTCTTGGTTTTGGGTGTAGGCTCATAATTAGCGCTAATATTAGAATGTAAAAAATGCGTGGATGAGCTAGAGGAGCTATTCGTCTGTTCTCAAATAGCATATGCTATGGTAGAGGGCGTTGAGAACATAGCACTTGCGTAGGAGCGTCATCTGAGTTCAATGCCGTATTTCTTCTGGAAACGCTGATACACGCTCGAGTCATTGCGAAGAGACGTCGCGAGTCTTGCGCGCCACATTGTATCTCTTATTTTTTGCGGGAAGGCAAAAACGCAAACAGTGGTTCGCGTTATGACGAACACTAGAATGAAGCGACCCCGAGAGTTTACGCTTTCGTATGGTGTTCGAAAATTTCGTATTCCTGCTACACCATACCGCTAAACTGGCAGCACATCTAAGAAAAAATGTGAAGATCTCACGTACAGTGGAAATAAATGATATGCAAATTACGAATAATAAAATTTATGTTTCACTTTGTTTCATGCGAATCACAAAGAACAAAGCTTGATTTGTCACTTTAGGATAAGCACAAGGTTACAAGGCAGCCGTAAATGACGCCGTACACCACTTCGATGTCATGATTATCTTATTTGCCCCTCACATTTGCATTTGTCATTCATTCACGTCACGTATTACTAAATTGATACATGTGAAGCATGAGCGTAGCATAGCAAACGCCGAATTGTCATTTACGTGTTTTTTACCACCGTCGTCTATTTGTTATAACAGTTCGTGGTACTAATTTACATGACATGCACATTATGAATTTTATGTTTGGACGTGTCTTTTACCTTCGTCGTCTATACGTAACACCAAATTTGGTATATGTAAAGCTGGCGAAGTGACAGTGAGTGCAATATGAGCGTAGCAGGTAGTTGCGTTTTACATGACACGCATGCGATAATTATCATGTTTGAACCTGACATTTATATTTGCCATCTATTCAAGTCACGTATTACCAAGTTAGGTATACGTGAAGCTAGCGAAACGACCGCAAGCACAATATGAGCGTAGCATGTACTCATGTTGTTACTTGCCACTCATCTCATAATTATAATGTTTGCACCAGTCACATACCTTCGTCATCTATTCACGTTTCGTACCACCAAATTTGGTATATGTAAAGCTAGTAAAACGGCCGTGCACGCACCATGAGCGTGGCGTGCAGTCATGACTTACATGATATGCATGTCATGGTTCCCACGTTACAGTCTGTCACCCATGTTCGCCATGCAGTCATGTCATACCATACTAGTTTTTCAATACGTAATGCGAATGAAACCTCTACATGAGCATCAAGACCATTAAATGTAAATTATGACACTCATGACATATATGTCATGAATTTATATTTAAGATTAGTCAGTTGTGCTCGTCTTACAATCACGTTATGCCACACCAATTTAGGTATATGTGCCATTATCGAAACGGCTTGGACAGCTAAAAGTTGCAGGCGGCCAGATAGATAGATTGACAAATAAGGTCACAGTCGCCAAAGTTCGCAAATAATTGCTTTGAATATAATGAATAGTTGTCTAGTACTGCTGGATTTGACACTTTTGGGGAGGAGGGGTTCCGCGCTATTCGTACGCGATATTAAAAAAAAGGAACAACTTACAAAGGGAATATTGAGACGCCATATTGCGTCAACTGCCCTTTTGCCGCCAATGTTTGGAATTTCTTGAACGATCCCCTGGCTGGTTTCCCCAGTCTGTCGAAGGGGTCTCCCAGTGAGTCGTAGAAGATGAAGTCGCAGACCCCGTCATCTGGCACCTCTATTGGGCCTCCACCATCCAAGGTGCAAATCACAGATGATACTGTCGGGGGCCTCTCTATTAGTGCTGAAAATAGCGATACGCGGCGGCTGTTAAAAATACATTTTAAATACTTTTTGGAAAAATGATTATTCTCGTGTGCGTGCCTGCGAAAATGCTGAAGGTATAAGAGGTAGTTTTTATTCAAATACACAGGCATGAGTTAGACGGAAATAAGGTTAAAGGTCTATCACGAAGGTTCTTCGTGGAATATGCGTGCGGCGGTAGAATTGATAAGTGCCGCATGTAATCTCTTCCATAGATACGTGTAGCTTTTTGCCGGCTTATTAAATAGGCCGATATACAGAGTAGCGCACGTAGGTATTAATAACGAAAAAAACATGTTCACTTTTTTGTGGGCCCACAGCGATTGACCAATGGGCCTGAGAAATGTTTCAATGTCGTAGTGAGCAACTTTCGACACAATCGATAAAATAATTTATCAGCTAGTCTGAGCAAGAAAGCTTGTCACTTCTGGTCTCATTAATAGAACTTGCCTCCAATCGGAGTGTCTATTTCGAGAAAGGGCTTCTCGGTTGCGTTGTCATTCATGTTTTGACTCCCTCTACACGGCCATGTTTGTGATGGGCCTAGTTATTATTTGTTATTGATTAGTTTGCTATCTATATATTTATTATCTTATGAAATTACAGACTGTGGTCTAACCTAAAAATAAGCAAGGTAGTATAGATATTTCAAATTCAGACATATGAAAAAACACTAAATTCTCCGAAAATACCCAACGACGAAACAACAATAAGAAGTAGATGCTGCTATTGTAAGTGTTTTCTACTGGCAGAAGCCTTAGATTCAAAAAAGACGTCAATTAGGACAGTAATTGGGCAATATACGTTAAAAGTTTGAAATAACTGAAAGCAGGCAGTGTGACCAAACAGGTAAGTTGCATTGCTTCACGCGACTGTCTTGTTGCTGCTTTGAGACTTTGAAGTGAAATAGAGCTTTTTTATATTATTTGCAGAGTGATGACAAGTAACAAGCTTCGGAGGTTGAACCGAAACCAAAGCATCAAAATTCCTGACATGCAGATAAGCGAGGCTTGTAGAATAAGTGATTGTATTTGTAAGAACTATCAATTGACGTCATTTTGCAGTTGAGAGAGCTGTGCCTATAATAAAGCACGCAAGGGGAAGATACATAAAATAATGCCGTACTAACACTACTACAGTAAGTCGTCAGAAACACTGACGACATCCTGCTTGCTTGCTTCTTTCCTGTAGCGTCGATTTTGGCTTCAACTGGGAATTTCGAGAAATTCGGAGCTGACTGCGAGTGATATTCGCTGAATAGTTCAGAATTTGGGATATGCAGTTTGCCTCTCGTGTTACTCAAAAAGGCAATGACAGCAGCCAATCGGAACTTTCTAAGTTGCTCCAAATAATCATCATCCTTATAAGCAGACTGACTACGTCAACTGTAGGGTAAAAGCCTCTCATAAGACCCGCCAGTCAACCCGGTCTTGTGCTTTCCATTGCCCCGTTGTACCTCCGAGCATTTTAATCTCATCGGACCACCTGACTTTCTATCTCCATTTCGTGCGTTTGCTTTTTCTGAGAATCTAGTCGGTTCCCTAATGACCAACGTTTGCCCTGCCAACGTGCTATGAGCCCAGCCCATATTTATTACTTTTTGATTTCAACTATGGCATCCTAAACACTGGCTTGTTTTCTGACCCACTCTGCTTTATTCTTGTCTCCTTATGTTACATTTATTGTTTTCCTTTTTTATCACTAGCTGCGTCATCCTCAATTTAAGCTTAATCCTCCTTGTACGCAAACCTCGAGGTTTCTGCTCTGTAGCCAAGTAACGGCAAAGTGCATATAATATACCTTCATCTTCTGAATTATTGGCCGATTACTATCCATGATTTGAGAATGTTTCCCTAAATTGATTCACGCTATCCTTATTCTGCTCGTTATTTTATTCTCATTGTTTGGCTGAGTGCTTCCTACCTGTCCCTACGTAGGCAGCAACATCCAGTGCCTCTTCACCTATCGCATAGTGCTGTTTTCTGCCGAGGCTGTTGCACACTAGCTCAGTTTTGTGCATCCTAATTTTGATATGTGGGGTTTAACGTCCCAAAACCACCATATGATTATGAGAGACGCCGTAGTGGAGGGCTCCAGAAATTTTGACCACCTGGGGTTCTTTAACGTGCACCCAAATCTGAGCACACGGGCCTACAACATTTCCGCCTCCATCGGAAATGCAGTGCATCCTAATTTTCTGACCTACTCTTCTGCTGTCCCTTTGCAGTTATGTAATCATGAAGTAAAGTTTGTTCCCCGAATTATTATCAACGCCATGTCATCAGCGAATCGAACGTTACTAAAATACTCCTTATTAACTCTTATTCTTATCTCTTCCCAATCTGGGGTCCTGAAAACCTCCTGTAAGTTCGCGATAAATACAATTTAAGAGATCGTTTCTTCCTATTTTTTACCCTTCTTTATTGGCATTTTGTTCCTTATGGAAAACTATAGTGACTGTGGATTTATTCCAGTATGTTTCTGTAGGGTTCTTCGATGCCCTGATTCTGCAGGGTCTGCATTACTGCTGACATCTCGATGAGACAAACACATTCCCGTACTTTAAGAAGGCTATGTTTAAGGGTTGGTTGTATTCCGCGCATTCCTGCATTACCTGGTTGAAAGTATGAATATGGTCTGTTGTGAAGTAGCCTGAATAAAATCGTGCTTAGTCATCTGGGTGATTTATCTCTAATGTCGCTCTAAATATATTAGCAAATATTTTGTATATAGTTTGTAGAGAACCAACAGTAAGCTGATCGGCCTGTAATTTTTCAAGCCCTTGACGTCTCCTTTCTTATGAATTGCGATGACTTTGGCGTTCTTGAGAGAAAGATTCTGGTACCGTTCTTGTGCAGAGACCCTGTGTATATAAGGTGGCCAATTTTTCTAACACTATTTTCCCGCAATATTTCAGGAGTTTCGTTGTTATGTTATCCTCAACAGCGGCTTTACCTATATGCAATAATATTGTCTGAAATAAGCAAGAGTTTTTGCTCTTTCTACAAGGTGACTAGTCTTGTACCCGTGCGGTTGAAACTGTAGAGGTATTCTGCTCTTGTATATTTTAGGCTGCTCTATTGTATTCGGGTCTGGAGAACAACTACGACAGCTATCACAAACTACATGTGCTTCTACAGAGAGCTATGCGGTGCATTTATAGTTACTACGCAGTCCCCAGTATCTTCCCGCTTTGCGATTGTTTTGTCACTAAGCCATGATTAAAGTGAACCAAGCGTACTTTTTTTCTGCTGCAGCATATTAAACACAATCAATTATATACTCAAAACAATAGTTTGTTTAATGATGTTAATCATTTTCTTAAACCAAGCCTGCGGGTTCCTAAAGACGCGTACGTTATATGATAAAAAACCCTATCATGTGGCTACAGCTCTAAATAAAATGTCTACAAATGTTAATTTTGATGTTTCGATGAAAATATTCAAAAAGGAAACAAAGAAATATTTACTCGACTCTGGTTTTTGTTGTGTATAACAAAACTTCCACTGCTGTATGCTTATTAACACTTTATTTTGTGCTACTTGTAAGTGTATCTGGTTTATATAATTATTACGTAAGTTTTCAAGTAAATTGTTTTGTTAACTGACCCCAGACTGTACAATGAAGCCGTTGCCTTCATCAGACATGCCAGCCTTTAGCCCCGGCTTCCTTCTCTGTATGAAAGGAAATAATTTTCACTTCACTTCAAGGATTTTCCTTCCTTCTCCTGTCGTTACTGTTACGATGTGGAAGTGCTCTGGGTTATTATTGTTTTTTTATGATATAATCCTGGTTGCTTTGGGGTCTGTACAGCACCCTGTCGAACTCCTACGCCACCTCACCTATCCTATCCATAGTGGTTCTAACAATGCCTTCTTTGCTCCTTAGTGCATAAATACAATTTTGCTATGCACAAGTAGACCTTCGCAGATTTATCATAACCCTAATGGTTATAAAAATCTCTTCCTTGTTCCTTAGTGCATACATACAATTTTTCCTATGCACAAGCTGACTTTCACTGATTTAGGCTTCTGCCGCTTTTTGCAGCCTCCTTAATTCTCTCCAAGTCATACACCCTTACGTCGGCTTCCTTACATCTACTGCTTAACTTTAACATCTTCACTAGCTCTATTTTGTCTATTGTATTCGAGGCTTTTTATGGTTTGTATTCTCGAAATTAGTTTTTTTTGCTCCAGATAGTGTGCCATGAAACCTCCTGTATGTTACGGAAATAGGCTCCTGCTTATCGTACTTTACTCCCTTTCTTTATAAAAACTGTCTTGAATATGGAGGCACACCACATTTCCTCCGGTATCCATTGTTCACCTGTACCCTGTATTTTGTAGTCCTCGTGATAAATCTTACTTTTCAGGTTTATCAAAAAAAGACGTCTGGGCTCGTTGGTTTCCTTAAACTTACGCAGCAGGTGCTACCACATATTCATTTTTATTTCTAACACAATGTTTTAGATGTGCAACACAAACGCCGTGTCTGTAAAAAATCAAGGAGAATTACAATTAATAAAAATAGCCAGTAGCACCATGACATTTCCTGTTTTGCATTTCATTTGTCATTGTTTCTATATACTGTGCTTCTTAGAGCTGATATTTCGATCGAACCAATGCTTCCTTGTAATCTGCGAAGTATAAATTTACATGTACTCTCACGGCTAGTACACCACACACTTGTAGACATTCTAGTTTGCAACCGCTTTGTTGGGTGAACTTGTGCTTCATGCTCGACCGAGAAGGTACCGACGGTGGTATTGTTAATTACCACCGCTTTTAGTTGGAATAAAAAAATCTTGATTTCCAATGAAGGTGCACGACGTGTGATGCGATCTTATCAAAATTCAATCAAGAGATACCGATATAGACTCCAATGGCATCATTAAACTACGAAACTTTGAGTGCATGCTTCTAAGCGTGCGTCAAAAAGTATGGAGGCCTTAATGATTAGGCGAAATCATTTGCAGCAACAAAGCGCAGGCCTCACGTCACAAAATTCAAGTGTTGCTCATAAAGCAGTAGTTTTCTCTCATCATATTGTGTGGTTACTGTCTATTGTCTAAAAGCATTTATGAAATCCTGCTTCGTGCTTTGTTGGAAGTCGGTAGCAAGGTAGTCCTACTACTAATAAATATTGCTTTTTTTGAGCAGCTAGTGGGCGTCGTACTGTAAGTAGCCTCGACTTCTTTATTGTGCGTAAAATGAATATTGGCATTTCCTGAAGGTTCTGGTAAGCCCACTGTCTTGACACTCTTCTTGTGTACGGTGGCCAGTTTACCTAGCGACATTCTTATTCCGGCTGCGGAGGCTGCATTTTCAATAAAGGCGGAAATGTTGTAGGCTCGTGTGCTCAGACTTGGGTGCACGTTAAAGACCCCAAGTGGTAGAAATTTCTGGCGCCCTCCACTATGGCGTCTCTCATAATCTTAAGGTGGTTTTGGTACATTAAACCTCACATATATATCAATCAATCAATCAACCAAATACCTAGCAATATTTGTCCAAAGTTTCTCAGCAGTTTTGAAGTTAAGTGATTCTCATTTTGCCTCTCCCTGCCTTGACCTATCCACTCGCCCTGCGACTACTAGGGGATGTCTTGTTCCTCTGGCCTACTAGTAATTAACTGATCGTCATAGTTGTCTTAGATTGTACAGACCACTGTGTAGCCATTCAGTAAGATGAACTGTCGTAGCCATAGTGACTTTTACATTAACTTCTTTGTCTTTTAGCGCATGCATATGTGGTTTCTGACTGTGCCCAGCTTTTTACTCCCACCTTCATACATCAGCTTACCCGAGCCAACTGCTTAACTTTGAAACATTTCTCAATTATAGTGTGACAACTTCAAAACTTTAATGTCTGGAGTTTTCACTACGCGGTTAGGACACTCATGGGAGAGTCTACAAGCGTTCTTTCTCACCAGTGCACCTCCTACTTCTATTGTATAGCCTGGAATGATCTTTCTCCAATTACTGCACATGGCTTCAACGCTAAATGTCTTAACTAGAGCGGAGCACCTGTTCAGTACTGAGAATGAAAGCATACAGTGAACTTGTTGAAGTAATATACTTCTCTATATTAATCACAACCGAAACAAATAGAAAAACTTTGTTGAAAAACTAACAGCGTATGATAGCGACAACGTCTATAATTTTTAAGGAATCCGTCCAGTGTTCTACGAATACAGCTACAGCAGCGGCCCTCCTCTCTAACATGATATTGGGTTTTTCTATGCAACATGCAAGAAACTTAAAGTGCTTTTTTGGGGCTAAAGCATGGAGAAAGACAAGCCCGCTGTGAGTTTTTAAAAGGAGCTAGAACGCAAGTTGCGAATTTTATCATCCCTTATTCAGTGTCAATAAAATTGTATTATGTGTTACAAAAAATAAACATTGCTAACTTTCCCAACAGTGTACAATAATTTAGTTCGAATGAAATACATTGGCGTTACCATTTTTTTCTATTTTGCTTCTTCACTTACCGATCTGTCTATTTTTAAATAAGAAGCCGAAATTGCATTGTCAGGTTTCTGAGGGATAACACACTATGGTAAAATACACTTCAGAAAACTGATGCTTTTGCTATTTTATCAATTCAGGTTGGCTTATTTAACTTATTTCAGTGGTGGTTCTCTTCAGGCTATAGAATATAGCAGCATGAGGCAGCTTCTACGCGTAAATGTGTAATTGAAACAAAAGGTTATAAATACGCACGTGTTAAGCTAGCAGTCGGGCCTTGCATGGACGTTGACGGGGTGGTAGTGAAAGTGGATGTCGTGACTTTTGGCGTAGTTGTCTGCATAGTGGTCTTCCATGTGGTGGAAGTAGGCGTTGTGGGCTTTGGCGTGGTGGTCATTGGTGTGGTTGTCATTGGTGTAGTGGGCGTGGGCGTAGTCATTAGTGACGTTGATGTTGTCGAGGTTGTTATGGGTGTTGTGGACAATGTTGTCAATGGTGTGGTGGGCGTTGGTGTCGTAAGCTTTGGTGTGGTTGTCATTGGAATCGTTGGTGTTGTTGTGGTGGCCATTGGTGTTGTGGGTGTTGGCGGCGTGTGCTTTGGCGTGGTTGTCATTGGTGTCATGAGCGTTCGTGTTGTGGACGTAGGCATAGTGGTCATTGGTGTTGTCGGTGTTGTGGTTGTCATTAATGCAGTGGGCTTTGGAGTGGTTGTCATTGTTGTGCACATTCGTGTCGTGGAGGTTGGCGTGGTTGTCATTGGTGTTGTTGGCGTTGTTGTGATGGTCATTGGTGTTGTGGGCGTTGATGTAGTCGGCTTTGGCGTGCTTGTAATTGTTGTCGTGGGCAGTCGTGTCGTGGACGTTGGCTTGGTTTTCAATTGTGTCTTTGGCATTGGTGTGGTGGTCGTTAGTGTTGTGGGCGTTGGTGTGGTGGGCTTTGGCGTGGTTGTCGTTGACGTCGGGGGCGTTCGTGTCATGGTCTTTGGCGTGGTTGTCCTTGATGTCGTGGGCGCTGGTGTGGTTCTAATTTGTGCCGTCTGCGTTATTGTGGTGGCCATTGGTGTTGGGATCGTTGGTGGCGTGGACGTTGGAGTGGTTGTCACTGGTGTCGTCAGCGTTGTTGTGGTCGTTATTGGTGTTGTGGGCGTTGGTGTCGTGGGAGTAGGCGTGTTGGACCTTGGCGTGGTGGGCGTTGGCTTGATTGTACTTGACGTTGTGGGCTTTGATGTAGTTGGGGCCAGCAGATTTGGAGTTGATGTTCTGGGTAAAGACGTGGAGAGCTTTGGTGTTGAAGAAGGCACATGTTTCGGTGTTGACATCGTTGGTAATGGAGACAAACGGCTTGTTCTGGGCGTCGTAGGTGTAGGAGTTGGTGGTGCAGGGGCAGTTGTTTTGAATGGTGTGGTGTTGGAACTCACAGGTCGTATTTCAGTGATCTTCGATGTTGATGTCTGCATCGTTGTTATAGAGAGCCGCAATGTGGCAGATGTACCAGAACTTGGTGCCTGCAGAAGTGCATAATTTCAAGAATAGTTATTTCACGATCGTCATTCTCTTCGTCGCCATCATATTGTAACATATGAAATTATTCTGCTTGAGTTTTATGATCGTCATTGTAATGTTCGAGGCAACGTAGCTTTTTAAGACTTAACTTTTTGTATTATTCATATTGCCAGATACTCAATGTATATCAAATGTTGCTAACCCTAAGCCAAGAAATCATTCGCTTGAAAATGGACATACTTTTACATATATTCAACATCTACATTTCTCATATATGAGGTAAGTGTTGTGACAGAGCCGAAAATGTGAACGCAATAGTTGCAGTTGACGTTAATTTGACAAGCCTAAGAGATGGTCTGTCAATTAGACTTGTTTCATAAAACACATAAAGTTTATCTTTATTATGGATGCCTTGCCATTGACGAAGGAAAACGTACTAATTGTGGTTGATACTTAGTAATATCTAAAATAGTACCAAGTATCACTGTATATGCTTGGTACCAGAAGCTCATTTTTTTTGTCAAACACCATTGTTCGTGGTAGAAGCCCACAAACTCAAATTGTACAGTCAATATTCTAAACTTTACCAATTTAGGCCATTTTGGTTCCTGAATAAAAAGTGCAATTTATTATAAAAAACTGCATAGGTCCTCGTGAACAAGTAGAAGCTGTGTTATTGGTCCATTCATGCAATGTGAATTCGACTAAGTCTAAATTGTATAAACCTAAGTGCTTGAGGACGTCACCGATAATTTTTATTTTTTTCATTTTCTGAACTAGCTTTCAGTGTGAAGGTTTAGAGAACTGTACTGCACCTGGCAGGGCAGTACGGTTGGTCAACAAAAGAAATGCGCATAACTTTGTTGTTGATGAGAAAAACAAAGTTTCATATATGTAGGCTGTTCTTCTAGGGCATATACCTTCTTTTCAGTTGTATCCTTGGTATCGCCTTCTCTGGTAGAGCCATTGGAACCCCCTGAGCCACTGGATTCAGCTCCGCCTTGACCAATGTCATCTTCGAACTCGGTATCGCCTTTATAAATACACATAAATATTTATCAGTGCATGTGCGATTTCGCCCACTCTATGTCTGTCATACGCACATATCATTGAAAAGGAAGTAGTTTAGGCATTCACAATCGGAATGCGGTAGAAGAAAGAATAATTTCCGTGTAGGTACCAAACGTTACAATAAATTGATTGAGAAAACTTCACTGTCCCTGGAACCTCGATTACAGAAAAAAATTATGAGCTATGTTGATAATGATAAACGAGATTCTGACTTTACCAGATGACGATATGAAGCAAGTCATAGTGAGGGCCTCCGGATAATTCGGCCAACTATCAGAGCCTCTAGCATTTAGCATGCATCGAAGTGGGCCCAACATGGCAAGGAATGTAGCATTCTTTTCGAGCCACCAACACAGCAGCTTTACAACTGTATCAATTATTGGTTTGAAAAATACAGAGGTAAAGTGATCTTGCACACATTATCTTATTATTCAATGTGAGCTATTGCTTGATTGATATGTGGTATTCAACGCCCCAGAACCATCATATGATTATGAGAGATGCCGTAGTGGAGGACTCTGAAAATTTTGACAAACTGGGGTTCTTTAACGTGTGCCGAAATCTGAGCACACGGGCCTACATCATTTTCGCCTTCATCGGAAATGCAGCCGCCGAAGCCCGGATTTGATCCCATGACCTGTGGGTCAGTAGCCGAGTACCTTAGCTACTAGACTACCGTGGTGGGGCAGGAAGCTATTGCAAGTTAGCGGCATCCTAAACAATTATGACCACGGGGTTTTGAAGTCGACGAAAGCAGCAGGCTAAATATTCAGATGAAATTCTTTCTTTGGCTGAAGTTTTCACCGGTAAGCAAAAAGTACGTTAAGCAGCACATGGTCACTATAGCAGCGAACAGAGCATGGGTTGTCGATCAACTGACGAGCGGCGATCTGCATCGGCATTTATACATGTGCCGTTGAATGTTTCAGCATTATTGCTAGCGACCCCGTTTTTTCCAGGACACTCTGAATTTTTCACGTTGTGCGCGTAATCGCATCAAAAGATTCTACAATTATTTCAGTGGTTCTTTTTTCCAATCAGTGTGGCTTTCCAAGGCAGCACTTACATGTATAAAGGAGAGATAACAAAAATTTAGAAAAGAGCCTGGGTAAACTCACTGTGACTTTACTTGAAATGCGCATCAAGTTACGTTTAACCGTTATTACAGAAAAGTAGCCCAGAGTTTCTGTTAAGTACAATAAATCAAACCAGACAGACAGACAGACAGACAGACAGACAGACAGACAGACAGGCAGACAGACAGACAGACAGACAGAAAGACAGACAGACAGACAGACAAACAGGGAACTTCACTGAGGTCCTGAGGAATACTACCTTATAGAGGTAGAGCAGTGGGCCCCTCCCACATTGCAACTGATAGGGCGAGCCTCATCGCCGCGTTGTGGGCCCTCTGGAGAGCCCAGAGTTGACGTGCAAGTTCTAAGCCCTCAGCGCAGTGCTCCATTCCTCGTCGTTAATGTGCTCAGAATCGCGTGATGAGGGGCACTGCCAGAGCATGTGGTCTCGTTTAGGTTTGCCATGGAGGCCAGATGTGGTCCGAGGTGAGCCGAAAACGAAATCATGGCGTGTTCTCAAATATCCCGATTGCCTCAGATGCTAGGAACTTCAGTCAATACCGACTCAAATGAAAAGGCTCGCACTGCCGCTCGTGAGTCTGTATAGATGTGTTGCCGGTAGACGTGAAGGAGAGCAAGAGCTGTGGCTACCTGTTCAGCTTTAGCGGGAGTGGTGTTCCTGATAGACGCGGAGTGAATAACACAACCTGCGTGGTCAACTGCAACGACCTAGAAGTTGGCTGTTCGGCCGTATTGAGCCGCGTGTACGAAGCATGCAGGCTCCGGGTTTGCACGAACAGTCTTGAGCAGTGCTTCACCCCAACTTCCACCGATTCGCGTTGTTCTGCGGATGTACGTTGCGTGGGAACAAAGCGACCATAATGTTGGCTTATTGCTTCTTAGGGAGAGACTGACTACGTTCCTCATCTACCACACTATACCATAGAATTGTCAGGATGCTCCTTCCTGAAGCCGAGGAGGAGAGCCTGGCCATCTGAACCGTATGCTGTGCTTCAACGATCTCTTCCAGCGTGTAGTGTATACCCAACTGCATGACGCGTTCTCTACTGGTAACCGAAGGGACCCCAAGCCTGAATTGAAGAAAAATTACAATAGAAAAGTTTCACTAAGTTTTTTTAGAAATAACTGTTTAAAGCACAAGTGTATGAATCACCAACACTCAGAATGGCCTTTCTGAGCGGAGTCAGCTAACAATAAACCTGGAAGAGAACAGCATATACACTGGAACATTCCGTACTGTCGTCATACTGTTATTCGATAGCACTTAGCTGTTCCCCTCATGAAGTATAGGCCATTACTGCACGTGGTGCTAAGTTGAAGTGTGGGTATTTGTGCTTCTGTTATTACGTATCGTTTCACTGGTTCCCGATGCGCAAAGTTTCTTATCATTAAGCTCAGCGAACAAGGTATGTTCACTAATTGAATTTTCAAATGCCTGTTACTCGCAGATTTGAAGAAAATATGTTATAAATTGCAAGCAATGTTGAAGCGTGATTTCCACAGAACTTCTTTCAAGATTTCGAAGCTACCTTATAAGTACCATCGCCGAACTGCTTCTTTCAATTTCTTGGTCAATCTTTGCTCAGCTGCTAACTTGGTGTATGACATGTTTCTAAGCCACGTAAGATGCGAAAATGTAGATAGCACGAAGCAGCTTGTTTAGCTGAAATAGCGGAAATAAAAACGGCTTGAGGGACTTCGCCGCCCAGATATCTGGCTTTCCTTTCTGGTATGCATCCATCGTTCTCACAATTCTGTATGCACACATATCTTTAGGTCGCTTGTTTCATAGTTCTTTGTCTAGAGATTGATTTGCAATAGAGCCACTTGAAGCAACCCAGGTCATTTCGAACACCAATTACTGCGAAATTTTGCTCTGTACGCATAAAGTGCGTGAGCATCCGCAATCTAAAAAAACACATTATGTACTGGAAACTTCGCATAAACAAAGACAGCTACACCATCCACGAATACAGTACACTGCGATGTGGTTTATTTAACCAGAGAATTCGCAACGAGGTTGATACGAAAAAAGGCCCATATGGCTAGGCTGGCAAAGGCGCCATAGGTTCTCGCACAATCTTCGAGAGCCTATCTGCTTCTTTCGAAGGCGCATACGCATTGGTGCATATGCTGCACTTTAATACTTCCGCGGTGAAGCGTAGCCAAGCTGGCTACTCGGGGAGTAGGCACAATGAAGGGGTCGTAGTAGGGCTTGAGACTGTCGACGTGTACGGTCTCGCGTCCTCAACGGCGCGAATTTGGTGACTTTGTAAAAGGCTCGATTATGTATTTCAGCGGCGAGCTTGCATCGAAGACACAGTATGGATTATGGCACCACACCAGAAGGTAAGAAGAAAGGCCAGGGACGTGCGGGGGCACCCGAAGCCATATATGGGACCCATTTCGAAACGCAGCAGCTGAGTGACGAACGTCGTCATGTCGACCGTGAGGCTAACTTGTCAGAAAACGAGCCATCTGGTGGCAGTCTTCAACGTCTCCGGTGACTTCGGAAAGTGGAGAGCACTCAGATGCATCAGGATGGTATGGTAGTGGGGTGTCCGGTGGGTGTAAAGGTTCACAGCCATACAACGGAAAGAACAGAGAAAATGCGGTAGTAGCTTGCGTCGTCGTGTTGTAAATTTAGGTGAGAAAAGGTTGTACAGCATCCCAGCTAGTGTGGTCGGAGGAGGCGTACATCATCAGCATGTCACCAAGTCGGCGGTTGAAGCGCTCAGTAAGACCATTTCTCTGTTGATGGTATGTGGCACATTTCCGGTGAATGATGTTGCATTCAGTGAGGATAGCTTGGGTGGCCTCCATAAGTAACACGCGATTCCTATCACTGAGTAGTTCCGGCGGAGCACCATGGCATATAATGCAGCTGCGTATTATAAAGTGTGCTACTTTGTGGGCGACCGCTTCTGGCCGAGCGGTAGTCTCAGCGTTGCCTGTCAGATGATCGACACCGACAGTAATGCACCGGCTTCCAGAGTGGGGGCCATTGAGGTCGATACCAGCGTGGCGAACGTGCGAGCCAGGCACGGGAGCGGCTTTAACATGCCAGTAAGGTACCGGGGGGTGTCTTGTTTTGTTTGCAAATTGTGCCAAACTGATTATATTTCTGCCCAAATGTTTGGGATGTTAAACCCCACATACCAATCAATTTATTTCTCCACAAATCGTTACATTCCTCCCCAGTGATATCGCTGACGTAGCCTTTCGTACGTTTTCAAAACAGCGTCGTGAGCACTTTGGCGATCTGCATGAATATTCACACAGATCTCAGAGCGCGTCTGACTAGCGACTGAAAGAAGCCACCTCTAACCACCTGGCATTAGTCACGGCAGTACAGAATGTTGTCTCGCACGGAAAAGTGGGCTGCTTGATTGCGTAGGGCTCTCGTTGAAGGAATAGTCGAGGGATCGGTGAGGTATCGAGTAACGAGGCATGGTTACGCTGCTCTCAACGCTGCTCCCAAAGCATGTCAATGGTGCCGAGTGATGACGAGGTAGTAAAAAGGACGACAAAGAAGCCACATTCGGTGTTAACGGGCAGCGGGAAAGTACATAGGCAGCCCAATGCTTGCGACTGAAACGTTATACGACACGTATATCGTATTTCTGCAATCGAAGTGCCCCACGGCCCAGGCACCCCGACGAATCTTGCACGGTGGAAAGCCAGCACGAGCGTGGTGGTCTGTGGCCACGTTGAAAGGGCGGCCGTGACGGTACGGGTGAAACTTCGCTAATGCTAAGATTATCACGAAACACTCTATCTCTGACACAGAATAACTCAATTCAGCGTTCTTGAGAGCACGACTTGCCCACGCGAATACTTATTCAGCTTAGGTTGCTTTCTGTTATACCAAAACTGCACCAAGACCACTGTCACTTGTATCCTTGACAATTTCTGTGGAAGCATCAGGGTTGTATTGACAAAGAATACGTAGTGAGGCCAAGAGACGGCTCAGCTGTTGAAAGGCGTTGTAACATGCAGATGACCATGCAGATATATTTTGCTAATGATAAGCAGACTCGTCAGGGGTGCGATGATGGTCATGAAGCTATGCATGAAGTGACGAAACTAGGAGCAGAGACCAAGGAAACTTGGGAGGGCTTTCAGCGATTTGGGCTTTGGGAATTCGGTGACAGCTCGAAGCTTGTTGGAATCCGGAAGAACACCATCTTTTGAGATGACATGTTGCAAGTAGGTTGATTTGCGTGCTGCGAAGTAGCACTTTTTGTTGTTAAGTTGTAAGCCTGCAAAAGTTAGACACGTGCGACTTTTGTGGAGATGAGCAAGGTGTGTACGAAAATCAGCTGAAGAACCAGAGACCACGATGTCGTCCAGGTAACACAAGCAAGTCTTCTTCTTGTGGCCTCGCAAGATGATATCGATCATGCACTCAATTGTCGCAGGCATATTGCAGAGCCTTAAGGGGATGACAATGCACTTATATAATCCAGCGGATGTTACTAGGCTGTTTTAGGGCTATTACATTCAGCTATTGGCACTTCCAAATGCACCGAACGCTGACCCAAGCATATAAAGTACTCAGGGCCTTGTAAGCAGGCAAGAGCATCGTCTATTCGTGGTAGCCGATACACATTTTTTTCGTAATTTTGTTTAGGCGGCGATTGTCAACGCATAGTTGACTGGTGCCACATTTTTACTGGTACCACAGGTGATTACCAAGGGCTTTGACAAGGCTGTATGACTCCACGTAGAATCATGTAATTCCCTTACTCTGTAATGACGCGGCGCTCTTCTGCTGAAACGCGGTAAGGACGCTCTCGCAAAAGCGAGTGTGAGCCGGTGTCAACTGTAAGAGTGATAGTCATTGTATGGCCAAACAAAAGCTGCTGAAAATCAAAAGAAGAAGAAAACTGAGTAGGGAGTGCAACAAGTTGGCGGTTATGAAAGGGAGTATATAGGTCTGCGTCAATGGCGTTTTCGAAGGCTGACGAACTTAACAGCTCCGACGCAGGAGTGATTGTGGCAATGTGACAACATGGGCTTTCATCAGTAAGATCAAAATGATTGATATGTGTAGTGTGGGAAACACGGCGCGACTGAGAACAACAAACACACTAAACTCATGCCACACAAGAAATCCTTTGTTCCGCTAACAGTCTTGTTTATATATGTCAGAGGTGCCGCCTTCTCTTGATGCTAGTGGATTGTAAATAAAGTAACCTTGTGTCGACCTTCGATACTACATCTATTCCCCCTAACTATACATATTTACACAAAAAATATTTACAAAAAGTCACTCTCCCCATCATGGTACATCATACATAGTGATGAAATTTAGTGGGTCGTCTTCGTGTTCTTATGGACCTAAGAAAGTTTGTGGTCCACCAGCTGGTTCGGCGCCAAGCAACTAGAGCACAATCACCGCTACTTTCCACTAGAGCGTTATTTCTATCACCATACACTGAAGCACTATCACCATCACGATCGTGAACACTAGGAGCAGGTGATGGCCAAGCTCGGAAGAGCGAGTTGTTCTGCTAGGCGTCGGTGTACTTCGTACGGTGTCGTTAGAGGGCCCACTGTCGTCAAATTTTAGCGCATGATGCGGCGAAGCTTCTCTAGGAACTACAGTCAATGGAGAGGCATTCCATCTGCGACCATCTTCAAGGCAGAAGCACTGGCGTCATATTTGGGTGAGAATTTTCTCATGAGGTCCAAAAGTGCGAGTGCCTTTCAGACCAGGGACTAGCTTCTTGACCCTCACGTACTTTCCCACTTGGAAATAGGGTACTTGGGCAGCTCTCCGCCGGTCAACATAATCTTTCCTTCAACGCTGGAGCTCTTTCACCCTCTTCATGCTAAGTGAAGACATCGCCTGAACGGGGTCTGCGAAGAAGTTCGCCTTCAAATAGCCATTGAGATCTAAAGATGTCCTCATGTGCCGGCTTTATAGAAGTACTGCCAGAGAGAGTCCAGTGGTACTGTGAGAGCGGCTCTGTAAAGTCACAAGTACTCTTTAGCAGTATTTTTTATTGAGAGCTGCTTCATTATTGCCCACTTATAGTTTTATTTGAGAACATGGGTAAACCTTTGGACCTGTCCATTGGCTTGGGGTTGATACACTGCCGAAAAGCTGTATTTGACACCGTAGGCTTGACGAAAAACCTCACATTCTTGAGATGTAAACTGTGGTCCGTGATCCGAGACGAGTTCACCCGGATAGTTTTCCCGTTCAAATATCGACAAGAGAAAGTCAATTACTCTGTGGGAGGAAGCTTCACGGCAGAAGGCTATTTCCGGCCACTTCGAGAAGCAGTCGACTACAGAGATTACAAAACGACAGTCAGCTGACGCAGGCTCAAGTGGTTACACAACATCAATAGCCATCTTTCTCCAAGGCCGGTCAGGAAGAGCTACTGGCTGCAGCGGAATGAGGTAACTTTTAGCACTTTTGTCTGTAGCTTTGCAGGTTGAAAGCTGTAGGTAGCACTCTCAACCCGTTTGTCCAGACCTGGCCACCAGTACTTTTAGTGGAGACGTCACTGTTTTCACTATTCCCGGATGCGATTCATGAGCCAGTTGAACGAATGCACCTGTGAGCTTGGCTGAAACTACAACGCGCTCCGAGCGCATAAACAAGCAATCCACCGTGAATAGTTCCTGCCGCACCTCATAGTAAGGTCTCAGTTCAAGCGGCAATGTGTTCTTGGTTGGTCATGTAGCCTGAACGAATTCTGCAGCCTGCTGGAGCTTGCAATCCTCGGCTGTGGCAACACGGAGGTCATTGATGTGAACTGAAGACGTTACAATGGACACTATTTCTTCGTCAATCATAAGGCTGTATTTTGTGCTTGGTACAGGAAGCCAGGAAAAAGCATCTGCTACTTTGTTGTGTTCCCCACTTTGAAACTTCACAACGCAGTTGTAACGCAGCAACCGCGCTGTCTACTTTGCGATGCGAAGTGGTCATTGCTCTGTGCTTTGTGTTGACAGCTTGGAAACGAGGTCATGATGGTATGTTACCAAAGTGAATGTGGAATTTTTCGCATGCCCATAGGCAGGCCGGGGCATCGCGATCTTCTCTCGAGTGCTTCCGTTGTGTATCTGTCAAGGTTCGGGATGCAAATGCAATGGTTCGAATGGATGGACCGTCAACTTTTTTCAGTACTGCACCGAGGCGCTATGGATATACATCTGTGGGTAAAATAACGGGGAGCGCTGGGTCGCACATTCGCAGCACTTTTCCTGATGCAAGGAGTTTTTTACCCTTCTAAAACTTTGTTCAGCAGCCGGATCTCATTCAAATTAAACATCCTTGCGAAGTAGCCTACGCATAGGGGCTACTTCTTCAGCAAGGTTGAAACTAAACTTGGAATTTTTTCATTTTATTTATTTTATTTTATTTAGTACATACTGCAAACCATAAATGGTCCAAGCAGGAAGGGCACATCACATACAAAAACAAAAAAAAACAGGAATAACATGCACCATAAACAATGCGATTCACTCTACCTAATTCACAATGAATGGGGATCACATACTTTGTTACAATTATACACTGTCCGTGGAAAGAAAGAATACATAAAGACATCAGTTCTCGCGAAAAATGGGGTAAACCAATTGGGATGGTGATGTTGGGTCTGCCTAGTTAATAGGAAAGATAGATACAGTGATGAATCAAAGGCGAGTTCATTGTTAACTAAGACGAAAAGGAAATCAAGCCGTGGTTTCAGTCTGCGTGAAGCAAGTGGCTGAATGTCGTTTGCAGTCATTAGTGCAGAGGGAGAATCAGATGGTAAGTATTTGTTGTATATAAAACGAACTGCTTGCCTTTGAACCCGCTCAATTTCATCAATATAAACTTAGTGTAAGGATTCCATACTGTGCTGGCGTATTCTAATTTAGGTCTTACAAAATAAAAATACCTAAGAAGCTTTACAATTTTAGAGGAGTTACGCAGTTTATGTCTTAAAAAGCCGAGTTTTTGGAGGGCAGCTGAACATATGTTGTCTGTGTGGACGTTCCAGGATAAATTGTTAGTTATGATCAAGCCCAAATATTTATATATAGTAACCTCTCTCAGGGATGACGGTCCTAGTTTGTATATATAGTCTAGCGGATTTTTTGACGTGTAAGACACATACAGACACTTTTCTCTACGTTGAGGGTCATTACCCATTTATTACACCACTGAGCTATATTGAAAAGATTTGTGTTAAGTTCGTTCCGATCATGAACAGAGTAAATATCACGAAACAAAACACAATCATGAGCAAATAAACTAATTTGTACTGTAGGCATTATGACATTGACAATATTGTTGATATAAAGGAGAAAAAGCAATGGCCAAAGTACACTTCCCTGAAGCACACCTGATGAGACATGAAGAGATGGTGAACGGTGGTCATTATTGGCAACAAACTGTGACCGGTTAGTAAGATATTCGGCAATCCAGTTTACGAGAATGTCTAGAAGGCCAATCCGCTTAAGTTTTTAAATCAGTTTATCGTGAGGTACACTGTCGAACACTTTACTGAAATCTGAGAAAATTATGTCAGTTTGCCTATTGTTATCAAGATTTAGTGCAAATGAGTGGATTACTGTAACCAATTGCGTTACTGTTGAATATCCATTTCTAAACCCGTGTTGAAATTGTGTCAAAATAGAATGTTGGTCCAAAAAATATACTATTTGGGTGGCAATATTATGTTCAATTATTTTCAGCAGGATTACGTTAGAGATATAGAACGATAATTTTGAGGAGAAAGACCGTTCCCTTTTTTGTATACGGGATTAATGCGAGCAGCCTTCCAGTCACCTGGTAGCTTTGATGACAACAATAAAACACAAACTTTTTTATACAGGAATTTTAGGACATATTCAGCATACCTTTTTAGAAACATATTTGGCAGATCATCCGGTCCAGACGATGTTTTCGACTTAGGGTTTAAAAGCATCGCGAATACGCCAGAGTAAAACACAAAAGATGCTTCAAATGGATCGAAAACTTTACCGCTTGGTACGTATGTGCTAGAAACAGAAAGCACACTGTGAAAATACGTAATAAAAAGCTCAGCCACCGCTTTCTGGTCAGTAACAATCACGCCCTCAATTGCTATTTCTGTCACGGGTTTCTTTTTGTCGTCAATATAATTCTAGAATTTACTTGGGTCATTTTTTATGAATTTGGGCAGCAGTGTCATAAAGTAGCGATGTTTAGAGGAGCGTAGGGCCCGTGCAAAGCTAACCTTGAGGGTTGTAAGAGCAATAGTCTGCGTTTGCTTTTCCTGTAATTGCTTTATTTTTCGCTTTAAAAGAATAATATTGCACGTAAGCCAAGGAGTTCGTTTATAAACCTTCTTACGTTTATTCGGAATAAAGTTGGGTGCACGTTAAAGAACCCCAGGTGGTCGAATTCCGGAGCCCTCCACTACGGCGTCTCTCATAATCATATGGTGGTTTTGGGACGTTAAACCCCACATATAAATCAATCAATCAATATTCGGAATAAAGTTGTCTATGCAATGGTGACACATTGCTTTAAATCGGTTCCACATTGTTCCGACATCTTCAGCATCAAATACGGCAAAACACGATTCCTTGTAGTTTATCACAGATACGTCATCTGCTCGAGAGTAATCTTTGAAACAACAAAGCGATGATTTTTTATCGCTCATGCATCTGGTTAGGTGAACGGATAAACTAACCAAGATGTGATCAGACAGGCCCTGTTCCACTGAAACATTGTGCTGCTATAGTTCACGGCTTATAAATACCAAATCAAGAATGGAACTACTGAACCCATGCCCACGGGTTGGCTCTTTCACAACTTGCATCAGGTGAATAGCAAGCATGACGTCGAACAAAGCCTCTGTCTCTATTTTGTTCAAGGGCCCCGTTGTAAAGCGTTCCCAATCAATAGAAGGTAGGTTAAAATCACCAGCTAATAAAATTTTCTGGTTGCGAAACTAAGACATATGTTCACGTTATTTTGCTATGCATTCAAACGTAGCCTCAGGAGATCTGTATACGGCATATAAAATAACACTATGGCTCCAACAAGACAGTCTGATGCATACACATAGTTCATCGACACTCGCGATAATTGTAGCCTGTATTGTGTCTTTCACAAGGACGGCTATTCCACCACCCCTTGTAGCTCTGTCTTTCCTAAACACTTTATACGAGGGTGGAAATACGTCATCGTCAGCTATTTCAGGGCGCAATCATGTCTCAGACGCAATCGCTACATGAGCGTCATATTCAAATAAGGCAATTTCCATGAGTTCAGCCTTGTTGCTTACGCTACGGACATTCACATTAACCAATCAGAGACACTTTTGTTCTGAGCGCTTCACGCGAATATTGGAACGTTTACTTTTTGTTGACCAAATCCACGAAGAAATCGTAGAATGTCCTCTTAGGTCTTGATAAGCGACTTGGCATATCATCTGGTTATCGGACGATTGCTGCTTCCGTCGTTTTTTTCAAGCGGTGTCCTTTTTCCGTTTTCACAGTCCCAGACGTATGCTCGGTTATTTATGTACAGCTAGTCAAAGGCCCAGTTTACTCTTTCATTATTATCTCGGTTTGCTTTGGCACTTGTCCAAAGATTTTTTCCTAAAGTCTCGTATTCTAGGGGAAAATCTTCACCGATAACCACTGTTGTGTTTTTAAGTTTAGATCCTTTCTTTAGTATTTTAGCCTTGTCTCGCCAGTCAAACAACTTAAAAATTACAGGCCTAACTTTGCCGGCTTCAGGTCTACCTATGGGATGAATGCGCTCTAAGTTGACAGGTTCTAGCTCCATGATGTCACCTAAAATGCCTTTATATACGGCGTTTTCAAGAGTTTAGTTGTTTTCATTTATCGTCTCAGGAAGACCGTAAACAATTAAATTGGATCGCCGACTATGATTTTTTAAGTGTTTATTTTTTCGTTCCAGAACAGTAATTGTTTGTGTCAAAGTCGACAACTGGTTCTGACAGGCATTTACCTTTCTTTCGAGCCCAGATAAAATATCTAGCTTCTTCTCAATCTCTGACAAACGCTCCTCTTTAATTTCTTTACATCGAACGCAATAGCTTCGAGCATTTTAACAATTTGCTCCAGGTCGGGGCCCGAGTTCATCTGAATATCGCCACAGAGTAACAATAACTTTTTAAGTATAATTTCGGCGTGGCACAACAAACAGCACAACCATGGGCACGGCAGCACCAGCAAAAATGGATTGTCAGAGCGGACACATTTCCCATATTGTTTTTCACCTGCAGAATAAACACAAATGGATTACGGATGGTCCTCATGCTGGTACAGCCGCTGCACCCAATGGTTGACATGGCCGCTGGACGTGAACTTATAGTTTAGTTGCATGATGCTGCCGCCTGCCAGTCATCCACGGCACAGGCAGTCACTTGGCCACGACGCAGGCTGTCCCAGGGCGTTGATACTCGCAGATCAGGCACGCGCCAGATAGGAACATCGCAGGCATGCGCAGATGTCGTTTCGCAGCTCCCCGAGCACCGGCATTGAACTGGCGGCAGAAGGTTGCTGATCTGTAGAAGAAACACGAATGCTTTACGGACGGTCCTCATGCTGGTACAGTCACCGCGCCCAATATTACTCCACAAGAGCAAGAAATGAACGCAGCATGCCTAAATCTGGGCGGTGGCAGCGTGTACAATTCCAACAACTTTCGCTTGAAGGGGTATTCCTTCTGCGCTGATATGATGTCCAAGAAACTAAAACTGTGATGCATAAAAAATGTACTTATCATTGAGGTTGAGTCCAGCTTCGGCGATGCGCAGCAAAGCATGCTCCGGGTTTTTCGCATGGTGCGACTCGGTTCTACCAAAAATGATATCGTCTATGTAGCAGAGGAACCCCTTGCAACCCTGCAGAATTGTTGTCATGAGTTGCTGAAATGCGACTGGAGCAGACGCCAATCTAAAGCACACTCCTTTAAACCGGAAAAGGCCGTCGTGGTTAATGTAAGCAGTGATGTTCCTGCTATCCGGATGAAAAGTAACTTGGTAATATGCAGATGCCAAGCCTAGCTTCGACAAATAACGTGACCATTAGGAGAGCTCTGTAGCTCCTCTGTATGAAGCAGGGGAAAGCTATCAACTACGATTGCATTGTTGGGATCTATGAGGTCAACGCAGAGGTGGATGCTGTTATCTTTTTTGCGGACTATAACTATAGGAAAGATCCATTCAGAGCCATTAGACCTTTCAATTACATCACCAGAGATGAACGGCTGAAGCTGTTCGCTGACAGGCTCGCGCAGGGAAAGGGGTGGGCATTTTAGCTTCTGCACCACTGGATGAGCTGACGACTTCATTTTCACCTGATGCTGGACGTTTTGCGCCAGGTCAAAGCCCGGTAAAAGTAGGTTTGAAAACTTAGCCCATGTTAAGCCTGCGAGTCCACACCGAACTTCCATGCCTCTGAAAAAGGCAATCTGTGTCAAGGCCAGCACGCGAGCCCGCCTGACGCGAACAACTCAACGGCGTCATCACGCGGCAGTGCCTTTCTGTTGCACACGCACAGCGAGGCTGTCGAAGCAATCGGCGTCTCCCTGGCTGGTGAGTCTGACACAATGCGTGGCAACGGCGCTCGTCCTTGGGTGCAGCCACGTGCAGCGCAGCGGCTGCGGATTCGATGAGAATGACGCGGTCCAGTGGCGACCCCATTGAAGGATTCTGACCTCACGGCCAGCGGCGCTTGTGGTTGGACATTTCGTTACTCAAAGAATCCTCCCGGTGCATATAAAAAAAAACCCTGCGGCGCGTCGCGAGCAGTTGACTAATGTGTCAGAGAAGAGAGCTCGGCTCTTCGCATCTCTAAACTGTCGGCACCAGTGCCGAATTTGTAACAGCTCTGTATATATGCTGTATATAAACCTTGTTTAACTCACCATCGTCTCGTCCGCTAGTCTATCAGCTCTGCGCAGAAGCAGTCGCGAGCTCAGAAACCTACGCTATCAAAAAGCTGGTGACCTTCTCGGCGGAGTTCGAAGCAGTGGCACCTTCGGGACCAAGTTGGCGTCACCATCTTTCGTAACAGTGGTGGCAGTGGTGAGATTTCGTGGCGCCCTTCGTAACGACGTCGGAGGTGCGCTTTGTAACACCCATGCCAGAGCGGACATATAGTACATCGGCGGATTTACAAGAACAGCGCCGCTAGAATGCGCGGAAGTTGCTCTTTTCTGACTCATGGTGCCCGACGCTTTGGAATCTATGCACAGGCAGCGCAACTGCGCCCCAACATTGTGCTGTCGTAAAGCTTGCACCGCGTCCAGATCCAGAAGAGAAGTTCCTCCAGGAGTGATATGAAGTGCTATCATGGCTGTTTTCCCTTTAACAAGATGCTTGCTTTAAGCTGGCCCACTACGGGAACCTTCTGGCATTGAAAATACAACCTCTTCAAACACGTATCGATTTTTTATCTCTTATAATCGACACAGCTGAATCCGTGTCGACCCAAAACTTAGCGATGCACAGTTTCGAGATCAAGACGACTGGCATTACTACTGCATCTCTGTAAACACCCTTGCGCCCATCTTCGTGAACAGGGAGAAGGCTAATGTCATCTGGATTCATTAGCCTTCTTGGATGCAAGTTGGGCACTATCCTCGTGCTCTGCGTGAGCTACGACACACTCGCATTAATTGGCCACAGCGGCTGCCTGCGAAGCATGTTCTACTGTGAGCGGGACATGCCGTCAGTTCACAGTGACGTGTGCCGCAATCAGCACATGCCTGCATATTTTTGCTGTACTGAACGTTGGCAGCGTCGGTATCTTTATTTATTCTTTATTCATCAGATACCCCGCAGCGCCCGAAGGCGTTCTAGCAGGTGGGTTACATCAATAAGTGACGTACGTCTCCGTTCACACACACAATACAACTTTGTTCACACATAAATAACTGAAATACACTTTCGTTCACAAACATAGTAAAATTTTGTTCACACATCAATACATCATCGTTCAGGTTACAACACGGGCTTACAGCAGTGAATAAAATATACATTTGTTTCCACTATGTGCTGGCATTTCAGTTAGCCTGTTCCACTGTTTAATCGTTCTAGAAAATAATGAATTGGCGTACATGTTCGTTTTAGCTGGGTATTCCCGAACTTAGCAACTATGATCAAAACGTTTTGAAGTGTAATGAGGGTTGTGTAGGTATATTTCTGTATTAATTCCAGTTTTATTGTAGTAAATGCAGTAAAGAAATTTTATTCTCTGCTTCTGGCGGCGGTCAGGAAGACACTCCCATCCTAGCTCAGCCTTCATTGCAGTGGAGCACTCCCCCCCTTCAATACCGTCCCAAGACGAACCTGGCAGCACGATTTTGTAATTGTTGCAGAACAGCAATGAAGGTTACCTCGGCGGGGTCCCACACGACACAACCGTATTATAAGATAGGTCTGACACAAGTAGTGTATGCCATACGTTTTAAATTCACATGCGTACATCGCAGGTTTCTTCGAATGAAATTTAAGGCCTTACCAGCTTTGGCTATAAGAGTGTCAACCTGAGGCCTCCATGAACGTTCAAATGATAGTATTATACCTAGGTACTTATATGTACTCTCTTGCTTCAACTGTACATTGTTCAGATGGTACTGTGACTGAAATGGTTTCATCTTTTTGGTAAATGAAATATGTACACACTTTGTTATATTCAAATTCATTTTCCATTTGGTACACCAGATATAAATGAGCGATAAGTCTTTCTGAAGTTCTAATACATCATTGTGATCAAAAATGTTTCTGTACACAACACAGTCATCCGCAAACAACCGTATTGAAGATGAAATTTCTGCAGAAATATCATTAACATAATTTAAAAACAATAGCGGACCCAGGACGGAGTCTTGTGGGACCCCTGTGGTAACATCGGTGTATTCGGAGCATTTTCCATTCAGTACTACAGTTTGTGTTCTTTGGGAAAGGTTATCAATGTTCAGGGTGGTAAGCTTAAACAAGAAGAGTGAATGTGACACCGTGTCAAACGCTTTCCGAAAATCCAAGAACACACCGTCAACCTGTCCTACAGTATCTACGCCTGATACTACATCTTGATAAAATTTGACTAATTGTGTTGTGCAAGACAGCCCTCTGTGAAATTCATGCTGCTCGTTGATTAGTACTTTATGTTTGTTTAAATGAGTTATTATTTCATTGTATGAAATATGTTCGAGGATTTTACACTGAATAGACGTTAGCGATGTTGGTCTATAATTATCAACGTCTTTTTTGGACCCACCTTTATGTATCGGTACCACGTGCGCAATTTTCCAGTCATGTGGTAAGGTACCTGTCGCTAAAGATCTTTCAAAAATTGCATAAAAATACACAGAAATTGGCCCCGCACAACGCTTGAGTACACGTGGAGAAATTTTATCTGGACCACTAGATTTACTCTCATCAACGTCCTTCAATAGTTTTTCAATTCCATTAACACTAAGCTCGACAGGAAGCATAGGCGAAATGCTCATAATAGTTTGATGATAATTACAGCTGTGTTTGGGTAAGAATACCGAGTGGAAAAAGTTGTTTAGGCATGCAGCCTTATCCTCGTCTTTCGTAATTACCGTGCCGTTAAAATGTAACTCCTGTATTCCAAAGGAATCTGAGCCACACTGTTTTAAGTACTTCTAAAACATTTCAGGATTTGATTTCATTTTGTTGCTCAGCTCAGTGAAGTAATCATGTTTAGCTTTTTCTATCTTTAGCCTATATTTGTGGGTAATCGACTTCAGTTTTTCAAAGTGAGCCACTGATTTGCTTTTCTTGAATGCGCCTAATGCCCTCTTCCTTTTGTTGATAAGTTTTAATATATGTGCTGTTACCCATGGTTGTTCGTGCTTTTTTAGCCGTGATGAATGAACACTGGGGATATGTCCATTTGTTAACTCGGAAAGTATATTCTTAAATTTGTCCCACATATCGTGCACATTGCCCTCCTCAAAAAGACATTCGAAAACAGGGAACGAATTACGAAGTTTTTTAGAAAGTGCATCGGAGTCACCCTTGTCATAAAAGTAGATCCTTCTACTCGTAGGTAACTTCGCACACACTTTTTTCTTTCAGATACAAGCAACAACAGCAAGATGATCACTAATTCCGGGAATCACAGTCACGTCAATTACGAAATTTGGCGAGTTACAAAACAACAATTCTAACACAGCGTCATTGCGAGTAGGGGTGGTACCGTACTGCGTCAAACCAAACGTGTCGACGATAGTTTTCATCGCAAGGTTCATGCGCCTGCTTATACTTATACAGGAACCATTACCCCAGGATAAGCCATGCAGATTAAAATCTTCCCCTAGGAGTATTGCCTGGGCTGACGCTTCAGAAAGAATTTCATCTAATGTTTGTATTATGCTACTATCTGTGCTCGGCGAGCGATAAACCACTCTGACCAAAAACGCGATGTTATCAGGCAGTATTATCCTGCACCATACAGACTCCAGTGCGTCGCACTTATAATCAACTTCAAATGACGGTAAGCAAGAACGAACAAGTAAAAAAACGCCACCACCTGCTGTGAGCCTATCGTTGCGATAGACGACGTAATTTTGCGGAAACACCTCACTATCAACAATCGAGGGCTTTAGCCAAGATTCTGTACCAAGGACTATATCTGCGTTAACACTCCCAATTAAGCCAAGAGCTCAGCAACTTTATTAACTACGCTTCGGCAGTTCACGATTACGGCAACAAGTTCTTGACATCGGTATTTCTCCTTTTGTCTAGTTTGTCATTGCCTGCGTACTGGAACGACCTCTTCTTTTTCGTCATCCCACCTGAAAGCCCTGCCGTTATTATTCAGTTTGTCAAAATTCAGCTTCACTTTATTGTTCTTATCCTCTCTTTTTGTCTTATCATATTCCCACAGCTTATTCCTGATACTTCTTGTCTAATGTGAGTAATGTTCGCTAACGCTGTACTGGGAATTCTTGAATCTTTTGGCATTGAGAAGCACTGCCTGACGCTCTTTGTACAATGAGTATTTAACAATAGTTGGCCTCTTCTTATTCTTATTATAGCGTCCTAAGCGATGTGCCCTTTCCACAGATTTGAGTTCCATTCCAAGGCTCGTTTTGCAAATGTTCTTTATTATAGCTTCGAATTCATCCCAGGATTCTGCGGTTTTATCATGAACGCCATAGAAAACAAGATTTTTCCGGCGACTGCTGTTTTTGAGGTCATTTGTTTTTTTTTTTGCAGGTCTTTCACCTGTTGCTTGAGTTGCCGTCTTATAGCTGCCTGTTCCGTTATAATTTTGCTGATGTCCCTTATCTAGTTCTGAGTTTGGCTAAGATTATCTTTTACTTCCATCAGTATGTTCTCATTTTTTTCGAACCTGGATTCAATGCCGTTTAATTTTGAAATTAAAGTTTCCTGCCCACTCTGCAAACATTTCAGCACTTCTATCTCCGGTGTCTTAGCAGGACCTGGGTTCAGTTCAACAACCCCCGCGAGTATTAACAACAAAATCAAATACAGCACTCTGTTAGAAAATAATCGGAATCTTTTCACACGCGACGTATGCTTCGTGCATCCGTGGTTTTTGTTATGAACTGTTGGCAACGTGGGAGGAGCCGGCAATGCATATACAAGTCTCTGCGATTGAGATGAGTAGTAATGACTAACCTGCACCAGCAACAGTTGCATCAGTAACATGTCGGCAAGTATGCCGGCTCCAAATCCCACGAAGCCATCGTGCTGAGTGCCTATATACGCCTGATCGGCACCACGTGAGTTCTGTTGGCACAAATTGATTGGTTGATCCTCGCTGATCCATCCGTGGCTCGGGCCACACGTGCCCCTGACGACAGATGACCCGTGCACACGTGTGGATGATAATCGAGATACTGTAGATGCTGACCAGGGATCAGACAAAAGGGGCTGTGTGCTGCGCTCCGCTGCATCTAAGTGGATCGCAGAAACCAGCAGCAGAGGTACCTGCACCAGCAACAGTTGCATCAGCGACATGTCGGCAAGTGTGCCGGCTCCAAATCTATGAGCTCGCCATCTGAATATGGCGAGCTCATTTGGTGAACGTGCGGCAAGCTAGGGTGGCTGTGATACGGCGGCGTGCCTTGTACCAGGCACTAACATGCGTGCTTCGTTCGGAAGCGTCATACCGACGTGGGTTTTGGCATGTGATGTGCTCAACAGAATTAGAAAAACCTTCCGACTGCAGCTCGGCTCGCTCGCTGAGTAGCGCGATTTCAACGGCATGGTCAAACGTCAACGTGTCGCCCTCCAAAGACAACCGTGATTGCAACTGCGGTGATGCAACTCCGGTAACGAACGGATCGCACATATTATTGCTGACTTGCTCACTGAAATCGCAAGAAGCCGCCAGTTCGGGAACAGTCAGGGCGAAGTAGGGGATGGACTCACCATGTAGCTGATTGCTCTCTCGGAAGTGACGTCATTTTAGGCACGGTGAAAGGTCGTTCCAGAGTATCACAAGCCGTGTCGTACACGTCCGGGAGACCCGCTGCCGCTTCCTGCTTGGGGGCCACACCATGGACTCTGCCTTCACCGTTTGAAGTAGGGGCAGCGGCGAACACCTTCGTCGTCGGCAGCTGCTGTGCGTTGGACGTCGGTGTAAGCGCAATAAAAAGACGTTGTCCTACAGGGCCCAGGCAATGTAACATAAGGCTCGACGGTGGGCCGCAGGCAGGTAGGCAGCTCCGGACGCGAGAAGAAAATTCTCAAAGAGGCGTTTCCAACGGGTCCATGGTTATGGCTGGAGTGCCCGGGGTGGCGAGAAAGGGAGGCGGTAGCGAAAGCAAGGCAGAAGCCATCGTGGTATGATCGAAAACCACGTCAGCGTATTGTAGAGTTGGCAACACGGGGCAACTGAGAACAACGAACACATGCAACTCATGCCCCACAAGAACTTCTTCGTTCTGATAACTGTCGTGTTTATACATGTCAGAGGTGCCACCATTTCTTCATGTTATTGTAACGTAACTGAAATAACCCAGTGTGGATCTTCGACACTATACTATGGTTGACAGGTTGCACAAGTCTTAAAATTTTACCTCGTGGCAAGCTATTGCGGTAGTTGTAATGGTTGGTAACCAGCAATACGATTAAACCAGACGCAAATGTGAGGATGGCAATTAGGAGAACGATGTCCTTGCGTTAAATAAACACTGGAGTTGGCGTAAACATCACCACAGCGTCAGCTTGAGCAGCACATGAAAAGGAGATAGGCACGAAAGCTTAAGGAGAGAAGTTGTTGTCGTTGTGAAAAAAGACTTAGCATGGCAGAGGAGAAATGTCGGGCGATTTAAACAACTGTCGGCACGGAGAACCTTCCACACGTGAACAATCAATGATGGCTTCATGACCCGATAGGAAATCCCAACTCAGGATGAGGTCATGCGAGCAAGATGATAGAACGAAAATTTTAATGATATACACAACGTCTTGAATGACGACGCGTGCCGTACTTACAGCCGAAGGATGAATGCGTTGACGCAAGCCATGGAGAGATTTGGTCATTTTCTTGAGCCTCCGACAAACACTTAGTTCATCGAAGAAACTGCAGCACCGGTATCTACAAGCACTAGCATGGTGACTCCTTGAATATCGGCATGAATCACACTTTGCGGCGAAAATTGAGGACTTCAGAATTGCGCACAAATTGCACTTCTTGTCTCCAGAACTGCACTGAACAGTTTGCCTCCTCAGGAGGTGGTCGGCGACTCACAAGCGATGGTGATCTGCGACAAGGAGACGGGAAGCGAGTTCTTGATAAGCATTGATCCGAGTCGGAGTGTCTCCGTTCATATGCAGCTGTGGATGCATGTTGGGGTTCGAAGGTAGGAGTTCCAAAGTGGGCGTACATAGATGTGGGATGGCGGCGACAGAAGCGTGCAATGTGGCGAGCGATGCCACACATGAAGCAGATGCTGTGGTTGTCTTGTGTGCGTACGCATCAGATAGACGGAAAAAGTGAGGTGGGGGTCTCTTAACTGAAGGCGAGGCGGGGTGCGGTGGTGCCTATAAGGAGCTTGGTTGTGGCAGTTATCGCGCTACCACAGCGTTGTAGAAGAAAGGTGAATGTGGCACAGTTGGCGCGTAGCCGACAGTCGAGAGATGAGATGGCACGTAAGTGCACACGTAAGGGGCCGGAAGAACAGTGAGGGCCTCTCAAGTTTTGATGGGTATGGCATGCTGCAGTGCCGAGGGCAGATTTGCGGTTGACGCGTCGCTGTGCGGCAGCAGGGAAAGCTGTCGGGGATTGCTTTCTGATGAAGTCCTTGATCTCGCTGGTTAAGTTCCTAGGCGAACGTTGTTGTTTGCTAGTGCGATGGCTGAGATTGAATCTGGTGGTGGGACACTCTGCAGGACGATAGAACGTTCACGGCACAAGTCCTCAAAGCTCTGGCACAGGCTTACGAGGACTGCAACAGTAACTGGGCTTTTCGCCAAGAACGTCTGGAATGCGCCATACTCGTTACCCTTGAGATTGTGGCAAGTCACCTCTTCTTCAGGCATAGGTGGTCTGACACGCCTGCAGATGTCGAGCACATTCCCAATGTAACTAGGAAACTATTCGCCAGGATGCTGTGCTTGATGGCGTAGACGCTGGTTAGCGCGGAGCTTGAGGACCTTCGGTCGGCCGAACGCTTCGGTCACGAGGGTATTGAAAGTGAACCAGTTAGCGATGGCAGTTTCGCGCTTGGTAAACCAATGCTTAGCGACGTCAGCCAAGCAAAACGTGACGTAGCCGATCTTTTAGAGTCATCGTCCACTTCTTGCTGGGGATTACGCGTTTGTACAAGGAGAGCCTGTCTGACGTTTTGTTCACCATTGCGTCTGAAGATGGATGGGTCCCGTTGACGGGTGGCGCCAGGCCAGGGAGACGGAGCACCCCGTGGTGCTGGCTGGGCTGGGTTGTACTTGTTGGTGACTGTGTCAGTCATGATGTGTGGTGATCTCTCGGTCAACTTTCGAGATCGGAGCTCCAGGGCTGTTTGGGGATCTCAGTAATGTCCACCAAACTCGTTGTCGTTTATTTAACCAGAGAAGTCGCAACGAGGCTGCAAAGGTGAAGTACCGCACAGCAAGGCTGAAAAAAGCGGCATAGGTTGTCGTGCTATCAGAGCGTGGAGCTTTTTGTCCTCTTCCAAAGGCGCATACGCCTTGGTGCATAAGCTGCGTTACACTACTTCCTTAGTGAAGAGCATCGTTATATTATGATGTTCTGACAGACGTCAAGGTGAGCTACTGCCTGCAACGTGATGCCCATATTTGCGTAGGAACTTAAAGGTGAAAAAGGGGAAACAGTCGCACTATCATACAAAAGGCTGTGTCTGTTTAGCAGGCAGCATTATTTTGCATGGTTTCCTAAGGGTAATCACTTTTTGGGATTGTTCGTCATCAAATGAGTGAATTGTTCATATGAGCAGCCCTCTTCAAAGGTCCAAGAAGTGATTCGCAGCTCTAGCTTATCAATTCGTACAGCGAACACTTGAAAACGTTTCGTCGCACAGCACTGACCAAAAGATTTAATGACCCTCTACGTTTTTATTCAAGGGTGTAACATGAGAGTGAGCACGAGAGAGTATCCATATAGTTTTTATCACATTAAACAGTAATTCCTTATAGGTCACCGCGTTACTTATAAGGTTTACCTCAAAAACTTGTGAAATCGAATGCCCGAGATGAAACAGGAGCGTTGACGTTTGTACTAAGCTTGCAGGTTAAATAACTAAAAAGACTGATAACGCTCATCTAGTGAGTATGTTGACGGACTGCTGAACCGCAAGTCATGGGATCGAATCCTGGCTGCGGCAACCCCATTTTCAATGTGAAAACACTTGAGTCCTGTCATTATCATTTCAAGAGCATGTTAGAGAACCTAGGGTGGTCGATATTTCTAGAACCCACCACCTTGGCGCTCTCATTATGATAATTTTCTTTTGATAAAACAAACATATTATTGCCAACAATGAACAATAATTCCTAGCAGTAATAACAATTTTGCTAATAACAAATGCCCCAGGGGTCCAAAAGTTAGAACTTGGCTCTGGATACTTCTATGGCTAAAAACAATTTAAGTGTGCGTGCACGCATTGTTGTTATATTGTGCGTTCTATAAGCCGCCCACACGTCATAATGTGACCCAGAAACGTTGGCTAATTCTGTGTTTCTGCATTCTTTAAACCGTAACCAAATCTTTAAAGATGTTCGCATAGTGAGATCTGTAAAATCAGGCTGGCTTAAGCAATACACATGTCTCGTGATGAGTTTCTTCCAGAGCATTATCTTCTTATGCTGTAAATATATATTGACGCCTAGTTTTCACTTGAATAAAAAACAGTGCTGTAATCTTGGACAGTGCCCATATATCTACGTGAAGGCTCAGTCAAAACAAATATTGTGGCTAATAATGCATCGGTGAGAATAAATCTAACTTACACTGCTGCATGGACTACGCTTTGCATGATCCAATGAGGAACAGATATACTATACGCTATTGAGTCACCAAATGACACGCAGAAAAATCTGAAGAAGCGCTTGTACACACATGCGAATTTATCTATGCAAATATATATATATATATATATATATATATATATATATATATATATATATATATATATATTTATTCATTTATTTATTTCGAGAATAGTGCAGTATAAGAAGCAAAACAATAAAATATTTATTTATTCCTAAGAGTTTCGGCTGGTGGTCGAGCCTTCTTCGGAGGATCTAAGTGGAGGATCCTCCGTAAAAGGCTGGTCCACCAGCCGCAACTGTTAGGATTAAATAAATATTTTATTGTTTTGTTTCCTATAGTGCACTATTCTCGAAGTATATAACTTTTATTATGGTAGCCAGAAGAAACTCTGATCATCTATTTCATCTATCTATCTACCTATATATATATATATATATATATATATATATATGTGTGTGTGTGTGTGTGTGTGTGTGTCATTTTATATCAACAGTGTCCTGTCAAGTTTTGACCAAAAGAGATCAGGTTAAAAAATTGTGGAGCTATAAGTAATGGTGAGAAGTAGTTATTAAGGCATTATACTTTAAAAAGTTATGTTGCCTAGAGAGAGGACGCTTTGAACGTTGGGCACTTAAGTAAGACTGCCTCACAGTAATAATGTATATATTACTACTGATCTGAATGATTATCATGAAACATTTTTGTCAATATCAAGGCGCTAGTCTTCAATCACTGTGATAGTATATTTATTTTCTTTCTGTTTTGTTTTTAGCTTTGTTGAAAACTTGGAATATGCCAAATGTTCAGCGGTTCTTATATTAAACACAATTTTTTCCAGTACTCTATTTCATTTTCCGCTTTATATGTTTCTATATTAACTCATTAACATCTTTTGAGAGCAATTCAAGCAAATATATTGCCACAATTTTGTGGCGAAGTTGAGAAAAATGCATTTTTGCTCACAATGTGGGCTCACTTTTGGATTGTTGCGCTCAAAATAGAAATAAGGCTTTTATATAGCTGCACTCTATAGTTTAACAGCAAAATAAGCAGTAAATTTTGCAAAAAAAGTAGTTCTACCTGTAAAAGAGAGAAAGAAAAAGAGACGCAGCTTCACTGCATAGCCCGTTAGCAGCGATTTTCTTGCCCGAGCTTTTCTGCAGCAAATAGGGTATGCCACACAACTTTTTCTCACTTGTTTTATTTACTAATACTGCTGTATATAACGTCAAAACAAGGCAATACTGCTTTCTCCATAGAACAGTATCTACTCCCTTGGACCTTCCGGGGGCAAGTAATATATAACAGCTTCCTAGCCCCAAGGGACGAAATTGTCACTCAGTCGATGACCTGCAATACACTATGGATGCAGTGTGTTTAGTTTCTGAATAATATTACGCAAGCCCTAACAATAATTAACGAAATTGTTATTGTATACTTCATCTAAGCTACTTTGAGATGTTTCAGGTAAAGGTTGATACGTGATTGCTCATGTCAGCGGTGTACATGACGGAATAACGTATTCTGGGCATAGACGTTGGAGACGATTCAATATCGTCATATAAATAGCACTTCATTCACCGTTTACGGTTGTCAATCAAACTTTTCATTCATCTTTTTTTATTGTTCGAGGGCGTTGAAAACATTGCAAGCACCCCAACGTTACCAGTGGGCTTTTAGTTAACACATTTTGAGCACCTCCGTACCTCTAGGAAAGAGGGTATTAAAATGTTTAAAATCTCTCCGAGAATGCAAACTGAAGTGTCATTATTGGCATGATGTCCAATGTCTAAGATACGTCATTTCATTATGCACCTCAGAGGTAAATGATGACGCATCAGCCTGTTGGTGAAACAATAAAAATAGCTTAGATAAGATATACTTCAGTTTTCACATAGTTATTAGGCCTTGGGTACTAACTACCAGAAGCCAAACCCAACACCTTCAAACGATATCAGAGACCATATACTGCATTATAGTTCTACCTCTCGGGATACAGAAGCAATTCGGTTCAACCGGCCCCTGATGGTACAAAGGTAAGACTTTTCGTTAGAGAAAGCACTAATGCCCAAATTTGATGGTTTGTACAGAAATATTACTAAGAGAATTGATAAGCTGTTGTACGACATGCTTCAATCGTTGATGGAAAGCCCCACTAGAACCTCGTGCTGAAGTAATATGCATTGTTTGCCGGGCAAAATGCGGCTACCTACTATTTTGTGTTTGTTATTTGGGAAAACAGTTTTTGCCTAAAACAAAAACCTCTGTTTTGAAGCTTTCTGCTTATTTTGCCAAAACCCTATACTATCAAAAATAAAAAAGATATTTCTGCTTGAAGCTCAACATTGTTAACGATAGGCCGCATTGCGAGTCAGATTGCTCTTTTTCCCAGCTTGGCACAATATTGTATCAATAAGTTTGCCTACCTTGCTTCCATAGTTTTTCAAATATTCAATATACGAACATATAAAGCAAGAAATACGTTTATATTACTGGCGAAAAAGTGTGTTTTCTGTAAGAAACACTAAACATGCTGCATAGTAAAATTTTTACCAAAGCAACAATAAAGAATAAAAGTAGCATATTCACGAAAAAGTATGGACTTGTAGTCATATAAATTGTTAAGTATAAATTATTTACGTGACACTGTTTTACCTGGATGTAAAACGTTTGAAGTGGCCTCTAGGCAAACAAATTATTCTCGTGATTTAAAACGCATGACTGAATGATAGATGGGTACAAGAGGAATGTGCACGAAGCAATTACACAACTGGTACTCACTGAAAATTGTCACCACCGAGATGAATATGATGGACAGGAGAAAGCCGAAGAGCAGTAAGCCACAACCCATCACGAGAACTGTGCTCCAGTCATCATCGGCGAGATCACTGTAAACATCAGAGATCTTCAAATCAGTATAAATAAATAACTTTTGTAAGCACCAATAAAGTTGGTTACTTTCATGTCTGGAGTGATGCTCGATAGCCTGGAAATCAGCAAAATATTGTCGTGCGGTCATCATGTGAACAAAGGCAGGAGCCTTTATGTCCTAGATTAAGCTGCTCATTCAGGTGTAGTTGTGGCCTGTAAACAGTGCTTACATTTGTCACTGCACCTAACGCTAGAGAAAAAAGGGATGCGACAGCAATAGATTTGTCAAAAGAATTTGACGCTGTCACAAAAAACTGATATGCGAAATTCACGAGCTGGGTGTTGCTGTTGAGATTATTGGATTGGTCACTGGATTTTTGTCTAACAGGCAGTAGTTCGAAGAAGTATTCAGAGCACGCTTACAAACGTTGCCTGTAACATCCTGAGTACCACAGGAATCAGTCTTGGTCCAAATTCATTTATGTGTATAATAAAAATATCGCAAAAGCTCTTCACTCTTCCGTTGCTGTGAAACTATTTGTGGATGACTGCGTGTTATTTAGTAGTGTGAGAAGTATTTCTAACCAGCCTTTGCTCAACAATGCTTCGTGTGCTGTTGAAGAGTGGTGTCAGAAATGTGATATGAAAATCAACTTCAACAAGACCACCTGTATGTCGATGTCAAAAAAGAAGCGCTATCACAGTTACGTAATGAATAAAAATAAAGAAGTAAAACAAGCTATTGGGGTAAAATATTTAATGTTACAATAACTGCAAACCTAACCTGGGAAAAAGCATATTGAAAATATTTGAAGTTGAGCTGAACCTAAGCTGAGTGCTCTAGCTAAGAGATACCATGCCTCAAACAAAGGTGATGGTTTATGAAACAGTAGGGCGTCCAACACTAGATTATGCCAGTATTATCTGGGTCCCACACAGTCAGAAGCTTATTTATGAGCTGAAATGAATGCAGCGAACGGCGGTCAGTTTTATTTATTCGTGCCGCCAGACCCATTAATCTGTGCTACCAAAGAACGCAATCAGTATTAGCGCTACTTCACAGCAAAACCTTCAGAAGTTGTCGGAGCACCAAAAAATTGAACGCTTCAAGTTTTTTATCGAATTTGTGATAACACAATAAACATCAATCCAACTTTGTACTTGCTTCCTCCAACCCAAGTCTCACCGCGAGGCAATTATTCGTATGATAATTTGCCCTTTGCCAAGAGAATTGATGTATTACAGTTTTCTTTTTTGCCTTGAACGATTGTTGACTGGAAGACGCTTCATTCTAGCGTATTTGTTGCTTGTGAGTCAGCTGAAGTTTTCCATGGACGTTTGTAATAGATTAATACATAGCACTGCATAGTTTGCTTTTCAGCTCCTATAACAGCCCGTGAGGGCTATAAGCATTGTAACTAAATAAATAATTACGAAGAAGCTAGTGTGGCAATAAGATGGCCAGCATAAATGAGCACTGCAGGTTGATAAAACACACATTAACTTTATAACGCTTTGAACTTCCCTGAAAGGAAATTTCACGCAGGTCAAGTATGTCATATGAGTACACGCGCGCTGTTCAGTTGCTAAGGAGGGTGCGCCTGTAAGAGGCACTTAGAAATAAACCAGCCTGCATTAGCAAGGTAGCAATTAGAAACAAGACACTTATATTGGGACGACACTTGCAAAACAACAACATACTCCAGAAATACATAACGCATCATCAAATCCAAGAAACTCTAATGAATATGAAGTAGCTCCATATCACACTAAAATAGACAGAAATTTGGAGAATAACAGAACTTATAAGGATCTCCTGTGAATATATGCTCCACACTACTTGCCGCTTTTGATGGGGTAGAACTAGTCTTGGTATGTGAACATGGTTATTTGTTACACCCTTTAACATTTTATAGCTCGCGTTGGGTAAGAGGAAATGAAATAAATATCCCAAGCAGATGTCATGATAAAATACAGTTGCTAAGCAATAACAGTGATGAGTAACTATTAAACGCGACTGGTTGAAAGACGCGATCAGAAATGAACACCAGAAATTCAACGAACGAAAATAATAAACAAAAACGTTTGAAGATAAGAGGCTTTGTTGTTGAACACCTATTTGCGAGAATAAACTGAAAACATTATGGTTTCTTTTTCCTTGTGAATGTTAGAAGATAAGCCCAAAATATAAATATGGGCAAGACAGGTTGGCCAGGTTCAAGTAGCCCGCCGCGACCATCGTGGAACGAACACCAGGTCCGACCTGGCTGGCGTGTGACACGCGCTCGTGTGCTTTGGCTACAAAGAAGAAGACAGTTGCATTTTTGGAATTCGACTAACTCAGACTTCAACGACCACAGTCATTAGAGTTTTGGGCGCAAGTTCCCCTTATAGTAATATATATGCTTGTTTTATTAGCTTGTCCACCTTACCATCGCTGAAATGTGATTGCAATACATACACCAAAAACATGTTCATAACGTTTGTGTAACGTACATTTCGTCCAGTTCTTTCGTGAATACTTACCCTTCTATGACCTCTGTAAGTGAAAAAGATTACCATAGAGAAACCGCCGCACTGAATAATCATAGTAAATTAGCGTTATATGGAGTGACACACGGTGCACACAGCTAAACGAGGCGACGTCAAGTGCACTTTACAAAACAATTTGCATCCCATGGGTAATAATATAGCATAGACTCACTCTCAGATATGATGCCATCCAACAGCATTCCTTTATCGCAGACGCGAAGACAAAACGCTAGATTAGAATTTTTTACAACGTTTGAACAAAAAATTAGCTCCAGAACCATCGCCGTCTTTTACACCTCTAAGTAGGCGGCCCACCCAACACCACCACAGAAAAACCCTTGATCCCATACTTTGCTCGCACCAGCCTACTTAAGTTTTTGTACTTTCCAAGCACCATATGTGGATTGAACTGCCTTACTAATATATGTTATCAATAAATTGCCTCATCAAACAACCCTCTTCACCCTTCATTGTTTTAGCCTTGCAAATGCTATTCAGTTCATATCTGTATTATTTTATTTGTATCTGTATTGCCCACGCTTGCACCTTCAGTCTGTAGTATAAAAAAATAAAATATATGAAAATATAACCTTTTCTTTCTCCTACTCAATTGCGAAATTAACGACGTCTTGCAAAAAAATGCACAAAGTTTTATTTGCACAAAATGCTCATTTACTTCAAATATGGCACTGGCGTGTCGTCAGGCCCCTAACCTGGCACTCATGGCCGTTGTGATCATTCCAGACCAAAGTGTGCTGAACAACGAGAACGAAGACAGCGCTGGACAACGAATCCCCGCATTTCGACCTCAAATGATAACCTTCTTGCTCCCCGATGGGATCGGTGCATCACTGTGGTGTGCTCCCATTCGCCCGACATATGTCTTTAAATAAAATGCGGCACCACGTACGTAACCTTTGGATTTTCGTATAAAGTTATGTTTAGAGCCTACATAGCTACGTATAAATTATGACTGAAAGATTCATATATCGTGCGAGGGAGTGTACCTTCCGTTTTCTGTAATATTGCAGTATATATTTGTAATTGGGATGAATGAGCGATGGTCACGGTCAAGTCACAGGGAGCTTGGAAATAACTGAAACCTCGAGCCTCCTAATCTTTATAGGCTTCTTCAGTAACTCTCTCTTGTGAGGACCAAAGTCACTGTTTGGGTATAGCTGATGTCGCATTTTCTTCTACTTTTTCGCACACTCCTTATATATTAGTGTCGACATTTCTGACCTGATAATTCCTGCATGCTTCCTAAGAGTCTGTGAATATAGTTTGTATAGCTTTGTGCCTCATCTGTTCGACTTCTATAATGACCTCTCAATAAATGGCAGCACAGGCTGCTATTTTTTGTTCACGAGAACGACCTCCTAATGATTTGTGTTGGCCCAGTATTGTGAAACAACACTGCATCATTTGTTGCTTTGTCCACGTATTCTGCTCCAGTTTTTTTTCTTCTCTGCATGTGATGTCAGGTCTATGTTTTTCGGTATTATTGATAACTTATAGATATTTCTGATGACACGATAAGCTTTTGGTGCCTCGGTGTGTTTGTATGCAAACTCTAAGCCTAAATTGGCCATTGAGAGCAGTACCGGTTTGCGTCGGCGAAAAACAGCTCATCTTCCCTATGAAAGAGACCTTTGGCAGACCATCAAATATATTACGGATGCCGAGCGATAGGAGCTTCTCATTCATAGTTTCAAATGGGTCAATCCATGCCGAACGTCCCAGCTATTTCGGCGACCATCCCAAATATGATAGAAGAAATTGTGATGATTTACTGCATTGAGGAGAGTAAATTTCTAGAATATTTCGGACACAAAATACTTTTTGATCACTTTGGTGCTTTCTGAACTTCCTATAATGTCGTCCGGGTGTTGATTGCGTAAACATTGATTTTAAAGGTAACACACTTTCTTTCTGTATCAAATTCAGTGTGAATGCTAAGTAAAGGTGTTGTATAAGGTGTGTGAGGTTCAATATTATTATTGCAATTTCTTCTTCTTGCGCCTTTAGGTATTCAGCCAAAATGTTTTATGTTTTCATTTTTCTCTGTTGCTGTACTGCACTTTGTATGAATATTTCAACAATGAATACTTACTCAAAAGAAGGTATAATTTGTAGAAAAATTATGTTTTGACCGCTCAAGTAGTCGAAATTTACGGGGGAAAATAAGAAATTTAACAAAATAGACACTTTTGTCCATACTGAGACGCCATTGGCGCCATGTGGTGGTCAAGGTAAAGATCACATTTAAACCTAACTCAAAAACTAACCAATAGTACTTTTTATGTGGCAAGTTTTATTATTACATTGTTTTGAAAGAAAAAGATTTTTGAAATTTCCCATTGATGGCAATAGGCAACTTCGGGGCAAACACTGTGGTATGACCAACTTGAAGGATGGCCGTTAATGAGAAATTTCAAAAATATTTTCTTCTCTAAAAAATGTCAGGATAAAACTTTTCACATAAAAATAAATATTTATTTGCTTTTGAGTTATGTCCAAAGAAGATTTTACACTGGATCACCACAAGTAGCCAATAGCGTCCCAACAGACACAAAAATGTCGATTTTGTGAAATTTCTTATTTTTCCCGTGAATTTGGACAACTTAACCAGTCAAAATGTATTCTTCTACAAAGTATATTTTCTGGTGAGCGAGTATTTATTATTCAGATATTCATGAAGTGCAGTATTGCAACAGAAAAAAATGCAAACATAACATATTTTAGCTGAAATCTTGAAGGCGCATGAGGCAGAAAAATTGCGTTAATATTACTGAGCTTCAAACCCCTTACAAAATTACTTTTACTTTACATGCACACTAAATTTTGTGCAAAAAGAATGAGTGCTGCCTTTAAAAAAAATGTTTCCCCAACCAACACACAGACGACATTTAAGAAGTTCAGAAAGCACTGGCGTGACAAAAATGTTTTGTTTAGAATATACTCGCAATTTACGCTCTTCAATGCAGTATATCAGCACTTTTTTTTCTAAAATATTTGGAGATGGTCGCAAAACTAACTGAGACGTTTGGCATCGAATGACCGAGTGTCAACCTGAATGTTGTACTATAACTCATCTTTATTATTTGACAAGCCTTTACTTTCTCTTGCTTATAATATTGGCAGTGTGAATGAGCAACTACATTACTGTGCTGATGACGAGGCATTTTTTGAGTCTGACGCTTTCTTGATTCCTCATTGCTGCCGAATAATAGGCAGCCGCATATATCACCCGAGAATTCTACTTGAATGTATTTCATCATGTTTAAAGCATGGAGAGCTTTGTTGTTCAGTATTAGCCACAGTCCAGCAGTTTAAGTACTGACGTCTCCCGAATAACCTTCACCTCAAGTGCGATCTCCATTTTGAGTCCCGGATGTGTTTATTGAGTTTTTTGTGAGGCGAATGTCCATTAACTTTCTAGCCGAAATTGTACCTACATTTTATTATATGTTTTCATTATATTGTATACAAGTAGGAGCTTTTTATGGCAATGTTGCCGTTTCTATTGCTTATCGGTATAACTTCGTCGGAATGAATAAAATGACAAATGTCATAATTTCTTTGATTTTTGGCGAGTAAACTTATGGCTATGTTCAAGAGTTCACCAATACACGGGGTGACAGCCTACTGAGATGGACAGCAACGAACACAGCATAGGAGAAAAAGTAAGAGACTAAACACAAGCTACACCAGAATAATGACACAACCTAGTGGAAGATTGCTAAAGATCGGTAAAACAGGAAATCTCAGTGTGAAAATTTGTTTGCCCAGACGAAGCGTATTACGTAAAATGGCAATGGTTCGAAAAGAAGACATCACTAAACATAACGAAGAATGAAGGGACTTGTAGAAATAGAGAGTTGACTATCATAAATTATATGGTATATTTGAACTAACACGTCACGATGCTTTTGCTACATTACGTTCGCAATTTATATATCAATTTTTCTAGAGTATTTGATTGATTTATTCCCTTTATTTTTTCCTTACATAAGAGGGAAGAGACCCCAGATCCAAAGATACAGAAGTGTAACTTGAAGGCACCTGTTTCGGTTGAAGTTTATTGTATACAACTCCGATTCTCCAAAGATTGCCTATGTTTGTTGTTTTTCAAAACGTTGCCTGGGTTTGTGCAGAATATGAGTAATAATGAAGTTTTGTATTAGAAAACTGAGGGCAGTTTAAAGATGTGTAATAATGCAAACAATTGATCTCTGTGACAGCTAACGCAGATAATGAAGCATCTTTCTGCGCATGCCGTTTTTTAGACTGGTACGTTTATGCAGCTGCTGGCTCATACCAGTTGCAGAAACATGCTGAGAAAATACTTTCAGCAATTTATCATCTGCCAAACTCAATCGCCCGTGGAACCACATCAAAAAAGTGGCTCAATGGCACAGTTAAAAATTGTCCACAGGGACAATTCTTTTCTGTAGACAGGCAAATCTACCATTGAATTACCAGAAAATTTCACTGTGCCTAGCCTCTCAGTTATTTCTCTCCAGAGACATGTCTTTCTTAGAGTGGTCATGTGCCATTGCGGGCAGTGGGTCTTCAGGAAACGAAGGTGAGATTAGCAGTAGTGCGTCGGTGTTCTAATCGGAATGCAATGACGTGAGGCCTCTGCCCTTGTTCATCCGCTGGAAAAAAAGTGGGCCTTTTCTGATAAAAAGGTTGCCTCTGTTGCAGACCTCACGAAGACAAAACTCATTTCGGCGCTACTGAGCACCCCTGTTGTTCCATTCAATCGAGGCCACAATCTATGCGACATAACTTTGCTCAATAACGCGTAGAGAAAACTCACCTGCTGCTAATGGCGATTCGTCTGAAAAAGAAAAGAGAAGACATGCTGTAGTCAATAAATGCGATTAAGATGCGCCACTATTCAAGGTAGCGCAGTACTTAGCTGTTGGTTGTGTTTTTAGATAATACTCAAGCTGGGCTTCTAAACAAGTGCACGCACAATCTTAGTAGAGCCGACTACAATATAAAGTGTTCTTTTGCGTATATATAATAAGAGTTAAAAGCACGTTAAGTATAAGACTTGCCAACATTATGCGGTATCAGCGAAAATATGCAGCAGACAAATGAAACTAGGCGTGATTGCTTCGCAAAAGTTTATTGAATGACTCTGACGTCGCCTCATTGTAAGGCAGTGTGAAATTAGTGGGGTTCTTGCTGACATATGTGATACATTTGAATATTCAATTTGATTTTAAAGAAAGACAGCTCAAATTGTAAATAATATGCTAATTTTCTATGCTGTGACCTAGAACAAACATCGACATGAAAGCTATTTCTTGATAGCAAACCGATGTCATCGAATAGAAGCCCACGCCCCGCCACGGTGGTCTAGTGGCTAAGGTACTCGGCTGCTGACCCGCAGGTCGCGGGTTCGATTCCCGGCTGCGGCGGCTGCATTTCCGATGGAGGCGGAAATGTTGTAGGCCCGTGTACTCAGATTTGGGTGCACGTTAAAGAACCCCAGGTGGTCAAAATTTCTGGAGTCCTCCACTACGGCGTCTCTCATAATCAAATGGTGGTTTTGGGACGTTAAAACCCACAAATCAATCAATCAGAAGCCTGAATGATATGCCATAGCGTAAAAGAAAGTTCAATATTATAAGCAACATTGTTTGCTGCGACATCTTTCTCTGCAATGAAGATGAATTTCAAGTATAGAAAATAGGAAACAAGTTAGAGGTTCATATGTGTGTTAATAATTTCACCAGGTACACGGTACTATATTCGAGTGCATCACAAAAACGTTTTCCGAATGATTGTACAACCAGACTTCTAGCAAAATAGTGTATCTATTAGGCATGCTGGCCTTTTTGTAGGCAAAATATAATTCGGGTCTGGTATATCATCTTTCTGTTTTATTGCCCTTATATGTCGATTTGGTACCACAACCGCAGGTATAGCTTCTAAAACAGGGCCAATTCATAAGCTAGTCTTGCAAAGCATCACGCAAGAGTATATATCCACAAGCCCAAAAGTACTTCTGACATTGATGTCAGATAAATCGCAAGAGGGCAAAAGGAAAACTTATATTTATTTTAAGCTACTGCACATCACACCGCGTGTTGTTAAAACTCAAAACATCAACTCAGAGACAGTCTAAACGTGCTACATAGAAAGATAATATATAATTTACCATAGACTTCTCTAAAAGACACAAAAATCATAAAAATAGGAAAAATTAACTAAACACTAACAACACCAACAACACAATGACATTTGAACTTGAGTCCCCCGCATAGCAGACCCAGACCAGATTTTTATGACTGAACTACGCCGGTGCTCGAAGCTCCGTTTCAAAGTTGACTTAGGCAGGCGTCATGTCGGGAAGATGATTTGATTGATATGTGGGGTTTAACGTCCCAAAACTATATGATTATGAGAGACGCCGTAGTGGAGGGCTCCGGAAATTTAGACCACCTGGGGTTCTTTAACGTGCACCCAAATCTGAGCACACGGGCCTACAACATTTCCGCCTCCATCGGAAATGCAGCCGCCGCAGCTGGGATTCGAACCCGCGCCCTGCGGGTCAGCAGCCGAGTACCTTAGCCACTAGACCACCGCGGCGGGGCCATGTGGGGAAGAGAATCGCGTTATTGTGAGTTAAAAAGTATGCTAAAACAGCAAAAAAAAAACAACCAGGTGTCACACATTGTGAATTGTGTATCGAGTTGATCATCAAACACACCGATATAATACAATCAGCCATAATTCTTCATCGTCATCTTTCATAGCATAAAAAGTTGCCAAACTATTTTTGCAAGTGTGTAGTGAGATACAACACGTCTCCGAAGAATGACGTAGAATTGCAGAGAGACTGCTTTTCTACCACACAAAAATATTGGTTCGTGGCATAGCTGGTACTTCTAATTGTAAAAGTTACGCAAAGAGTTCCAAAAAAAAAGCTCTAGAAAGGCCACTCTTACAGCTTTAGTTGGTACTCAGCTGTAGGGGTGCTCGTAGACCTGGTGGGTTTTTAGTCTTCGCACTTTTCTGATAAATGCTGTCGATTTTTATTTTGTTGAACCCTGTGATTTTAATTACCACTTGGCTCTATTCACCATTCCTCAAAAGATATGAAGCTATGAAGTGTCCGTGATCAGTGGCGCAATCTTGCAGACCACTCCATAGTATATGAGTATGTAATACACGTGGTCGTGGCAAAGATTTTGTTGATGTATGAGACAAGGTCATCCCCTTATTCATGTCATGAACCGACATTCGCATTCTTTGAACGGTCTTACCTTCCCGTGCGAATTTTCGTAAGCCCCAAGAAGGCGATCACGTAGGAACGCAAACGCAGGTGGTGAGATTTAGTGCTGTTGTGTACGTGCCTTTTCAGGACGTAGAACATTGCATTTAGCCCAAGGCAGATAACGCAGAAAAGTATTAGGGAATGCTGGAGGAAGGGCCTTTTGAGACCTCGCGCTTAAGGTTTTTAGCATGACTAACGCAGGTGGAGTTTAAAGGTATCCACTACGAGAAAAACATATTTTTCAATAGTAAATTCATTAACTAAATTATTATTCACGATTTTGTGGAGAATCAAGAGAGACAATTTTTATGTAAAAGGCATTGTATATAACTTGTTGATGGTTGTGGAGCTGTGTAAGATTCACGTTCTCCTAATAGGTGTTAGTTAAAAGGCACCCACTAATAATTGTTTCATATTGAGTGACGCCCGGCTGTTGTTTATTTCTGTACCATTGTTACAGCTGTCAGCGTCCTTTTTTGCCCGACTTGACACCTGGATAAAGTTATATTGGGAAACAGTTTCCAGAATGAACGTTGTTCTTTAGCAAAATACTGGAGTGCCACACAAGCTTCTGATTAAAAATCAGGCATCACCTTTATGAATTTTTTTTCTTATTCTCCGCAATAGTGGTTATGGCGACCTGGTGGCGCAATTTACAGCAGCGAAATCGGCATCTGTTTCAATTTCACAGAAGTTTTCGCTAAAAAATCTAACGCGAGAAGCGCTGCCCATGAATATCGCCGTAACCAATTATGCATAGGATCAGTACGATTCATCTAGACTTAGCGTGGGCACTTACCTCCGTAAAAGTAGTGAAGGTCATCTTCCACTTTGTCTTTTTGCGGAAAAAATGATCATTTTAGAACAATAACCAATTGTCATAAATGACCAATGTTAACTCGAACAAATTCACAGCATACTACGTTCCTGCAATCGTTGAGACTATCACTTCTGCGGAAATACTGCTTCTCACTTTTTTAGGCCAAGAAAAATCTTCGTATTGACAGCCGGCTAAGCGCACACTTTGTAAATAAGTTTGAGTGACCAGTTAGGATTATTCCTTTATTGAGGGACAGTGACCGCTTTATATTTTTTCGGATACCGTTGGCATGACGCAGTGCAGTTTAAACTTCTCAATGTCCACCTCATATTTTTGATAGGTTGGTTTGTGAAACTAAGGTACCGCTTTGAAATATAGAAGGCTGGACACTTTGCGCCTGTTATTATGCCGTAATGCTTATCGAAGTTTACTTATGTGTGTTTGGTCTGGGACACAACCGCGCAATGTTCTTTACGTAATATCCTTTTTTGCCAAAATCACGTATACTTCTTCTGAATGTGTGAAAAGGCAATTTATTCTTGCAGTGTTACTGGGTGCAAGTGTGAAATATTTATAAAATCCTCTCAAAATACTCATGATCTCGTTTATCCAAAGCCTCAAAGTTTCTTTACCAAGTGGAATAGTTTACGTGTATTATTTCTGTTTGGAAAAGTCTTTGCTTGAGCGCGAACATTGCGAACACAACTTGCACCCTCAGTTTTCCTCATCAGTGTTCTCTTCAGTGATGTAGTCGGACACTACTTACGTGAACCTAACAAGTACGCCAATGCGCCAAATAACAACGTTGTCTTTCTCAAAGTGGGGCCTAATAAAAACTCTGTATATTAACTTTTTAATGAACTTTACGGCGAAGATAAGGAAAATTCAGAATTACTGGCAATGCAATGCTTTTCCAAAATATCTCTCCTCTAAAAAATGGACATTTTGTGAGATATCCCTCTACGCTTGTGCAGAAAGACGTAAATTTTTCACAGGCCCACATTAAGGGAAGCGCAATAAAATAATAACAATTGTTTGGGTTTAACTTTGCAGAACCACCATTTGTTGATGAGAGACGCCGTAAAAGAGGACTCCGGCAAATCTAAGCACACAGGCCTTAAGCATTTTCATCTCCACAATAAGTGCTGCCCCCAAGACAGGGATTCGACCCCGTGACCTGCGGGTCAGCAGCGGCCAGTAGACTAACATCATGGATTAAACAGAATATCACAACAGTTAAAAAACGGTAAATTTGCCAATTACAAGGAAAAAACAGACAAAAGTACACTCCATGTTTTGGTGCCTAATACGCATGCGATGTTCCAAATTAACGAATTCAAGGTGGTGTTTTAATATATTGCCACGCTCCTTATCAAGGTTCCTTATCGCCGCACCACACATGTATGTGCTACCTGGCGCAGCGGCACCCTACTAAAGGACCTTCAAGGTAACTATAGAACCTTCCGATGTGATTACGTTCACAACGGGAACAATACAGGTTCTTCTGACACTTACGTCACCAATGGCGATAGAGCTGAAATACACATTGGCACTTGTATAAATGCCAACGTGCGTCATCAAACTCTGTAATCTTACAACATTGTTCCAGGGATGTGATACTTGGCATCGGCGTCCTAAGGAAACACGGCGCTTTCATCGACCTGAGGTCTGAGTAAGTCAGTAGAACTAACCTCAAAAAAACAAGCTGCCAACCCCTAAAAGGTTAAGAAATCACGCAATAAATGTGCTGGGAGATGAAGGCACCGTTGCGAATTGCTAAAGCGTCACCATTTCCGTCGTCACCGAAACACCCACAGACGTTGAAGGCATCATCAAGTGCAACAATCAGTTGTTCCTTAGCCGCCAGATTTTCGGCGCAAACGAATCGCCTAGCGGAGTCATGGGAATGCGAAGGTAATACAGACAAACTTCAGTGGTGATCACAGACACCTCAACAAAAGTAACGACAGTCGCCTGCATCGACGAAATTATGTAAGCCACCAATGCGATCACCCTCGACGATTCTGCTGAAATTGCTCCGAGCAACCAAACTCCTCATACAGCTTTCGACGTCAATCTGATCCTTCTGAAGCATAAGCATTAACAGGTCAAGGCTCTCCTTCTGTAATACAAAAACTGCTTTTCATCGTCCTCTAAAAGCCGCCAGATTCTAGTTGCGAAACATGGAATTATATCAGAGGAAAGTGCCAGGCCACCACGTAAGAGCCCGTAGAGTCCAGTCGAAGAGTCAAGTCAATAAAATGCTATGTGATCACATCAAGCAGCCGTCAAAGATTCCGTGGGTGTCACCCGTTCTATTAATAGAGGTAAAGAACCGCACCTTATGTTTTGTGTTGATTATCGCCGCCTAATTAAAATGAAAAAAATGATATTTATACTTTTCTACGAATAAACCACGCCCTGAATAAACTACACAATACGAAGCATTTTGTTAAGGAACCTCAAGTCTGGCTATTCGATAATGAAAGTTTATGAGAGGTCGAAAGAAGAAGGCTTTTCAAATTCAATGACATGGCCTTCGGTTCTAGCAGCGACTTTCCCACGTGTTATGGATACAGCACTGGCAAGATTGAAGTGGCAGATTTGTCTTGTGTGTGTGGACGATGTCTTCGTGCTTTTCAGAAATTTTGATTAGCACCTGTGGCACCTGGAAGTTGTACTGCAAACAAATAATGCCTTAGGACTCACTCTGAAGGCAGAAAAGTGCCTTTACACATATAAAGAGCTCTTATTTCTGGGCCACGTCGTCAGCAGGTTCGAAGTTCAACCGGACCCGTAGAAAACAGCTTCCATTAACCCCTTCCCGCCACCCACCAACAAGAAGACCATTCGTTATTTATTTTTTTTGCCTTTGTGTGCACTACTGGCGTTCCGACGAAAATCTCTCCGGCATCGTGGAGATACTCACCCAACCTTACAAGGACTGACGTCCAGGTCAGGTGGAAAATGCCACAGGAAACATCATTTGATCTAAAACGACTCCTGCAGATGCCGCTGATTTTTGCGCACTGAAACGGATACGACGAAACGGAAATTCACTCTGACACAAGCAGCGTGGGGCTAGCAGCCGTTCCTGTGCAGATGATGGATGGTTTTGAAAAGGTCATCAGTCATGCAAGCTGGTCTCTATGTAAAGCCGAAGCCAACTACTTCACAACAGGAAAGAGCCAGTCTCTAAAGTAGAAGCCAACTACTCCACAACAGAAAAGGACAACCCAGCCATTTTGGGCTACATCGAAGTTCTGTACCTCTACAGAAGGCGCATCAAAGTTGTTAACGACCACCACGTCTTCTGTTGGCTAGCTAACTTGAACGATCTTTGGGGTAGTCTCGCTTAGGGGAGCTTCAGACTTCAATAATTTGACGTGACATTCGTTTACATAACGGGAAGAAAGCACTTACGCTGACTGCCTCTCTTGTACACACGCCGACCCACCGCCACACGACGACCTCGCTCACGACGGATTCTTTTGAACGTTAACGGCTCACGACTTCACGGAGTGACAGCAAGCTGACCCGGAACTCAGGAGCCTTGTGGAATACCTCGAGTGTAACAGCACAACTGTTTCGTAGGTTTTCAAGAAAGGACTGCAGTCGTTCTTCCTGCGTGGCGAAATGCAATTGCAGAAGGCGGCGGACGGTCGATCGTGTTGTCAGTGCAGTGCGTGAGTTATTGACGTGAAAACATTGTCACCACACTCACCGTTCTCATTGCACTTATAACGTGCGTTCTGTTGCACTTGCTTCTTCGTCCTCGAGCTGTTACTCGCTATTACATTGAGGCAAAATAATTCAGCCATAGGCGACGCGCTGCTCCAGAGTGTTGATCCTCGTTCCGGTGGTTTTGGTTGGCCTCGACACGTGTGCTATGCCATGCACGTGGTTTTCGTGCCAGAGAGAAAGTCATGCCTTCTGCTTCAAATTCAGATGTAAACAAGAAATAATTTGCCCATTTTATATGGCCGAATTTGTGCTTCACAAGGAGTGACGTCAGTGCTTCTCTTTAGTTCCTTCCTCCATCGTTTCAAATCTTCGCCCGAGAGGGGAACCGCGTGGTGGTCGCAGTAACTGGAGGCGCTGTTGTCAGATTTCACTCTTCAGCGTGCGGCATGGCGTAAAGCTTCGCCTGTGCGCTCCGCAGTGTTAAATGAAGAGACTGACAATTGGTTTCGTTCAAGTAGACTATATGCAATGACTGCAAATATTATCCCAACTGCACGTTCTTTCAGAGTAATATTTAAGTACTAATCAGTGTCGTAGCCAAAGAGGGAAGGGGGCTTCGACCCCCCCCACCCCAAAAAAAAGTTTTATCCAACACCCTACCCCTTCTGTCACTTACTCAACTTTCTTTTTTCTTTCATCGCTTCGCGTTGACTTGAATTAGGAATTATGTGCTGCTACTAACACCATATCGATGTTGGGCGCTTTCACAATGAATAATGTCTGCATACGGAAAAACGTATTGCGGTGTTCCTCAAGGCTTAGCATTCTGTGAGGTTTTGGCCAAAAATCTCGGCTTCGGGTGTTCTAAATTGGCTCGGTGACTGGGTTAATGCTCAAACGGTGCCCATACTTGTACCTGCCGAAACAGATCTCGCCATAGTCGATCACTACGATAAATTTCAAGGGGGAAGGTTCGTTTTATTGGGTATAGCCACACAGTTCCAAGCTCTGATAGACCATGTTCAAGCATATTACAGTGCGGCTCTTCGTTGGTGTGCGTAGATAAGCTCAAGCCAAAAAATAACGCTTCTATTTAACCTGTGCACATTCTGCTAAGATCGATACCCACACGCGCACGCACATATACACGCACACAAGCATGCGCGGAACAAACTACTTGAATTATGCGTCTAACTGGGCGTGTATGCGAGTTTACTGTAAATTTATACATATATTTATTATGCCCTAACGCTTCAGCACTCGGAAATGTTGTCTAGAGATGAAGGTGCAGAAAACGCAGACTTGCTGGCTAATCACAGCGCTAGAAAGGTCTACTAAAATACTCATCATCTATCTTAGGCTCATAAATGAAAAGATGGCAGACATAAACCTAAATTAGCGTAGAGATAAATGCAGTGTGCGCCGCTGTAGTGAGCACAAGCGTTATTGTTCAGTACTGGGGCAAACAGCGCAAGAATGAGGAACATAAGGCTGAAAAGTTTATAACGAAAAATTATATATGTTGATTCTCTTCATCTGTTCGTTTCTCTACATTGACATGACTAGAACGGCACACCTAGCAATTTCTGCAACTAGCTAGATGACGCACAATAAATGCACAGAATATAGAACCGTGAGCCGGCATGTTATCACGTAAAATTACGACCAATATACTCAGTAAAAATAATTTTTTTACAAAAATGAAAGAATCTTTCTGCAAGTAATGTCTCACGCCACAAACAGACCGATTACTTAGCGGACTACTGTTGACTACCTTTTTTAATTGACACAAAGGATATCCTGCACATTTCATTTTGCAATAAATGCCTTATATGTTACCCTAAATTTCATAGGACTGCCACAAGTAGTTTTGGGTTGTGGCAATGTCATTCATACCTTTCAAACCCGCTAACCTCATCTGCAAGTGATAGGGGCTGCCGAAAAGCAAGGAGTAGGCAACGGTAGAGAGCGGAATCCCTCTGCCGTGCTAATTAAGTGATTTTTAGACATATGTCTTATACAATAGAACCTGCTTCGTTACAGCTCATCAAAAAGTAGTGCATACTGATTTAACCGAAACCGTCTTTTTTTACTACCCGGCAGGGTGGTTTAGTGGTTATAGTGCTCTATTGCTGCCCCGCAGGCTGCGAGATTACATTCCTGTCGTATTTTCAATGTAGCGAAAATTCTTGAAGCCCGTGTACTTTGATTAGGGTGCATGTTAACGAAACAAAGTGGTAAAACTTCCGGAGCACCCCACTAAGGCATCTCTCGTAGTCATATCGCGGCTTTTCAATGTTCATCATCATCAACATCATCATCATCATCATCATCATCATCATCATCATTAACCTTACTACGTCCACTGCAGGACAAAGGCATCTCCCATGTTCCACCAGTCAACTCGGTCCTGTGCTTGCTGCTGCCACTTTATACCCGCAAAGTTAATAATTTCATCTGCCCACCTAACCTTCTTTCTCCCCTAACCCGCTTGCCTTCTCTAGGAATCCAGTTAGTTACCCTTAATGGCCAGCGGTTATCTTGTCAGCGCGCTAAATACCTGGCCCTTGTTCATTAACTCTTCTTGATTTTTAACTATGATAACCTTGACCCTGATTTGTTCCCTAATCATCTCTGCTCTCTTCTTGTCTCTCAAGGATACACCTACCATTTTCCTTTCCATTGCTCGCTGTGTTGTCCTCAATTTAAGCTGAACCCTCTTTGTAAATCTTCAGGTTTCTGCTCCATAGCTAAGTACCGGCAAGATGCAGCTGGTATATACCTTCCTCTTGAGGGATAGTAGCATTCTACCAGTTACGATTTGAGACTGCATGTGAAATGTGCTCCACCCCATTCCTAATTTTCCAGTTACTCCAGTCTCGTGGTTTCGCTCCGCGGTTATTACCTGTCCTTAGCAGACGTAGCCTTTTACAACTTTAACTGCACTATAACACATCTCGAAGCGCTGTTTTCTTTTGATGGTGTTGTAAATACTTTCGTTTCTGCAGATTAATTTTAAGACGTATCTTCTTGCTCTCCTTATCTAATTCCGTGATCATAAGTTGCAATTCTTTCATTGAGTTAGTGAGCAATGCAATTTCATTGGTGAAGCATAGGTTACTAAGGTACTCCCCATCAATTCTTATGCGCAACTCTTCCTACTGTAGGCCTCTGAAATCTCCTGTAAGCACGCGGTAATAATCATTGGGGAGATAGTGTACCCCTGCCTTACACACCTCTTGGTTGGTATGTTGTCACTTTGTTTAAGGAGCACTACGGTGGCGTTGATCCCCTGTAAATTTCTTGCAGGATTTTTGTATATGCTTCGTCGACGACCTAATACCGCAGTGTCGGCATGAGTGCTGATAGTTCTACTGAATCAAACGTCTTCTCGTAATCTATGAAAGCTGTGTACAGTTGTTGGCTGTATTCTGAGAATTTCTGTATTACCTAGTTGATAGTATGAATGTTGTCGTCTGTTGAGTATAGCTTTTCCGAAATCCTACTTACTTCTTTGGTTGACTGAATTCTTGTGTTGTCTTAATTCTGTTAGCAATTATCTTTGTAAATAGCTTGTATACAACGGAGAGCAAGCTGATCGGCCTGTATTTCTACAAGTACTTGTCATCTCCTTTCTTATGTATTAGAATGATGTTAGCATTCTCCAAGATTCTAGAACTCTTTCTGTCAGGAGACACTTCGTAAGCAGAGTAGGTACTTTTTTTACAAAATCTGCCCTGTGTCTTGTAGTAAATGTGATGTTATCTGACCCTCACCAGCAGCAATTTTCTTTAAATTCTCTCCAAGGCTTTTCTGATTTCTTCGATCATTACTTGTGGGGTGTCATCTGGGTTACTGCTAGCTCTTATATTAAGGTCATGGTTGTCCTGTCTACTTTACAGGTGTCTGTAAAACTCCTCCGCTATCTTAACTATCGTATTCATATTGGTAGTTTCTTTGCCTTTCTTGTTCCTTAGTGCATATATCTGATTTTTGCCTATCCCAAGTTTCCTCTTCACTGCTTTGACGATTCCTCTGGTCCTCAAAGCGTGTTCAATTACCTCCATGTTATACCTTCTTACATCAGATACCTGACGCTTTTAATCAACTTCGAAAGCTCTGCAAGTTTTATTTTGCATGTTGTGTTTGATGCTTTCATGCTTTGACGTTTCTTGATGAGATTCTTTGTTTCCTGGGACAGCTTGCCAATGTCTTGTCCAAATACCGTATCTCCATCTTCCACTGCACACTCCATAATTATACTCGTCAGATTAGGAATCACTGCGTCAATCCTAAAGCTCGTTCCCTGAATAATAGCCAAGTGCCTGTTTTAAGCGAGACTCTGAATTCGTGGACTTTTTCTCTCAGTGATAGCTCATTTACTAGCTTCTTGCGTATCAGTTTCGGTCGGTCTTTCTTCAATCTTGGCGAATTCGAGACGTTAACTTTTTATGGGCACTGCATCATGCCTTGCCAAGCACTTCCAACCCTGCCCAATGCGTTGGTGTGCACACAGTATAAAGTCTATTTTGTTCATACTTTTGCCTTTATGTCAAAAGTAAGAACCCCAATAATTGATCATTAACAACTGTGTTTTTGTTCTTTATCAGAAAATCTCAATTAAAAGTAACTTCAGTTAACATTCATCCTTGACTGAGCTGGCGCAAATGGTTGATATTACACAATCAGCTGAAGTGGACTACGTTCCCGCTAAAGGGCAAACTTGTATTTCACTGTGGATGTTCAGAGAGCGATGCCAAACAATTTTTCATGTGTTGTTGTAGCTCTCAGGTACAATTTCAGGCGTCTCAGCGATGAAAAAAAGCATTCTGCTTGAGTTGTGCTCACCGGCAGTGTTGCCGGATTCTTTAGGAGATGGTGCATGCTCTGGAAGAATACCTCTGGGAATTGCAACTGCTTGCATCGCTGACATGCCCAGCGTTTCTCTGTTTTCTCCCTTCCATTTCCAAGCATAGATTGATAGCTCTCCGTGATGCTGAAGTTGGGATAATGTTCGAGTATACACGTCAATTAACTTCTTGGCAGTGGGAAGAGTGGCAGATTCAGGAATGCTCTGTGACAGAAGCGAAGAAAGCATCCGCAAGGTGTGCCGATGTTTTTTAAAGCGCTCATTGAAGTGGTCTATGAAATCGTTCAGAAAGGCCAGAATTACTCAAAGCCTAAAGTGCTCTTCCACGCGAGTCGCTGGCCCTTTACTTCGATAAGGCTGCCTGCCTGTGACAAACGACATTCTCAATTTCGCCAGTGGTCAAATGTGCACTGAGTTGCTTATCGGGAAATGATCATCAAGAATTATACCGCAGGGTGTTTCTGCTCACCCATCGAGTCTGATAAAAGGGCGCTGATCCACCGAGGACATGAACTATCAAGCAATACGTGTAGGCAGCGTATTTTATTTGGGTGACTTTGCATTGCTAGGAAGCAAAGAGCTTATCAATGTTCTAGCAATGACCCTGATTGCGAGAAGTGAGAACTCCAACGACGACACATGTAAGCTGGCACACTCACAGAATTTCAGGGGGTACTGCAAGAGCGGAGGAACTATGGTACTCTCTCCAGAGTTCTTAAACTCCGTGGGGGAGTAGGTCAGTGTTTGCCGCGGAACGTACTCTTTCGCTGAATGCAGAGTAAAGGAGACTGCGAGCTGTGCGCTACTCAAGTGGAGTTACCAATCTATGCAAATCTCGTGCCGATGAGGCATGAATCAGATCTCGAACTCCATTCTTGCTGACCTAGCGCTTGCAAGTTACCACCAATGCCACAGAACATTAAAACTGGCTCATAGCGATACGCCTCTTAGCAGAGACGCCCAAGGTGTAAACAACTTTCAGTGATAACTAAAGCATGCTTGGGTGATCATGAACGTTTAGTTCCCGAAGTGCCAATACCAACAACTTCGAAGGTAGAAGAAGCTGCCGCGTCTAAAGCGTCCCAAAAGTTAGTTTACCACACAAACGAACTGGTGCGTGAGTAAGGTAAAATGTACTGTAATAATGTGAAAAAGAGAAAAGAAAGCTTCTAAAGAGGGCCCAGTTTGAAGTCGCCACCTACACCTGACGAAGTGGTTACTCTACCACTACACGACGTTGTGCCACACTCAATGTGTGGTAAAAAAACTGCCTAAAATGAAAAATGCCGTGCCGTTTCACGGGTTGCAGTTTGAACACATACGCGATTTTCGTTTCTTAGTAAACCTTCTGTCTGTAAGATACGGGAAATACTGGCGTCCACGTATTACATTGCACTAATACCAAGACGCCAAGTTTCTTTCAGGATTCACAACATAAAAAAGAAAATATACAAATATTACAGACAACCTTTGGCAGATGATTTACTGCCGAGGGAAATACCTGTTACTCGCTTTCTCTGCTCGTTAACGTGGACTGAAGTTTTATATAGACTGTAATACTCGATAAGTACACGCGTAGTTGGTTGAATCAGGTGTTTTTTTTGCGCAAGTGACAGTATGCTACAGCGCTGAAGATGTGTTGGAGTGTGCTGATTTGTATCTGTAAACCGATCGCTGGAACTATGTAGCCGATAGCTAAAGATCAAACTGCATGTGCACGAAAGTGTCTCATCGTGTTACTTTATCAACGTGCATCGAACGACAAGCCTGTGTTGGCACGTATGAGTCAGCGCAGCGCCGACGAGTGCGCCCAGCAGCTGTCGGCGGTGGCCCGTTTGCACTGCGCCGCAGGCTCAAAGCGCGTCGCATCGATGTTCATCGCTCTTTGTGAGCACATTGTATGCAAGAAACAATGGTTCTGTATAAAGACGTGCGTTGTTTGGTTTTCTACATCATTTATGTATCCCATCTCTGGCGTGGACGTCCACAGAGGCTGTCGTTCTTGCTGGCTCCTTCTTCTGCCATGCTGGGTCGAACACGCGGAGCAGTTGCGGCACTTCTTCTTCGTGTTCATCGAGATTCTGATGACTCACTATAGGACCGCCCCCCCCCCTTTATCGAGGTGATTGATTTATATGTCTGGTTGAACGTCTCAAAACCGCCATATGATTATGAGAGACGCCGTAGTGGAGGGCTCCGGACAACATGGGCTTTTTAACGTGCACCCAAATTTGAGCACATGGGCCTACAACATTTCCGCCTCCATCGGAAATGCAGCCGCCGCAGCCGGGATTCGAACCCGCACCCTATAGCAGGGTAGGTAATGCGTGAATAAGCGAAACCTATGAGCATGTTTTAGGTTCTGCTATTGTGAAGCGCGTTCGTCTGTTTTTCGCGTATGGCTTGTAGTCTTCTAGGACGGCGTCAGTGTCGAGGAAAGCCCGCCTTGTGTGGTCAATGGAGACACTGTCTCCGCATCCATTAAGCAACAGAAGGAAACACTTCAGGCAACGCTTGACGACCTTAAAGGGTTCGTCATATGGAGGTTGCAGTGGTGGTAAGATTGCGTCATGTCGTACGCGGTTATTACCTGTCCTTAGTAGACGTAGCCTTTTACAACTTCAACTGCACTATTACATATGTCGAAGCGCTGTTATCTTTTGATGTTGTTGTAAACTACTTGCGTTTCTGCAGATTAATTTTGAGACGTATCTTCTTGCTCTCATTATATAACTCCGTGATCATAAGTTCCAATTCTTTCCTTGAGTTAGTGAGCAATGCAATGTCATTGGTGAAGCATAGGTTACTAAGGTATACTCCCCATTAACTCTTATGCTTAACTCTTCCTACTCCAAGCCTCTGAAATCTCCTGTAAGCACGCGATAAATATCATTGGGGAGATAGTGTACCCCTGCCTTACACACCTCTTTGTTGGTATGTTGTCACTTTGTTAACGGAGCACTACGGCGGCAGTTGATCCCCTGTAGATTTCTCGCAGGATTTTTGTTTATGCTTCGTCGACGCCCTAATAACGCAGTGTCGGCATGACTGCTAATATTTCTACTGAATCAAACGTCATCTCGTAATCTACGAAAGCTGTGTACAGTTGTTGGCTGTATTCTGAGAATTTCTGTATTACCTAGTTGATAGTATGAATGTTGTCGTCTGGTGAGTAGAGCTTCTCCGAAATCCTGCTTTTTTCTTTGGTTGACTGAATTCTTGTGTTGTCTTAATTCTGTTAGCAATTATCATTGTATATAGCTTGTATACAACGGAGAGCAAGCTTATCGACCTGTATTTCTACAAGTACTTGTCATCCCCTTTCTTATGTATTAGGATGATGTTAGCATTCTTCCAAGGTTCTAGAACTCTTCCTGTCTGGAGACACTTCGTAAGCCGAGTGGGTACTTTTTTTTACAAAATTTGTCCTCTGTCTCGTAGTTAATGTGATGTTATTCGACCCTCACCAGCAGCTACTTCCTTCAAATTCTCTCCAAACCTTTTCTGATTTCTTCCATCATTACTTGTGGGGTGCCATCTGGGTTACTGCTAGTTTTTATACTAAGATCATTGTTGTCCTGTCTACCTTACAAGTTTCTGCAAAACTCCTCCGCTATCTTAACTATCATTTTCATATTGGTAGTTACTTTGCCTTCCTTGTTCCTCAGAGCATACATCTGATTTTTGCCTATCCCAAGTTTCCTCTTCACTGCTTTGACAATTCCTCTGGTTCTCAGAGCGTGTTCAATTTCCTCCATGTTATACCTTCTTACATCAGATACCTGACGCTTTTAATCAACTTCGAATGCGCTGCCAGTTTTATTTGGCTTGTTTTGTTTATTGCCTTCATGCTTTGACGTTTCTTAATGAGATTCTTCGTTTCCTGGGACAGCTTGCCAATGTCTTGTCCAAATATCATATCTCCGTCTTCCACTGCACACTCTGTAATTATACTCGTCAGATTACCGTTCACTGCGTCAATGCTATAGCTCGTTTCCTCGATAATAGCCAAGTGCCTGTTCTTAAGCGAGACCTGAATTCGTGGACTTCCTCTCTCAGTGCAAGCTCATTTACTGGCTTCTTGCGTATCAGCTTCGGTCGTTCTTTCTTCAATCTAGGCGAATTCAAGACGTTAACATTTTATGGGCACTGCATCATACCTTTCCAAGCACTTCCAACCCTGCCCGATGCGTGGGTGTGCTTTCAGTATATAAAGTCTATTTTGTTCTTACTTTTGCCTTTGTGCTAAAAGTAAGAACACCAATAATTGATCCCAACTGTGTTTTGCTGTTAATCAGAAAATCTCAATTCAAAAATAACTTCAGCTAACATTCTTCTTTGACTGAGCTGGCGCAAATTGTTGATATTACTGACACAATCAGCTGAAGCGGACTACGTTCCCGCTAAAGGGCCAACTTGTATTTTTCACTGTGGATGTTCAGAGAGCGATACCAAACAAGTTTTCATGTGTTGTTGTAGCTCTCAGGTACAATTTCAGGCGTCCTAGCGATGAAAGAAAGCATTGTGCTTGAGTTGTGCTCACTGGCAGTGTTGCCGGAATCTTTAGGAGATGGTGCATGCTGTGGAAGAATACCTCTGGGAATTGCAACTTCTTGTATTGCTGACATGCTCAGCGTTTCTCCGTTTTCTCTCTCCCATTTGGTGGCATAGATTGATAGCTTTCCTTGATGCTGAAGTTGGCATAATGTTCGAGTATACACGTCACTTAACTTCTGGGCAGTGGGAAGAGTGGAAGATTCAGGAATGCTTTGTGGCAGAAGCGAAGAAAGCATCCGCAAGGTGTGCCGATGTTTTTCAAAGCGCTCATTGAAGTGGTCTATGAAATCGTTCAGAGAGGCCAGAATTACCCAATGCCTAAACTGCTCTTCCACGCAAGTCGCTGGCCCGTTACTTCGATGAAGCTGCCTGCCTGTGACAAGCGACATTCTCAATTTCGCCAGTGGTCAAATGTGCACTGAGTTGCTTTTCGGGAAATGATCATCAAGCGTTATTTCGCAGCGTGTTTCTGCTGGTCCATCGAGTCTGATAAAAGGGCGCTGATCCACCGAGGACATGAACTATCAAGCAATACGTGTAGGCAGCGTATTTTATTTGGGTGACTTTGCATTGCTAGGAAGCAAAGAGCTTATCAATGTTCTAGCAATGACCCTGATTGCGAGAAGTGAGAACTTCAACGACGATACGTGTAAGCTGGCACACTCACAGAATTTCAGGGGGTACTGCAAGAGCGGAGGAACTATGGTATTCTCTCCAGATTTCTTCAACTTCGTGGGGGAGTAGGTCAGAGTTTGCCGCGGAACGTACTCTTTCTGTGAATGCAGAGTAAAGGAGACTGCGAGCTGTGCGCTACTCAAGTGGAGTTACCAATCTATGCAACTCTCGTGCCGATGAGGCATGGATGGGATCTGGCACTCCATTCTTGCTGACCTAGCGCTTGTAAGTTACCACCAATGCCACTGAGCAATAAAACTGGCTTATAGCGATACGCCTCTTAGCAGAGACGCCCAAGGTGTAAGTTTTTTGCATCAAGTATTAAAACAACTTTCAGTGATAACTAAAGCATGCTTGTGTGATCATGAACGTTTAGTTCCCGAAGTTCCAATACCAACAACTTCGAAGGTAGATACAGCTGCTGCGTCTAAAGCGTCCCAAAATTAATTTACCACACAAACGAATTGGCGCGTGAGTAAATAAATTGTAATGTAATAATTTAAAAAAGAGAAAAAAAAGCTTCTACAGCGGGCCCAGTTCGAACTCGCCAACTACGCATGACGAAGTGGTCACTCTACCACTACACGACGTTGTGCCACACTCAATGTGTAGTAAAAAAACTGCCTAAAATGAAACACGCCGTGCCGCTTCACGTGTTGTAGTTTGAACACATACGCAATTTTTGTTTCCTAGTGAGCCTACCGTCTGTAAGAAACGAAAAATACTGGCGTCCACGTATTACATTGCACTAATACCAAGACGCCAAGTTTCTTTCAGAATTCACAACATAAAAAAGAAAATATACAAATATTACCGAGAACCTATGGCAGATGATTTACTGCTGAGGGCAATACCTGTCACTCGCTTTCCCTGCTGCTTAACGTGGACTGAAGTTTTATATCGACTGTAATACTCGATAAGTACACGCGTAGTTGGTTGACTCAGGTGTTTTTTTTTGCGCAAGTGATGATATGCTACAGCGCTGCAGATATATTGGAGTGTGCTGATTTGTATTTGTAAAGCGATCGCTGGAACTATGTAGCCGATAGCTAAAGATCAAACTGCACGCGCACGAAAGTGTCTCATCATGTTACTTTATTAACGCGCATCGAACTACAAGCCTGTGTTGGCACGATGGATGGATGGATGGATGGATATGGCTGTACTCTTTAGATCGGGCGTTGGCTAGCGCCCCCAAGCCGTAGTACCTAATAAACCAAAAACTCTATGTATTTTTTTCTTAAAAAGTGAGTTTGAGAATTTGTACTTTGCAGTGAAGAGTTTAACTTTCACTCGTGCCTTGACTTTAGCCACCAATCAGATAACCTCCTTCTAGTTAATTCTACCCGCTTAAAGTTTATTTTGCCCTCCAGGTCCCTAAACCCCAGTGCTTTGAAAAACTCTGCGCCATCATCCTGAACTATAGGGTGAAGTCCTTCACAGAACATTATCAAGTGTTCGGCAGTTTCTTCTTCCTCTCCACACGCACTGCATACTGTGTCTACCCCTTCGTATTTGACCCGATATGTCTTGGTTCGCAGTACTCCCGTCCTGGCCTCAAACAGTAGAGAACTACCCCGAGTATTACCATAGATCCTTTCCTTGGCAATTTCCTGCTTAAAAGTTTGATAGATCTCTAGTGCGGACTTCTTAATCATGCCCAATCTCCACATGCCAGTCTCCGTTTCCTTCACTTTCTTCTTAAGCGATAGTTATTTTTGGTTTGGCCACCTGCTGTATTCTAAGTATTTACTAGTCAACTTTCTGGTTCGCTTTCTCCATTTTTTATCGACATTCTTCATGTACAAGTAGCTGAAAACCTTCCTAGCCCAACGCTCTTCCCCCATTTCTCTCAATTGCTTCCCAAATTTTATCTTGCTGCTAGCTTCCCTGCCCTCAAATGATGTCCATCCCATATCACCTTGTACTCCCTGATTTGGTGTATTCCCGTGAGCTGCTAAAGCAAGCCTACCAATTCCACGTTGCTTAATTTCTAATCTTGCTTCAACTTCTGATCTCATGCACAAGAACGCATTGCCGAACGTCAGCCCAGGAACCATGACCTCTTTCCATATTCCTCTCACATCACACCTATTGTAATTCTACAGTGCCCTATTTTTCATGACTGCTGCATTCCTGTTACCTTTAGGCGTCACGTATATCTCGTGTTCCTTCAGATACTCTGTCCCATCGCTTATTCATACGCCCAGATATTTGTATTTATTTGTTATCTCTAGCGTGACCTCCTGTATTCTAAGATCAGTACCTTCGTTGTATTTGAAAATCATGTCTGCTGATTTTACCTTACTGAATCTAAAATCTAACCTATATCCCTCATTACCGCAGATGTCCATCAATATCTGCAAATCTTCCTTGTTGTTGACCAAAGCACTATATCGTCTGCGTACAATAATGCTGGTAGTGCCTGATCAATAAGTTTTCCTTGTTTGACTAAAGAGAGGTTGGAGCCCTAGTCCACTTCCCTCTAATTGTGCGTCTAATCCTTGTAGGTACATCATGAATAATAAGGGTGACAGGGGGCACCCCTGCCTAAGCCCCCGTTTTACCTCTGCAGGCTTGGATACCTGTTTTTCCCACTTTATAACTACCTTGTTACCTTTATAGATACCCTATAAAAGATTAGTGACTACATGTTCCACGCCTAGTGTGTCCAGTATTCTCCCCAATTCCTCTTGAACCACGCTATCGTACGCTCCCTTGACATCCAAAAATGCTAGCCACAGGGGCCTGTGTTCCTTTTCTTCTATTTCGATGCAGTGCGTCAGTGAGAACAGATTGTCTTCCAGCCTCCTGTGTTTCCGAAACCCATTCTGCAGTTCCCCCAGCACCCCCTCATCCTCTATCCACGCCTGCAGTCTTTCCTTTATAATCTGCATCGCCAGCCTGTAGACCGCTGAGGTCACTGTTAAAGGACGGTAGTTGTTTATGTCAGCTTTGTCCCCCTATCCTTTATAGATCATGCTCATTCTGCTAAGTTTCCATCCATCGGGAACTTCACCATCGTTTATTATTTTGCTCACTGCCTCTCTCGAAGCCTGCTTAGACTTCGGACCTAATGTCTTTATCAGCCTAATTGGAATGCCATCTGGGCCTATTGATGTACTACTAGGAACCCTTTTCTCAGCCACTTCCCACTCTTGTTGTGAAAATGGAGCCATTTCACCACTTGATTCGTCCTTGTCTATTGTGGTGCATAAAGTACTTCTTTGGTGAAATTTTTCTGTCACTCTTGTTCTTATATATTCAATACCTTCGTCCCATTTTAGCCTAGCACCTTGGGCTGTAGTTATAAAACTCTGCTCTAGGCTCGTCTCATAGCTTAGGGAGTTTAGATGGTTCCAAAATTTCGCAGCTGCTTTTCTATCTTTTTTATGTACTTCTGCCAGCCACTGAGCTCCCTTCCTTCTAATCTTTTCATTGATCAGAAGGGATGCAACCCTTCTACAGCTTAGAAAGGTTTCCCATCTTTTTTCAGCATCATCTGTCGGTTCACCACGCTGCTTAGCACGTTTGTGTTTCCTAGAGGCTTCCTGACGTTTTGCTATGGCTCTCTTAACTTCCTCATCCCACCAACTTTTGGTTTGTGTCTTCTTTTCCGGTGTGACTTGTCACGCGTCTTAGCAAGCTCTAGCTCAAAGAGTCTAATTAGATTCGTCCATGTCCACACTGTCTTATTATCCTCCGTGATTACTTTCTCAATTTGTTTAGTGGCTATTTCAATTTGCCTTTCTGGATAAAAATTTTCCTCTAGTTGCTCATCTTCTCTCCTTCCCACTTTCACTGCTCTTCCAAAACTCAGCTTGATACGTTTGTGATCGCTACCCAGACTTCTGGAGCCACCTTCATCTATGTGCATTCCCCCACGTATGAGTCAGCGCAGCGCCGACGAGTGCGCCTAGCAGCTGTCGGCAGTGGCCCGTTTGCGCTGCGGCGCATGCTGAAAGCGCGTCGCATCGATGCTCATCGCTCTTTGTGTGCACATTATATGCAAGAAACAATGGTTCTGCAAAAAGACGTGCGGTGTTTGGTTTCCTACATCATTTATGTATCCCTTCTCTGGCATGGACGTCCACAGACGCTGTCGTTCTTGCTGGCTGCTTCTTCTACCATGCTGGCTCGAACACGCGGAGCAGTTGCGGCACAACTTCTTCGTGTTCATCGAGATTCTGACGACTTACCATAGGACCGCCCCCCCCCCGTATATCGAGCTGGTTGATTTATATGTGTGGTTTAACGTCCCAAAACCACCATATGATTATGAGAGACGCCGTAGTGGAGGGCTCCGGACCACCTGGGCTTCTTATCGTGCACCCAAATCTGAACACACGGGCCTGCAACATTTCCGCCACCATCGGAAATGCAACCGCCGCAGCCGGGATTCGAACCCGTGCCCTATAGCGAGGAGGCTAATGCGGGAAGGAGCGAAACCTATGAGCATGATTTAGGTTCTGCTATTATGAAGCGCGTTCGTCTGTTTTTCGCGTATGGCTTGCAGTCTTCTAGGACAGCGTCAGTGTCGAGGAAATCCCGCATTATGTGGTCAATGGAGACACTGTCTTCGCATCCATTAAGGCGACAGAACGAAATGCTTTGGGCAACTCTTGGCGACCTTAAAGGGTTTGTCATAAGGAGGTTGCAGTGGTGGTATGATTGCGTCATGTCGTACGAAGACGTTGACAAAGTCGCGGTGCACACGACTGACGAAAATTGGGCGTGAGTTTTGACGTGCATTATTAGGTGAAAAATATCTCAAGGCATTGCTGAGGCGACTGGCATAATCAGCTACGTCGAATGGTGATACTGGTGACGTGTAAAAAAACTGTCCAGGAAGCCTTGGGGTAGTGCCAAATACGAGCTCAGCTGAAGAGCAGGACGTGTCTGTACGTATCGTGCTGCGCAGAGCGAGGAGGGCGAGTGGTGGTCGCTCTGTTAAGGGTATCAACAATTACGAGGTCATGATCGAAGATTTGAGATGGCGGTGAAATTGCTTAACCATGCCATTCGACATCGGGTGTTAGGCCATCGTCTTGATGTGGTGAAACCAAGCATTCGGGACAAGGTGCGAGAGAGCGTGGAGTCAAATTGACGACCGCCATTCATTGAGATGGTCTTGAGAACTCTGTAGTGGCTCATACACAATGTGATGAACTCCTCGAGCAACTGATTCTGCCGTGATGTCGGTGAGGGGTAGCGCCTCGGGCCACCGCGTAAACCGGTCTACGCAGGTTAGCATACACCGGCTGTTTTGCGAGGGGGGCAAAGGCCCTATGAGGTCCAGGTGCACGTGACTGAACCGAGAGTCAGGGGGTGTGAAGTCATCCGGTGTGCTGACCGTGTTGCACTGGACTTTGGTTAGCTGGCACTTGAGACAATCACGTGTCCAGCGGTGGACGTCGATGTTTATTTGAGGCCATAGATATCAACCTGTGGAATTCGTTGTGGCGTCACTGTAGGGAGTGGTGTCCATGGTCATCCGAAATGAACGGGGCTGAAGAAGTAGAGTTGGCCGTGATGCTGGGTGCGTTGACGAAAGAAAGAGTAGGAGCGCGTTGCCGCTTGAAGTCCGGGTCACCACTTGTAGGAAGACGTGCGGTGTTTGGTTTAGTACATCATTTATTTATCCCTGCTCTGGCATGGACGTCCACAGCCGCTGTCGTTCTTGATGGCGACTTCTTCTCCCGTGCTGGCTCGAACACGTGGAGCAGCTGCGGCTATTCGTCTTCTTCGAGACGCTGACGGCTTGCCATAGTTCATTCTAGTTAATCAATGGCAAGGGTCTACTGTACAGTCATTCTTACGTCTTCGCATAACATATTAATAAGCCCAGAAGCGCCGTGGCATGTATTACGGACTCGACCGGTAAGCTAGGCTTACAGTCGCTGAGAGTTGTACTAGTACGGGCCACATTTACTTGGGCCGATCTCGGCGCAGGTGGCTCGTGAAGGCTGACGCTTGAGCAATCCGCAAGCCTCTCATTGTTGTATTAACACTTTCACCTCAGAATTTATTTAGTTTTGTCTAAAATGTTTTTGTTTGTATTTTAGTAATAGTTGTGGTCTCAGGAGGATACAAATAATAAAGTTAGTCAGTTGTGTATCTATAGATATACAGTTTTGACGTCAAATTACGTCAACATGGTCCCATAGTCCTGAAGTCTTAAAAAATGGTAAATCAATTGCTGCTACGGCTTAGAGTGCACGAAATCTATACTAGTGTAGCATTTTAAAGTTTTTAAGCTCCTAAAACAGTTACAGAACTTCAATCTGAAAGTGCTGCCTTCCCGCTTCTGCTTGCCCGCGTCATCGTCACCAATGACCTCGGTCCAGATTCTTCTTCTTACGGCTCCATGATCCAAGAAAATGAATCAATGGTGGTGTCGACTGCAGTAGAAATAGATCAAAATTATTCTACGAGAATGAGCGGGATTGATTATGTTTTCAAATTTCTAGGAAAGGTTTGTACGGTGTCTTCAAGTGACGACACCAGGACCGAAAGGGTTAAATGTAGACGAGGTAAACAATACTATAAAGAACTGCCAGAGATGCACCTGAGTTGTGGTTTTGCTTACCAGCGTTTTATTTCTGGCGTAGAACACACCGAGACATCGCAAGTTGGTTCGAACACGGGATCATAACATTCGTAGATTTTGTTTCAGCCAGCACAGTTAACATATCGTCCCAACTGTGTTTGTAAGCGCCTAGTACAACTCTCAGGCTTGGACACAAATGGCTTCACCGCATTAAGCCGATATGACAAAATATGAGCTGATATTTGAAATTTTGTATTGAAAACAGCGTCGTATGCCATGTAGTTTTACATCACAAGATATACGTGCCTACAGGATACCTAACGCACACATGCTATATGCATATTTGTTCTTAAAAACATGTAATAAAAGTGTAGCGCCACCCGCACTAGAAAGGGGCTGTACATCATAAGCATAAACACCGACTGCTGTGAGGATGGTTGTCCGTAGCGCGAAAGGTTTATGTTCAGTGTTGTTTGCTGTGTTGCGTGCCATTAAATTGATTGATATGTGCGGTTTAACGTCCCAAAACTACCTTATGAATATGAGAGACAACGTAGTGGAGGGCTCCGGAAATTTCGACCACCAGGGGTTCTTTATTGTGCACCCAAATCTGAGCACATGATCCTACAAAATTTCCGCCTCCATAGGAAATGCAGCCGGCATTCGAACCAGTGACCTGCGGGTCAGCAGTCGAGTACCTTAGCCACTAGACCACCATGGCGGGGCGTACCATTATAATGCGTATGCCGAAGTCCGTCCTGCATATGTGACGTGAGCTTGAAGCAATTTATGCAGTTCACAGTTTTTTTAAACTACTCGACATATATTTTCTTTTAAACGTAAGTTCTAGCGCAGCAGGAGTGATTTTACTCTTAGAAGGAGTTGATGCACTCTGGACTGACCAAATTGTGTAACTCTGTGAGAGAGTACCGCAACTGCCCCAGAGAGAGCATGAACTCTATTTCAGAAGCGTGACTGTACTCTGGTGAGGGAGATTGTTGACTCTCGTTTAGCCAGACTACCAGCGCTCGATCGAGAGGGTGTGCTTACTCTGTGTAGAAGACAGTTCCCAGCTCTCCCGAAAAGACAGTGAAATATACAAGGCTTCAGTCGCGTAAGGAGAGTTAACAGCACTCTCTTGGGGCTGTGAGTGTAAAGTACCTTCTCAAACACTAGCGATCTTTTCTAGCCTGACGGCAAGATTCGCGAGTATATATTTTCTTCGCTTTCCCTCAGGTGCCGGTACGGTCGCGCTGGCCTAGTGTTTTACTCTGCACGCGAGATGAATGAATGAATAAACTTCATTTAAAGTCCGGCAGTTTTACCGGGCGAGGTTTATCATTCTTCCTCCATGCCGATGCCCTCAAGGCAAGGGTGGAGAGACTACTGATGTGTGTCAACACCCTTGCTCGTTTACCGGGTGGACGCCTGCACCCGGAACAAAAGACCACATTATATAGAAATGTCATACTCCCGGCCATAGCAAACGCGTCACCATTATGGTGGGACGAATTGCACCCAGTGTGCAGGCTGAAGTCACGAATCGTCTCAATCCAAAGATCAGTATTGCTTCACCTGTCTGAACGTTTCCACACGACGAGGATGGCCACGCTACAGGCAATCTTGCGCGCTCTACCAATCGTGCTGGAATCGAAGCAGTTGAACGTCAAGTTCCGCCAGTTCGCCTTTCTAAAAAGATCACGATACGGGGACCTCATAGTACGCCCGGATGAGATAACGTATCTGGCAGGTCGACCCGCAATACAACCAGTCGAGTGGGCCTCGTTTCCTTACCATCAAATAACGGCTCGAGAGGCCATTTTGATTGCCGGCAGTTCAGGGTTACACGTGTACACGGACGGTTCTTACGCAGAGGGACTATCGGTGGTGGCATACGCTGTTTTCCGCCGGGCAAGTCGTGTCGAGGCCGTGGGAAGGTTTTCAGTATCAAGAGCCACGAGCGCGTTTTGTGCAGAGGCCGTGGCTCTGGGAGAGGCCCTGACATGGCTGAAAGCCCACTCCCCATCCCAGGACGTGTTCGTCTACACGGACTGCCTGTCGCTTCTTTAGGACATTTCATCCCGTACTAACACCAATCCCCGTATAGTGGAAATGGAGCACACAATTGTAAACATCGCACTGAAGGCAAACATCCGTCTTTATCACGACACGCACAACTGTGCTACATTACACACACGCACAAAATAATACATAACAACAAACATTAGGTGGCGCGCGCTGCGGGATGCACAAGCTGTGTCCCACCTATCGATTCTATTCGGGAGAGGTCTTGAACCTCGGGCGCATGGGCGCTGTAACCATGCCGGCGCACGCTGGATACACTAGGACAACAAACATACAACAAGATGGTTGCGCCTCTTCAAAACGAATTACACCAGGACGAAAAGCACGCGTCAGCCGTAGAAAAGAGCGAAGAGTGTTCGACAAAGTCATGAAAGGTCCACCCTGTTGTGAACAACCACGTGTGGACTGGCTAAACATTACTTCCCGGAGGGAAGATACGGGCATTGGGATCGCGAACTACGAACAGATCTTCGAAACAAAGTGTACGACGACAAAAAGAGCTGATCAAGCTCGAAGAAAACTAGACAAAGTCACGGAAGCTCTACCCTGCTGTGGACAACGACGCGTGGTCTCGCTGACCCCTACTTGCTGGAGGGAAGATACAGACATTGTAGACTGCGAATTATGTACATATTTTTTTACTTTTTTTCTTCTTCTTTTCTTCTTTTTTCTCTTTTTCTCTTATCTTTCGTTTGTTTACTTTCTTATAATTTGTAGTGTTGTTATTTTTGTTTTACTTTTTATTTTTGTGTTGTTTTATTATTTGAAGTCTTTTTATTTTAATAAATAATATCATAAATATTTTAAAATTATTAGCCATTTCTTTTCTCTTGTTTTTTTATTTATATTATTTAAATCTTCTTTTATTTATTATTCTTGAACTATTCCTACTTTATGTCGTTTTATTATTTTTGTTTCCTTTTCTTTTTTCTTTTTATTCTGGGCCGGGCCCAGACGTCTCTGGCCCATTATTATTACATTAAAGAAATCGCGAATTTTCCGTGCTCGATGAGCCCTTGGGATACAAAATGCGTTACCGTCTGCTTACAATTTCATTTTAACAATTGGCTTTTTCTAGAAAATTTTGCGTTTTGGGTAATAATTGAAAACCCCTCTTCATTTATTTTAAATTTGCTTTAAACCTGGTATGCTTAAGCAGGAACAGGTCTATCCTACACCTTTAATTTCGGCTTTCTTTTCTTGAGCTGAGAATGAAGTTTGAACTGGCGCGAGGTGGGGGGGGGGAGATATAAACTCTTGTCTCTTCCCACTCTTTGTTGATTATGAAGGCGGTACCTTAGGCGACCGCTCGAAGTCCTTGCACCCGGGCAGCATCTTGAGCTTGCCAGACGGCACGTGAGATATCTCACGTTTACTATTACGCTCATACAGAAGGCTGGTAGTTCCTGTCGCGTTGCGATGAAATAGCACAAACGTAAATGAACGCAATGGAGGTGATGGAAGTACTGAAATTCCAGGGACTCACATATAGACAGCCAAGAGGCATGGATGCAAAAAAATAGAGCTTGAGTGAACTCGTGTTGCGTGCACTGGCAGTTCTCGTCGAAGTTCACGCGTTCACAAAAAGGGATTACGGTTCACTATGCTCTCAGCAACTCCAAAGTTAACTCCTTCATCACTGGAAACGGATCACTCAAGATTTTGTGTGGTAGGAGCTTGCTTGTGTTCGCGCTGGTGGAAGTGCTGGAAGCGAGATTGCAGTGAAGCTGCTTGGTGAAATATTCTGTACAGTTCTGAATCTGTTCAGGTAAAAAGAGGGGTCGAGTGCGCGATTGAAAACAACGGAGCACACCTTGCCGAAACGCTATCGTTTCAGGGAGCCGAGTGAAAAGATCTACAAAAAAACGATAACATACCGCCTTTTGTGCGCGTATTGAGTGTTTTAACGCAGATGCGCCTTGACTAAATTTTATGTGAGTAGGAATAGTCTGGTCGCGCGTGCACTTTTTCAAGCCCAAGTGAACATTTATCATCATTGATTACCTTGCCCTCACAGAGTGCACTATGAAACTTCTATGATTAGAGTACTTATTGATATCAATAGTCATAGTGCAACTGAAAGACTGCCCGAAAAATAACGTGTGTAAAATGGTGTTGCCAACTCGCAGCATATTTTACAAAAAAATTACCTGTTGCGTATCGCAAGTAAGCTTGAATTCACGCCGTAAATTAAAAAAAAATTCACTAAAACCTACCACTGCGTCAGGGCGGCCTAACAATAGAGAATAATATAAAAATCATTCCCCTAGGCATGCAGTCACAGAATTAAACAGTCAGAAATTTCCTCAGCAAAGTAAGTAAAATCCAATATAAAATATCAATGTACAAAAAAACACTGCGTATACCTTTATTCCTCATCGTAAGCGGATCCCTCAAAAAGCACTGCGTATACCTTTTATTCCTCATCGTAAGCAGAACCCTCCTTGACCTGTCAAATGCACTTCGCTCCGATTAGAAATACGTCATCTACGCTTCAGGAAGATTAATGATGTCTTCTTCGATCGGGTGGATAATTGCAACAATGCGTTTTCGGAGACTAGTTCATTCAATGGTATGGTGAGAGGCTGTTGCTCCAAGGGTTCACTGTACCTGTCGTTCACTGTATTTAGAGTATTCTTACAGTACTGCCCCGCCACCGTAGTCTGGGGTATAATGTAATCGGCTGCTAACCCACAGGTAGTGTGAACGAATACCGGCTGCGGCAGCTGAATTCTCGATGGAAGCGACAATGCCGTTGGCCCTTGTGCTCATATTTGAGTGCACGTTAAAAAACCCCAGAAGGTCTAAATTTTTGGATCCCTTCACTACGGCGTCTCTCATAACCGTATGAGTGTTTTTTGGACGTTCAACCCCAGATATCAATCACTCACATTTACAGTACTTTCACTTACTCTCTTCACAACCATAAGCATCGGGAGAGGGAAATCTCATGACTTGATCTACATGTCCACCATCTCACAGAAAAAGATGATGCATGAGCCCTCCCCCTCCTTCCGGAGGAGTCTATGTTGACCCCCCCCCTCCCGAAAACAGTTCTGGCTACGCCCCTGGCACTATTCGTAAGATAGGGGATGTTTGGAAAAAAGAAATGGAGTGATGCGTGTCAGAAAACACTCATAGTTTACGTCTAGGTGCTCTTTTTGAAAGTGCGTAGGTTGCTTACTTGACAACCGAAGCAAAACAAATAGTTTTATTGACTAACAGCGTTGACTTATGGCTATAATAAAAAGTGGTTTCAGGAAAGGTGTCAGGATAGGTGAGGTTTTCCAAAGGTGCCAAATCTTTGGCAGACTGCTCCTTTGTTCACAAAGCTTAGTACCATAAAAAGCGAACCTTTGTACACATATAGACCTACATCGTGTGCGACAATAATAAGCTTAGGTTTTTAAACCACCAGCCTGCACAATCAATATACACTGACAGAGTAGAGTGGTGTAGCATGAACAGTAATTTGTAAGTAGAAGGACAATCAGAAACGCTCACCACATCCGAGCTCTCACTGTTTTATTCGAGACCTGGAAACACTCACCAGAAATCACACGCGTTAACACACCCGTACTTTGTAGGAACAATGGCACCACCCTAGAGATTCGCGAAAGTTATACGAAGCTCCAAACAGCACGCCAGTAGTAAATTAGTACATGATCACGTTGTGACCCCTCGTCAAAAAGAGCAAAGCATGCTGACGTAAACGCTAGAGTATACTTACACTCCGTCGGGCTGTAGTCGTCAGGAGATAAAGGATCTGAAAATTTTAAATCCACCAATTTTAAATTTCTTTTTAAATGTTTAAAAGAAAATCTTTCGTAAATAACAAATAAGTTTTGCACAATAATACATAGGTCGCAATCTTGCTTTAAATGTTATTGTATACAAATGAGATGATGAAATCTTTTTGTTGATATGCAGGCGAGTCTCAGCTTTGAGCTCGCACAGTTTTGGTGACGCGCTGCACGTCAACGAGATCTATTTTCTAGACACGTTCAACTTGGCTCACAGTATGATGAATCTACTATATAAGTCGAATAAAGACAAACTATAGAAATGCAGGGGAACGCGCTAACATTGGTGTCGGCATATCTAGCTGTGTATCACAATATTATACTGTAAGTACTGCAATCTGAGAAAAAATGCAAACTTTCGCACAGTAGCTCCTTTATGTGTACTTGGTATTCTCGCCACTCATACCACCCGTGTTTTTTTTTTACTTTGTGGCCCACTATTCTTCTATTCTCCTCCTGCCCTGAAGTTAAAGCGCAGAACTAGTCAATGACAAAAAATCAGGTTAGACACATGGGCACTAATGTTCCCCATTTAATTGAGACCCACAGCGCAGAATACATAAAGGCACTATTGACCAAATATGACGCCGGCACAGGAGGAAAAGTATGAGTCATAAGAAAAAAAACGTAGTTAATACAATTCTTTGAAGTACAGATCGCTCGGCTGCTTAGAAACACATTTATCTATCAGATTCTATCTGATACTTTTGGTCTCCATTTTTTAGCGCATGAGTTTTCTTCCACCTCTTGTGACCATGGTGAATTTATTATATATCGATATCGTGAAATGCACCACTCTCAGCGCTGAAATTCCCTCAAGTATCATCAGCGCAATCGCACTTGCTGCAATGAACGTCAGATACCCACCGCATCTCACAGTGTCTTCCTTTTGTTCATTACGGAATTTCGATCTGGGAGACGAATTTACCCGAAGCCTTCATCAATTCATTTCGTAACAAAAAGAGCCATACGCGTTTTTCCAAAGGTGTCATATCTTTAACAGACTGCTCCTTTGTTCACAAAGCTTAGTACCGTAATACTCGAGTCTTTGTACATATATAGACCCACTACATGTTTAAAAACATGGTAGGTCACGGCGCGTTGCCTCCACGCAGTCCTCTAAACTAAAAGTGGTCCACCACTTTCCATTATCATGTTACAACAACAGGTGCACTAGCTGCCTTCGAAAACAGCGCATCGGGTTGCCTTTCTTATGTTTGCAAGTAGCAGCCGAATTAGAAGAAGTTGCAGTGGCTGTGAAGGAATTTCAAATGAAGATATGAGTTATGCGGATGCATAACCAACTAGCTTTGGGAACCTCATCAAAACATATGAGGTATCATGACGGCGAAAATGTAGCTAATTTGCAAAATGTCATCGCCGTTTCTGCAACCTTCATTTTTTACTAATGCAAGCAAACATTTCAATTTGTACTAATGCAAGGACTGACCCAGTTCAGCAAGAGGCTCGAAGGTACAATATACAAATGCGTCGTGTCAAAATATATAGCCACGATCGTTACGGTAAATATTCGCATATAAGAAATGTGCTGGAGAGGTAACCATGCAAACAACAAGGGTGACATCGGTGACACTTGCATTCGAAATACGCTTGCAATAATGCGTCAACAACATGCTGCAGACAGTACCTTTACGTGCCTGTTATGTCACGGCTCAATTCGTACGCTCAAGCCGATGCCAGGCATTGCGTATCCGCATATAGACTCGGGAAGGTTCTCAAGTGATGTTTTTCTGTGAATTCACACAGCCGGGGAAATATCATGAAGCGCACCACAGCCAAAACAGCTCTGCCTCATACACATTTGTTAGGTATGTCATAACAGTTGCTTATAATCAGAAAACGCATAGTTTAAGTCATCATTTCGTTCGCGGCTACATAATTGAGCCGTATCCACGCAGAAAGAAACACATGCTTGGTCGTTGGCTTGATAACGGAGTGACACCTTTAGTTCACGCGAGTATTACAATATCATGTCTGAGATTTTGCAGTTATATCAACAAAGACAACCGCTAAGAATGTTTCAATTATTGCAATGCTATACAGAACGTGCCTTGAGGTAAACGTGTTCCATACACCTGCACGGCGTTTCAAAGAAAAATGCCTAATTTCCCATATTTGCACAGTGAAAGATTATGAGTTGTTACGGCGTAACTATAGCAGAAGATACAAGGACAAAAAAGAGGGCATGTGTGATGACTGTCGTTTACTTGATCGATGATTGACTGTTATTTGGGGTTAAACGTCCCAAAACCACCATATGATTATGAGAGACACCGTAGTGGGGGGCTCCGGAAATTTCGACCACATGGGGTTCTTTAACGTCCACCCAAATCTGAGCACACGAGCCTACAACATTTCCGCCTCCATCGGAAATGCAGCCGCCGCAGCCGGGATTCGAGCCCGCGACCTGCGGGTCAGCAGCCGAGTACCTTAACCACTAGACCACCGCGGCTGGGCTTACTTGATCCTGTTGTCATGCGGCAAAATGTATGTTTAACAAACGGGCACACACCATAATGAGCATTTAAAGGAGCATCATCACCATGTAAACTCAGGTGGTTAAGGCCATCTGGGAATTCATTGTAGAGATTGTGGCTGCATACCGGACTTCCAATAGTGCTCCTTTGTCGCAAAACATCGTCAGCAGCTACCACGAGAGCTTTTTAAGGCCGATCAAATGTAAATTCTGGGTGATAGGTGTTGCAGCATGCCTTCGGTTACACTGAATAAAATATAACTCAAATATCTGGCTTTGGCGAAATAGATTGTGAGTTTGCACTGAGGTGTGTTGTTGCACCCACCTAATAAAGTATTTATTTATTTTTTATTTTTGTATTCATTTCATATTGAAATGTGAGGTTTCGCATTCCAAAACCACGATAAGAATATGAAAGACGCCATAGTGGAGGGCTGCGGAAAGTTTGACCCCCTGGGGTTCATGAACGTGCACCCGAATCTGAGCACACGGGCCTACACCATTTCCGGATCCATACGAAATGCGAAGTATTGATTGACTGTCTGCGACGTAACAGGTTGTGTGGTTGTGCTGCGATGTGCTACTTTCTGGCACAAGTATATATTTCTAGTATTTCCGCTAATAAGATTTCTGTTGAAGTCAGTGCTTTTTTGTTATCCTTATCTCTTCTTCCGTAGTTACGCCGTAACTACTCGCAGTTTTGCGTTGTGCAATTATATGTGGATTCCGTAGCCCTCCACTACGGCGTCTCTCATAATCTTATAGTGGTTTTGGGACGTTAAACGCCACATATCAATCAAATGAATTATGTGGATTCCTTATCGCCAACTAGTCCAAGCATCAGTCTTATCAAGTAACTATACGGCCTATGATAACGCCTCGGAGAGCTAAAGCTTTTTCCTGGATAAACCGTTCTGAAACATTACTTGAAGTGACGTCGAAGGCAAGTTCCCGTGTTTCGCGTATGCGGGTCACATGCGACGGTTTTTGTTAACAGAAAACTGAAAATTAAAAAAAACTAGCGCGACTTTTTTGCGTCTTGTCTCTCAAATAACGTGACAGCTCTCCAGTACACCGTTTTTTTGTCTTTGTATGACGACTAACAGCGCACGCACCAGCGAAAACACACCAGCACCTGCGGTAGGCACAGCGAATTTTGCCTACCATGCGAAACCAAAGGGCCGACAACAGCGCTACGATATTTTGGCGACGCATGTTCGATGAAATTAATCGATAGGCTCTGTCACATGCATAGAATGAAAAAAAAAGAAGAACGGCAAATATTTGTATCAACTGCCATTCATAAAGCAACCTAAGTATTTTTTATAAATTTCCCAACTTAAAACCTTGGACTGTCAACACAGAAAGAAGTATATATTGTGGGCAAATGCCAGAGTTTTGTTTGCCGACTATAACAAATCGAAGAGATCCACTGTAATATAATAAATTGTATTATACGACTACTATAAGTAGATTAGACTTGTAGACCCACTCTGTCGCCGAAAAGCTTACGTGAGATTACTTACAGTAAGAATGTTTTTGCGGCCATAGGTTCATCTGTTTTTTTTTGCTTACCACGGCAAAAGTTTTTAATATTTGAATTGTTTACACAATACCATGGTTCATTAATTCTTACCGCGCTAGTTTACTCATTCTACTCTCTTGTGCAAGCATCATGTATTTGGCATGTTTCTGTTTCAGCCGCAGTAACTGCTCAGTGTATGAGTTGGCCAGGTGCCTGGCGCAGGTTTTTTTGCGTGATTTGTTCACTACCTCATTGCAAAACAAACTAAATTGAACTTCAACTTTTACCCTATTTATGTTTTTTTTTTCGTGCAATAGTTTACATGCCCCCACTAGGACATTTATAACTTGTGCTACATAGAATGGCTAACCTGTACGCAATGAATGGTGCACAATGAACCACGTTCTAAATTTTCTTTTTTCCAAGGTTATATCTAAGGTTTAGTGCCTTTCAGTGCACTAGCTTTAAAATGAGAACCGTTGGTTCTAAATGAAACGCGACAATACTTTGTTAAAAAAGGTTTTAACAAAAAAAGTTTTTAACAAAATTTTTAACACGACTCATTGCGTCACACGTGCGCCTGAGTGCGAGTTCGCGTCGAGACTGGTGGACGTGCCGCGTCTATTCTAATATGCGCCTGTGTTACTTATTCTTTCATACTTTTTCTGTCGTTGGCTCAAAGCAATGCCACCGCCGTCTCACGGCATTCGTGTGGAACATCTTATAGTCAGGACATTCAGACGCATCGCAGGGACATGTCCCCGTTCGTTGCACACATAGCACCAAGAGTGGAGACACGTCATCACAAACGTGGCTAGACTAGGCGGCCTCCGCCACAAATCTTTTACGACGTTTACAATGCTACGAAATGAAAGCAAGTTTTCAATGGCAAGTGGTCCCATCCATCACTGCCCCCTCGCCTTCGCCCTGCGTGTGCGCTGGGCTGAATATTTTTGCCGGCTCCTGAGTCAACTGATGGAACCTAGTAACAAACACTTTTGTCGCTAAGTATAATAGGAGGACGCTCACTTTCTGGTACTTCCGTGTGTCCGAAACGTAAGCAAGGTACAGACCTCCTTGAGTATATCAGCTGCAATACCGATTGAAGACACCAGTAGCCCTGCAAGCACTTTCTAAAGACCTATTTTCAAAACAGCGTCCAAACACAAGCGCCAAGAAAAACACAATGACAAGGGCATTGTTTTTACGTGTTTCCGCGCTGTTTTCACAACAAATGTCTACTTTTTTCCTCAAATATATTTTCTGCGATGCTTATGATAGGCCGTATTATGTACACACTATGTACAATTATTTATTGTTAATATAAACAAAGAATATATGGCGACCACCTTATATCAACGTCATTAGGTATACTGCGCTTATTGTTATATCCTAAATATTTTTAGCTTCATTTTGAAGCCAAACAGAGCACAGGAGCAACATAGCTCACTACAAAAAGAGTAAGGGCCGCAAAAGCTACTCTAACGATTATGAGACGTTCGAAGGCCTCGTGTTTTCAAAGACGATAGTCTTTCTTGGCATATTGAACGCAGATATCTTGGTCTGTCTGTCTGTCTGTCTGTCTGTCTGTCTGTCTGTCTGTCTGTCTGTCTGTCTGTCTATCAGTCTGTCTGTCATATAGTTACACCCGGCCAAAGACTAGGCACTCGCTGAATGCCCAGCCATCTTCAACTGGCGGCTGGATTCCTGCTTGTGAACATTGTCGATGAAAACGGAAGTGTTAGGCACGTATAAGGTGCAAAAGCAATACTCATGTAATAGGCGATGTGTTCTTTTAACAGAAAATACGTAGATACGTAATTTTAAAAAACGTCGTGCTAGGCTGGACTGAAAACGCGACGCTGTGCACCAAAAAAGGCCAGCAGAAGACTGTCATCTGTTGTCGATATTTGCAGCGCAGCACCCAGCTACGCTACTAACCTTTTTGCTTCTAACATTGCGGCATCATAGTGCATTGGCAGCAGTACACCTTTTAATAGAAGCACTTCTTGACAAGCAAATTTGTTTGCAGCATCCGAAATCCTTACATCATTAGCTGTACACTGAATTCGATTTCAATGAATGTTTCTACAAATCACATTTCCGGGCTACATAAATTGATTGTTGCTATACTAGACAAAGAGAGAGTCGGCAATGTGATGATTCTGACGTTGTTGTATGTGCTGTAGAGAAATCAACAGCATAAAGTTACTGCGCCATGTAATGGCGCACATAACTGCCTTTTTCTGATACGCAAGGATTTTCAAGTTATGGCAGTAAGAAAAATATGCATAGTCTTGTATATTTCAAGAACACACAATGATGAAATTAAGGATCCTGTTTCAGTATGAAAAACCAAAGATTTTCCAAAGCTTCTGATATGGTAGTCGGCAAAGGCAATACGTGAAAAAGGCAACATTATGTTCATCACGTCTATTGTTACGCCATTTGTGTCTTGTTCGTGTGCTTTAGCAGTGCATACTAACTATAAAAATGTCTTACCTTGAAGAAAGGCGCAGTTTAAGCAATATAATTAACGACCAGCCCGTCGAGGTACTTCGTTTATAATAAGGGAAGTTACTGATAGGTTTCTGGTGTTGTACATTCTACCACGAGCTGTGCGGGCTATAGCAGCGCATGGCCACAAATCTCTTTGTGACACTTCCGCTACGTCAACGGTGATCGACAGCACCGTAGCATTTGATTCTCATCACTCTATTTATCTAAGGACTGTCTGTTTCCTTAATAGTACAAATAATTTTCTCGTTTCAGTTCTTTTTTTAAACGACGTGGTTTTCAGCATCTTCGCATGCGTGCTTCTGCCTGGAGAACAGTTTATAGGCTCAACTTTTTACGAGTCGCAAGCTGTATTATTAAGTGACACCTAGCCAACAGAGTAGCGTTCAAGTCACGCCGAAATAGCGTTCATCCTTCGTTTAAACTTTATGTTTTATGGTCGCAGTGCGCATAAGCGCTTCGCATGAAACCTTGCGACTAAGAATGCACTACGCGGCTCTAGAAATTTGAAAGACAAGAGTAGTTAATGTTAGGAAGACTGTTCACTGCCTAGCACTGCGGTCGATGGTAGATGGCTCACCGCTAGGTGGCGCGGACAGACAGTTTGACACGCACTGGCGTGTTCCGCAATATTTTTTGGTTGACTGTAGAAACCCGGACTTGGACAAAACAAGTCAGCTTTTCATTTGAAAATGTAAAGAACGTCCTCGTAGTGGTCTATATTGAAGCTCTAGTAGGATGGTGATCACTTTCAGGACAGATGTGCAATTTTTACTAAAAGCGAGTGAAAAATGCCTAGCTACACATTCATACCGCAAAAAAATAATGTGCATGGCTGGCTGAGGATGACGCGAAATGACCGCAGAAGCACCGATATCTACTACTGCGCTTGTGTCTTGCAGTAAAGTAACGTAGCTAGTTCTACTCGTAATATATGTAAACGCTTATGTATACCGACTCGCCGGAAGGTAATGGAGAAGTGTCTGGGATACAAAAAACCCCCACGCTTAAGGTTGCTTTTCACTGCCTATTTGCTACACGCAAGCTATGCGTTGATAATGAGTGTTCAAACGAAACAGGCTTTTTAGGGCACAATCACTAATTGTTAGTCATCAAAGCCGCAACTCAAAATTTTCACAATTATCACCTTTTTTATTCATCCTTTTTCAGTGACTGGCTCGAAGGCAGCATATATGGCACAATTGCTCTGAGTCTTGCTGGGTCATCGGTACTTGTAGAGAAACGACTATTGTACTACCTGCATTCTGTTGTTATGCTTACTCGTTAGGAGCATTACGGAACGCTAGAAAATTAGAAGTATTCTTACCCATGACTGAATTCAGAGCATTGAAGGCATTCGCGAAATGTTCCCAGAGAGCGATGACCGTTCGCAGACCAATAAAGGTGATCTTCTTCTTCTACTGCTACTACGACTAGGCAGCGGGCGCACAAGGTACATGTAAATGATAATTGCTTGAACAACATAAAAAATTAAAGGATCCTCTTTGAGTTGTACGCGACAGCAACATCGTGTTCCTAGTTCGTAATTCAAACACTTGATGCATGAAACTTTTTTGAGTTTAATATACAACCACTGTATGTGTCCTCAAAAGAATATTGGAAGTAGCGTGTGAGCCTCCTGTAGTGGGGTAGTGGCTTTCAATCACAGATTCATTATGATAGTCCTATATTCTGACACTCGTTGGCAATTAACGCTTGTACCACACGTTATTATTAAATGTTTTATATTGGCTTATGATGCATGTATACAAGATCAGAGTGCTTGTGAAGCATGAAAGCTACTTTCTGTGCATTTCCAAAAAAAGTTTTTTCACTGGTTTCACAAGCAAAGGCAGTGACCCAGCGTCAAAGACTGGGAATTCACGCCATCACCGAAAGTCCATGCTCAAGGAAAGTTATCGTGATCCCAATCTAGGAGGCCTGGTGGGGGTTTACGGGAAGCCTCACCATCAACTCTAGCGACTGCACAAATGGGGCGATAATCGCAGTAGAAAGTAATCACCATGGCGCAGTATGAGCGACCGATATTTACTACTTTGAGCGTACGTAGCAACTAAAACATTGCCTGAAAAATAATGTGTGTATAATGGTGTTGTCAACATGCAGCATAATTTTCAAAAATTACCTATTGCGTATCGCAAGCATGCCTTAATGCACGCCGTAAATTAAAAAAAATGTTCACTAAAAACAACCACTGCGTCAGGGTGGCTTCACATAAGACAATAGTATAAAAGTCATTCCCATAGGCATGCAGTCAAAGACATCTACAGACAGAAGTTTGCTCAGCAAAGTAAGCAAAACGAAAATAGAATTATCAATATACAAAACACACTGCATATACCTCTTATTCCTCATCGTAAGCTGAACCCTCTTTGACTTGTCAATTGAACTTCGCTCCGATGATAAACACGTCATCCAAAATTTAAGTAAGATTAACGATGTCTTCTTCGATCGGGTGGATAATTGCAACAATGCGTTTTAGAAGACAAGTTCATTCAATAGTGTTGCGAGAGGCTGTTGCGACAAACGTTCACAGTACCTGTTGTTCACTGTATTTAGAGTACTTCTTACAGTATTGCCCCGCCGCGGTGGTCTAGTGGCTAAGGTACTCGGCTGCTGACCCGCAGGGCGCAGGTTCGAATCCCGGCTGCGGCGCCTGCATTTCCGATGGAGGCGGAAATATTGTAGGCCCTTGTGCTCAGATTTGGGTGCACATTAAGAACCCCAGGTGGTCTAAATTTCCGGAGCCCTCCACTATGGCGTCTCTCATAATCATATAGTGGTTTTGGGCCGTTAAACCCCACATATCAATCAATCAATCAATCAATCAACGTTCAACTCCACATATCAATCAATTACATTTACAGTACTTTTACTTACTGTCTTCACAACCAAACGTATGGGGAGAGGGAAATCTCATGACTTGTTATACATGTCCACCGTCTGTTTGAACTACCGCTGATAGTGATGTCCCACAAAAAGCTGCCTAAGAGCTGATGTAAGAGCCTCCCCTCCCCCCTCCCGAGCGAGTCTGTGTTGACCCTTCCCCCGAAAAACATTTCTGGCTACGCCCCTGGTACGAAACATTTCTGGCTATGGCCCTGGTACATTTCTGGCTTACGCACCTGGTGTTAGATAGGGGATGTTTAGAAAAAAAGAAATAAAGTGTTGCGTGTCAGACAACATTCGTAGTTTACGTATAGGTGTTCTTTTTCAAGGTACACTCTAAAACAAAGGGTGTTAAAAGTGTGGTTCGTCCTTTTGGAGACTAATAGGGCTGCCTCAACCATTAATCTCTTTAAAGACTAACGACACCGGGTCTAACAGTTAGTCCACAAAGATGAACTCAAGGGACCAACATTTAAGCCTCACAGTTATACCTTTGTGAGTAACCATTTGTTCCCCAATTCACCTTAAAGGACTAACGTTTAGTTCTCACAATCGCACCTTATAAAGCAACTGTTAATTCCCACATTTACACCTCACGGGGCAACCTTTAGTCCTCACAGTTGCACCTTGCTGCACGAACGGTTGATCCATTCAAATAATCAGATGCACTTTTTGTCCCCAGATCACACAATGTTTTTTGTTCATTTGCCGCCAGGCTTAATACATTTTTCGCCTGTTTATCTGCGCAGTGAGCAACAAATTTCGCTGAAAAGAACACGCGATAAAGTAGTTAGCCACCTGTTTGTAACTGCTTTCGCAGTCACGGCAACAATGAAAGACAAAAGTGAGGCAAAGAAATCTTTCATTTTTCTACATAGGAATGAAGTTTCTCCATTCATTTATTTGGAATCATGGTGAAGGGTACAAGTCCAGTCTCGTTGTGAAATCTTGTTCACCCCTTGGGGAGCTCTCCGACGGAAGCGATAGATGACAGGCATTGCAGACGCCAGCACACACAGCCTTCTGCCTGTTATGTTCCCACGGCTGCACGTAAAATAATATAGTAAAAATAGCTAGACACACGCGACAGAAGATGAAGATGCACGCATATGACAAGTACGTACATGTTAATATAAAATCAAGCGTTAAAATATCGCACACATATATCTTTACCTTCACATCTCGCACAGTCTTTCTGAAGCTACTCTTCTCTGACAGGCATCGCAGACGCCAGCGACACAGTCTTCAGCACGGTGTGCGCCCACGGCTACACAATAAATATATAAATTGTGAGGCACACGTGACAGAGGACGAATACAAATGCATATGAGAAATACGTGCTAGGTGAAATGAGAACATACGTGAGATATGACATGCTAATAATTTCACCGTGACGTCACAAATCATCCAAAACTCATTTCGATCGCCGTAGCGCAACAGCGTTGGAGAGGCGGCCGCAGCCACAGCTCCCCGAACCACCGTGCCGCACGAAGTCGGAGAGTCCTAAGCGAGTGACCTCGTTCAGCTCGAGCAAGCGACCGCGAGACCAAACACGGCGCTGCACGCGGAGTGTCTGCCGCCAGCGAACTTAAAACAGGAGAGCGAGCGTACGCTTGGCCAACGTCAGGAAGAGTCCGAGCTGGTTTGGAGCTAACGCCGAGAAAATCGAAGGTAATGCGGCCCTTTTCCACAAACTCGAGGGAGTGCAGCGCGCAAACGCGAGCCCGCTGCCGCGGCCAACGAATGGCGCTGTGCTGCTTGCGACTGACTGAAGGAAAAGCGAACTGTAATGTCGACCAATTTTCAGTGAGTTCCGATGCTAGCGAAAGCCCCGCTAGCCCGTGCTTGTGCACTTACAGGGCGCGACATTCTACAACCAAGCTCTTTACGAGAACCCGCCACGTGTTTATGACGTACTCCCAACACAGCGACTAGGTGTCGGCCCAATATCGTCAGTCCGGAGCTCAACGCGGCGGCGAAGACAGGCGAGCACTCGACGAGCGAGCGTGCGGGAGGCCGATGGCAATGGCGGCCATTTTTTGGGCCATAGAGTTCCTCAAACGCCCAAAGGGGACTCTGGCGCTGCGATCGTACAGCGACCATGGGAATGATGGGTAGTACACACATTTGCCTAGTCTTCGTATTCGCGGGCGGCGAATCGTACTTGCTTCTTCGTTTATTGCTGAATAAGGTTTTGTTTTAAAGAAAAGAGCGAACGCTTTTGAACTTTGTGACCTGATTTAAAAAGCTATACTTTAAAGAAATAAGGTAGTGAAGCACAACCGCTGAACATTTGCAGATTTTTTTTGTTTCGTGAGAAAACAGCTCCAAGCCACACGAACGCAAACGGAGCCAGAAGCAGGCCAGAAGTACGAAGATTAGACCAATGTGTGCTACCCATCATTCCCATGCTCCTTCAAACGCCCTGTTTTGAAGCTCCCGTGGACACCAGCACCAGTGTTCCCTCTAGTGTATATTGGGAAACTATGTTCCAGGTGGTCGCAAAGCACAAGCGAACTGCAGACGCCGAAGCGGACTTTCGCGATGTATTTCGTGCGTGCTATATACAACACGACCGAGCCCATTGCCGGCAAGCGCGATCCGTATCGCACACGCGACAAGTAGAGTAGAATAAAGAATGATAACCTACTTGCCTTAAAATCCAGCGCTGTTTTCTGCCCTGAGTTGGACTGAAGTATATATCAGATAGGCATGTTGTTTTCTCGGCCACCAGAGTGGCCTTCCGAACTGTTGCTGTCGTGTGTTGGTCATGACTATCTTGAAGCCAGAGATATACAGCGCAGCGTGGTGACGTGTCGAGATTTGCTCCAGACCTATTGGGTGCAGCGAAATGCAAAAGCAGCATTCTACGCTCATCCTAGCGTACACAAAAGCACCACGTCGTGATTCTTTGATCGTCGAATTCAGGCGACCGTGTTCGAGCACTTCGAGAGCGACGCAAAGCGAACAGTCGCCGCCAAAATACGGGGAAAGACTGAGCAAGCAGAGGAGAAGAGGGAGGCTTGGTCACCTTGGCAACACTTTTCGCGCTGCCTGCAATGCTCGGGCGGTTGGGAGACGTTGAATTTACAGCTCGGACGTCTAGGGCGCGGCTTGTGGACCGGCAGCTTCGTATACGTCACGCGTCACGTGTGCGGCCGGTGAGCACGGCGCGTGAGAGGAGCGCGTGGTTGGCGTGGTAGCGCGGTTAGTTGACTCCCTGTTCTGTCGTTCACCGTTGAGTCCAGCCGTATATTCACGTGCTTTGGAACAGTCAATGCGTTGACTCGATGCAATGAGCGAAGTCTTATTGAAACAGTGAGCGATGTCACTGACGACCAGGTGCCTATTCGTAGGGGGCACCTGCAGGAATTGAAACTTCAAGACGGTGTTTGGTCGGGGTACCTAACGACGGAAGACGACGTCAAGCAACTGGAAAGATCTCTCGCTGCTGCCAACGTAAAATTTTCTGTGCGTTCGTCTCGAAGGAAGCCTGGCGAGCGAACATCGGTAAAGGTGGTGATACATAATGCTGTCACAGCTGTCACATCATAGAAGTTCGGGCTAATCGCTGCTACGATGTGGTTTATTCTCAATACAGTTAATTTTTGTTCGTCCTTCTCTCACTAATGATATGAATGCGTAAAATGTAGGACCTCATTGTCTCTTCTTTCTGACGTCATCTAGTCTGCGCAGGGTGCGATTTAGGAACGCGCCTAAATTCATGTCTTGCAAAGACTTCAGCTATCATTAAGCTTATCCAGAATTTCGAATGTTAGAGTGTATTGAGGGCGGGGGGTTGTGAATCCCGAGTAATAGAAGTATTACAGCTTGGAGGTCATTTCAATGTCCGCAGCTCGGCTCACTGTTCTTGAGGATGGCGCGAGTTTTGATTGTGCTGCAGGAACAAAGGAATTCGACACTTTTCTCTGAACAAATATTGATGTAGTACTAGATCAAAGGTCAAAGTACTGCCGTTGACTCGTTCGTGAAACTGGAATAACACTAACCAAGCAGCGGACCTTTATAACGTGGTTTATAGGCTAGAAGCAGTGAAGTGCGGGGTGCTGCTCACAGTGTAGTATTTAATAAAAGGAAGTGCGTGCTCATGTGTGTTTTTCTTCGCAGGCAACATTGTGTTCAACAGCGCGAACGGCGGTGTTCCAATTTATGTGGACCTAGTGCCCTTCCGGGTAACGGGAGGTAACGGGTAACAAAGCAATGTATCTTTCGGGATGAGTATAACGATAAGTCTGATGCCCAGCACCAGGTATGTAGCTTGAAATACGAAAAACTGAGAAATTTGATATTAAGGTTTCCTGTTGAATCATGGCTTTAACCAAATTAACTGCCAATGTAACCAGTCATGAATATCTGGCTGTCAAGTAGAAGGTGAAAACTGGAAGCATGCTAATGAAGAAGAGCGCCACCATGGCTTCTATTGTCCCAGTGCTTAGTGTTCACCATAAATAGGTGAATAAAAAATATAACTGAAACATAAGCCTTTGGACCTCCACTATCAAAATTTATTTTGTTTACCTTTTGCAGGATGAACCAGCTGCACACTGGCAAGGCATCAAAAAAAAGAGGCTGCTGCTTCAGGGCACAGAAAAGAAAGGCTGTAAAGCCACAATGCACTTGCAGTACATAAAACTGTACCAGGAACACAAGGTAGGGAATTATAGTTAGTTCTTTGTACAGTGAAAATACACATTTCTATAAGCTGACATGATTATCTCTCTAATGTCCAAACGTGGCAAATCTGTATTTGAAATTTAGAAACTTTTTCGTAAGTTGAGCTGCCCCAGCCTTGCGGTCGGATAAAGAAAAATAGCTTCAAGGCCAGTAAAGCGAAGGAACTGGGTGAAGCTCTTCAGTGTGAGCACGATATTGCTTCTGATAAAAGAGTAAATATCACGATTTCTGACTTCTGTGCACACAAGAATCATGCATTTGGTGAAATTGAAGCATTTAGTCAAACTGTTGACAAAGATGTTGTCCTGCGCATCCACGACCTTGTGAGAGAGGGCATCACATCTGTGTCTGACATAGATATATGTCTCCGGTACAATGTCTACGACGTACTTTTTGCCGAAAAAAGCCAAATGGTAGTAGCAGGGCATACTTCCCAACTCATGCAGACATTAACAATCAACGAAAGACAAGTTCAGCATGATTGACCAAGAAAATACGGCTGTACTAATGGAGCAGCTTAGAACAGAGCAACCAGAGACACACACGTTTTATCTGCAATATGCAGCAGAGGGCTGTGCAGAAGCTAGTGTCATCAATGACAATATAGAGGACATGGTGGCCAGTGAGTGCAAACAGACATTTCTTTTTTGTTTTCAAACAAAATTCATGAAACAGATATTTGCTAAATATGGTGCTTCCGTTGTCTGTCTGTATGCGACACCTAAAACGAGTGACTATGCTCTACCGTTGTTTTTGCTGGTTGTAAAAACTCCAGTAGGGTACACGACGGTTGGAGTCTTTACTGTACAGTTTGAAACAGCAAATTGTATTGCAGAGGCCCTGAACATTTGTAAGGAATGGTCGTCTGACATTTTTACTCAGTACTTTATAGTAGATTCAAGTCAAGCTGAAATAAGTGCAATTGAGAGGCATTTCCCATCCGTAACAAATCTTTATGTGACGTTCATAGACTTCAATCCTAGAATAGATGGCCTCGTCGAAAAGAGAATAATGTTGAACATCCAAGCGTCGTCCTGCATCTGACGAAGCAGATTGCCAACTGTCAAAGTGAGGAAATCTTTGAAAAAGCTAAAAAAGATCTTCTGGATGTCCCTCCTGCGGTTTACTACCTTGGGACCTCCTCCTGCGTACTTACTCACAATGTACATTTCTGATGCTAACAAAGAAACATTTATTGATTGATTGATTCTCAGTTCTGTCCATGGGAAAAATGAGAACCTTCAGAACTATTTTGAAACTGTGTGGCTGCCTGTCAAAGAGCTCTGGATGGCCTACTACTGTCTAGATTTTGTTGTAGTTTTGAGCATGGACAATGACATAGAGGCGCAAAACAAAGTGCTGAAAGCACAACACACTAATAGTGCTATAGTGGGAAACGATCACTGGCTTCTCTGATAAGTGTTTCTGTGTTTACCTATCTACCTCAGAATGAAAAAAAAACACATCATCAAGTAACAATGAAACAGTCGGCACTGTATAGACAGTGGAATGAAAATGTTACCACATATCTACATGGCAGGCCCCACAGTTTTGTCAATCACATGTTGATACGGAATATGAATGCAGTTGAATATACCAATGACGACATAGGGAAGCTCCGCGTTAAAGGTACATTTGCTGTTCGCTTTGAAAAGAACACTGAGGAAAAAGACACAGTTAATTTCAACACACCATCTTGTACTTTCTTTGATTTTGCAAAGAGCAAATATCCGTGCAAGCACTTCTGTGCTGTTTTTGACCACATTGAATGGTGGTCCTTCCTTTCCTTACCGCAAGGGTACCTTGAGGGGCCACAGGTAACATTGCACTCTTGAGGTATGAACGCACATATTGAACATCGCGACAGGGATTTCATCTCTGCAGAAGTGCTTTCTGAGCCTGCAATTACACAAACAATTGTAACGCATGCAAGTATCTCTACACTGCGCAAGAAAATTATTGCACAGTGGGAAAAATGTCACTTCATTACTGTGATGATGTTCAAGCATTGCGTAGTGCAAAGAGCTTCCTTAAGGCCAGTTTTAGTGTTATGTAAAGGCTGTGCCACAGTCTTCTAGCCTGCAGGTTAGGGGCTCCCGAACAAAAGGTTGTTCGTCCTTAAAGCATCTGCAAAAGCGAAGACTGCGTTGCTAAGTTCTGAGAAGGTAGCTTGAGCCAAGATTGTTGAATTCGATAGAATGGCACAAAATATTTGAAAGGTACTTATGTCTAAGCAATCTTGTAGCGCAAAGTTTACCACAAATAGAATGCTTTTGTTTGTATAAACAAGGCACATCTCTTGCATTTCTTAGTTTACTGCACTTGTGCCATCTCTATCCTTGGTTTCGCAATATTCCTTGAGTGCCATAAAATTTCTTGACTTCTATAAATCGTAATGGCTACATACTCATGTATTTCTTATAAATGTACCTGCATTATTATTTTCATAGTGCAGTGCAATAACCAACAAAGTATGTTTGTTTGTGCGAGTGTAGACATTTTTTTTTCTTTTTGTCCTTGTCAGTTTATTGCACTTGCACAATTGCTCCTCTTTGTTTCAAAATATTGTTCCAGTGCAATATATATGTATTTGGTGTATTATTAAGCTCTTCTTTAGGAATACTGTTCCAGTGCAATACTTTGTGTATTTGTTTTTGTTTATTTTTAGGCTCTCCCTTGCTTGAGAAAATTGTCCTAGTGCAATGATTTACGTATTTGGTTTATTGTTAAATGGCCTTATTGTGTGAATAGCTTTATCGGGCTCATTCAACTTTATTTTGAACATCCAGCACACTAGGAAACACCATGGCAAGAAAAAGAGTATGTATGCACGAGAACGTGTGTCATGTAAGTAAATGTCAGTTGTGCTGCAATTATGCCGTCTTTTTATTTGTTTGCGAAACGCAGAAGTTGGCAGCATTGTTGTCGACGTCAATTTTATTCAGCACTTACGCACCACAAAGGTCAGCAATTTCTATAACATACCATCCTTCCGATTTATCTAGTTTCACATCCGGCAAAACATAGGTGTGACTTGTCCAATCATATTGCATTTAGTTCCAGTAAGAACATAGACTGGTGATCCGGAAAAACAGAGGTGTGACTTGTCTATTCCTTTAACTTTTAGTCTCCATTAGAACACAGACTGGTGCAAGCAAAAGTATGTGGGGATACCCCAGTTGAAATCGGCGAGCAATGTAGCAGGCGCTAAGCTTCAAGAAGCGCATGTTAGATTTTTTTTATGTAGAGTTGCATTGAGAGGTCAAAATGTAGTTTTCATGCTATATAGATTGCTGCACATAAGAACCCAAGGACAGGCGTTAGATTCCCGGCCACGGCTGCCGGTTTTCTGATGGAGGCAAAAAGTGAAAAGTCCATTGTGTTCGAGGTTTCGGCGCACCATAACGATCTCCAGTTAGGCGAAATTAATCCGGAGCACTCCCACTACAGCACACGCCTCTTAGCATGTGTAGTTGCGGCGGGTTAAACCCCATAATCAATCAATCACTGCACATAGCCAATGAGTGCAGAAATCAGCAGAAGGCTTCAAAACCTGCTCAATCGCATTCTGAAAATAGAACCCCACTTTGCAAAGTTGCAGCACTGTTTTGCAATGCCTTTTCTGTCTAGCGGAAGTATAAAGCAGTCGATGGCAGGATTAACCATAGAAAATACATCAAGAGCAATGCGAACAAACAATAATATCGAATTACATCATTACTTTTGATATTTTGCTAATCTCTTTCAAGTCTATTTAGTTTTAGTCAAGCCATTGTTTTTGTTTCCACTGCTGTGGCTGGGTGAGCTTTTCAGCTTCGGCAAAATAAATAATCAATACTCCAAAATCTGCACCGACGAGAACCTGTTGTTGATAGAGACAGTCGATCGTGAAAACTTGCCGAACACCAAGCTCCCCTCATTCTATCTAGATGTAGTTCTTTCACACTGATCGCTGGGACCTTTACGATAGAGCATAACTGGCAAAAAAGCAATGCAATAAATTCTACACCATGTCAGACGTGAGATGACGCATCGATCATGTGCAATTTTTCCACAGAACAGGGGCTTTCGCTGTGGTTTGCACAGAGCCGCCTAGTTCGACAAAAGCAGAAAAAAAGTACAGCTGCACACGTGACGCGTGACGTAGCTGAAACTGCCGGTGCACAAGCCCCGCCCTAGACGTTCGAGTTGTGAATTCAAGGTCTCCAAAGGCGGTTCATTCTTTGGTTTCGCGCTCCTCGCTTCCCTCTGTGGTTGCTCCTCAATGGTCTATCCGTTAATCGCTTGCGCCTATTGGGCTCCGTTACTTCTTTATCGGGTAATTTTGCCTTACAGTGTAGATAGCTGTGCGTATATTGCTTACTTTACAACCCAAGCCAAAGAAATAGTTTTATTGACTAACATTATTGACTTATGGCTCAACTAAAAGCCGTTTGTCAGGATAAGTGTCAAGATATGTGAGGTTTTCCGAAGGTGCTATATCTCTGCCAGACTGCTTCTTTGTTCATAAAGCTTAGTACTATTAAAATTGAATGTTTGTACACATATAACCTGATTCATGTGCGACAACATTAAGCTTGAATTCGTAGGGCACCAGCCTGCACAATCAATTTGCACTGACGGAGTAGAGTGGTGTAGGATGAACAGTATTTTGTAAGTAGAAGGACAATCAGAAACGCTCACCACATCCGAGTCCCTCACTGTTTTATTCGAGACCTGGAAACACTCACCAGCAATCATACGCGTTAACACACCTGCATTTTGTATGAACAATGGCGCCACACTAGAGAATAAAGAAATGATGATGATTTGATATGTGGCGTTTAACGTCCCAAAACCAGTATATGATTATGAGAGACGCCGTGTTGGAGGGCTCCGGAAATTTCGACCACCTGGGGTTCTTTAACGTGCACCCAAATCTGAGCACACGGGCCTACAACATTTCCGCCTCCATCAGAAATGCAGCCGCCGCAGCCGGGATTCGAACCCGCGCCCTGCGGGTCAGCAGCCGAGTACCTTACCACTAGACCACCGCGGCGGGGCAGAGAATAAAGAAAGTTTACGTAGCTTCAGACAGCAAGCCAATAGTAATATATTACATGATCATGTAGTGACCCCTCCTCAAAAAAGAACAAAGCTTGCTGACGTAAACGCTAGAGTATACTTACACTCCATCGGGCTGTAGTCCCATACCAAAATCTTATATGGGGACTTATATAAAAATCCCAATATCTGGCTACATCAGGAATTGGGCATATCTGGCTTTATATGGAATCCCAATAAATGGGCTCTATATAACCTGATATGCCCAATTCCTGATATAGCCATATATTGGCCTTATATACCCATATACGGGTGTTGCGTATATGGCCATATATGGCTATATATAGAAGCATTCATATAAGGTCTTATATGGATGCTTTCATATATGGCCTTATATGGATACCTTTATATAAAGCTGTTCGGATGATTATTCTATATTAGTTCAGCTTGTGTCACCTTCAAAAAATATAGCTGCTCAAATCACTCTTCAGCTCGAAATATAGCTGTTTCTTGAAAGGTCTGCATGCAGTCACCATCATCTCCAAAATAAAGGCAGTACATACCCCCTGAACATGCTTGTTTAAATAAGTTATCCTCATTATATCTAGAGTTATTCTCAATAACTAATTGCTAAAAATGTAACTTGGCATCATATTTAAAGTTTGGGGTGGGCACATTTCACTGTTAGCCCACTTTTCCTGAAGAGATATATTCTTTGTGCTTAAATTTATTGCTGACTTATTGACACTTTTTATTTATCTATTTATTTCATTACCCACAGCAGCAATTGGTATTACTGTGGGGGAGCGTTTACGAAAAGTAGAATACAAAAAATACATAGTCAGCCAAGCAAATAATCAAAGTCGCTTGAATCACAATCTGCAAGTGAAATTCATACATAAATCGAAAAATGTGACACACCCCAAAAATGCAACGCACTAATTCTAGCATGAAATAAAACAAGTATTTGAGAGTGTAGAAGCAATGCTGGAAGGCAATGGGTTCCATCTTGTAATTTTTTTGGTAAAAAATTATCTAGAAACACGTCAGTCTTGCATGCGATTTTTCTTATCGTGAACCTATGGTCAACACGGTCTGAGACATAGTACGGTGCAAGCAAATATTCCGCTTTATTGATTCCAACTTGACAAAAATAAATAGCATAAAAGAACTCAATTTGAGTTTCGTAAAGATATTTTTCACAGTGTGTTTGTTTAAAACTTTTCTCGCGTGTCAATGGAGCGTCCATAGTTAAACGAAATATTGACTTACTGTTGACCGTATGAACTGCGTGTGCATTGAATAACTTAAGTGAGTTGATAATCAACTTTTCAGGAGTTCGGTCAAAAGTGATTGGTATGCAAGCTTGTTATGTACAAGTATTGTGACTAATGGCCTATAGAACGACTGCTAAAAGTGGTGTCTATTGGTCTCTGTGCGCGTGTGAACGGAGGCATTTAGCAATAATTTTTGCCAACGGGACACTAAAAAATGTACTTTGTAAACGTAATCCACTTTCTATTCTGCCAATAATGCATCATTAACGTAACAGTGGTAAAGAGCTCATTCTGCAGAAATTCCGGCGTAGGCATCGCTGGCTCTCCGTGAAAAATCGTCTTGTCAATGATCGAAAATTGAGAGAATGCCAATAAAACAAATATAAATTTTCGGGTTTGAGTGATGATCGAAATCATGCAGGCAATTTGCATGGCATGCAAGTGCTCTACCACACACCTATGCATCTGCTTGGAAATAGAGCATAAATAACTTCCTCTTGTTGTAAATGCAAGGAAAATAACTGTCATGCTGAACAAATACATGTATCCTGCATACAGGTTTCACAACACATTTATTATCGCAGCTATATTGCATGATACAAGCGTGCATTGTCATCGGGCGTCACAACACGTTATTACCAACGTGACTTCGCGGTCTAAAGACAGCCAACCATTACAAAAGGCACACACGTTACTGCACGTATTCCCTCACGACTGCGTAGTGGGTGCATAAAGTTCTAAAACATTTTACACACATTTTATTGAGAAACACGTTCTGCTGGGCGAGTTGGTACTTCATCTTAACTTAGTTGCGCAAAAAAATTGAAGTGCGAAAGGAAGACACCTGGACACAGCGCACACTGACAAGTGAAACATTATTGGAGAAAACACACATATGTATGCGGTTACGAGAACACGTGAGGTGGAAAAAATGATTAGATGAGCAGACATCTGATCATTTTCTTTCACAATGTGGACATCGTGTGGTGGACGGCACTGCGCTGTCATGTGGGAGGTATTATTTAGAATTCATTTATATAATTGTAGATCACAAAGCTTCTCTAAAGGAACAACCATTCTCTAACCAATCATTATATTGTAGAGAGTGTGGCTGCGCGCCCTTGTTTGGAATACGGTAGTTAAAGCTAGATTCAGTCACACGGTATAGCGCGGGAAATCGAAGAAGCGTATTTCATAAACAAAACTGGGGATTCATGTTTCACGTAACTCTTACTTATGTTGCTTGCTACTAAGGTAGCTTTCCTGGAAGCGCATCATTTATACAATCTGTCTGCTCAACTAATCCTTTTCTTTCACCGCGCGTGTTCTCGTAACCGCATATTTACGTATGTCTGTTTTCTCCAACAATGTTTTAGTTGTCAGTGTGTGCTGCGTCTAGGTGTCTTCCTTTTGTATTTCGATTTTTTCGCACAACTGAGTAATTACATAATATTTCTCCTTCTTTAAACTATGTTACTCCTTTTTTACACAAAATGCAGCCATGTGCGAAACCTTTATTGAGACACTTTCAACCTTCTCAGTTACACAGTACTATTGCACAATTAAAATTGTTCAAGTAGCATCATGCAATAAAGAGTACACACTAAGTGATTGAATTACGCACAAGAAACAGGATCGATACTGCTATCACGTTCAACTATGAAAAACGGAGCTTAACGGTCCCCCAGTTTTTTCACACAGTATGAAGCCCTAATGCATCATATTAGTTTATTTGTCGACTTGCGTAAAACTATCTACAGTGCTCACGGATTAAAACGTGACATCACATTATTTTGTGTAACTATGTATGCGGGTATGCGCAGTTACTCAAGATAACCACGCGATATTGCGACATCAGTAACGATAATGTCGCCTGTGATGTACGCATTCCAGTCAAGTTTACACTTATATCACCCTGATTGTACACTGCGGAAACAAAATTACGGGCTATTTCCAAGTTTTTCTATTTGGATTCGTGACATAGCACCCTGTTTTGAAGAATCAAACTAGCAACAAAATTTTAACTTCGTGTTCTTATCAAAACACACGTAAATATAGAAAGAAGAGGAACATATACAAAGAAAGATAAATTCACACGCAAGACAAATTCAAACGTGGGCTCATAAATCTCATGGCACCCTTGGAGTTGGAGATATGCAACTCTTTTTTATTTGTAATTGCGCAAGTTGTAATTTATCCTTGGTTTTTCCTCAAGCAATAAATTGAGAAAAATACAACACAAGTATACTTACATCAATATGTTTATGAAAAGTGCAATGGCACGAAACCAACAATTTTCTGGCGTAGATGTTTTGAATAAATAGAGCACTGTCTGGATCAAGTGAAAAAAAAGAAAGTGTTGGCGTATCGTTTAAACAGATTGGCCTAATGACGTAACAAAGATTAGCATGAAGTTATTTACTCAGCAAGCATGCAATGTGCTATGTTTTCGAGTTATCATAATATTCATGAACAACGTGCGAAGGTAATGAAAATGATGAACTTACCTTAACATTTAACCGAGACCTGTCTTTCAAGGAGCCTGTTAGTCCTGATAACCTATTCACACCTTAAAGCCACCAGGTCCATTCGTACTGCTTTAGGAAGAACTTTTGAAGGAACGCTTGCCCACAAGCATGGGTATCCATTTTTTTCTCGCACGAAAAGTTGACGATTGCCAATCCAGCAGCGCACAGACGCACACGCACACAAAAACACTTCCATGTCCGTCCACAATTTCGCCACGTACAGAGAAGTAGATTCCTGAGAGCTGCGCGATTATTTTGTGAAAATTGGAGCAGTAGTTGAACACGAAATAACAGCAAAAGGAATGAAAATTAACAAATTCGATCAGCATGGCACCCATGACTCCGGCGAGCAAAAAAGCAACGATAGCGCGGATGGATACAGTGCATGCAGGCTTGACAATGAACATCACAATGAACGTTACATTATTCCTTGAGATCAATAGTTTACGCACTTTTCACCAGAACTAAATTTTCCTAAGCATATTGGCAATCGACGTTTCAATTTCTAACAATTATTGACGCAATGTTATTACCATACGACTGAATGTTTGTGCAAACTATTTTCTTCGTCGTTACTTGAAATGGGCCGCAGCACTCTTTTTTCTGCTTTGTCGACAGACTGGTGTAAGCCACGGCAGGGCTGCACGGTGCCTACGTGCGCTCCTTCGAACAACTTTCTTCGAATTTTCCACCCATCCGACGGGCGCCCTGTTTTTGTAATTTTTTTTCCTGTGCGCACCCCTTGCAACCTTGCACTCGAAGAGATTTTCGGACAATAGACTTCAACTTCCTCCCGCGGGCCCAGAAAGCTGCACGTGCAGGACCTTTGAGACAGGCATTCCGTGGAGCTGAAATCACTGCTTCGTGTACGCTGGCTACGAAGACGCGTTTCAGCCAAATTTTCATCGTATTTCGCAAGGATTTATAATGATAATAATAATATTCAATCAACCAATAATCAATCAATCATCTCTAACGTATCCAAGAACAACCACAGGGTTTTTCGTGCTGGCGCGCGCGAAAATAAAACAAAAATAAACAATACATTACAGACTGTCCACAGAAAAGGAAATCAATGAAAAGAGCGAAAATGAGCAGTCGAAAAAAATCAACGCACAATGGGAACAACAAATAAAAGAGTAGATATTCATGAAAATCGGACTGCAAAATAATGTGGAATATACACAATCGTGCCGAAGGCTTCCTGAAATACGAAAATGGGAAGAATTTGTGCATATGCAAATCTACTTTAGGACAGGGCAGCCCTCACTGAAAAAAAAATGACCGTAGACTATAAAAAACTTAAAAAATCAAGAAAGTTGACGTTAGAGAGACTCGGTATTCTGTAAAGGATAGAGTGTTGAAAGAAGCTGGTAGGTACATGCAACGGTCGATTCTCTCTCGATAACTTACGCAAAGTTTGTAAATTATTAAAACCGAGAAGGGCAGAATAACTCACCCTTAACTAGCTTGTAAAGAAATAACAGCTCAGCGCAATTTTGCAGGCCGTTAACTGATGGCAAATATAGTATTCCAGCAGTGTTGAAAGAATTCTAGTGAAATGATGGGGGAAAATGCTTATGAAATTTTTCTGGACTCACTAAGTGGTGCTACTGCTGGATTGAGCAAGGCCATTCCAAATCAGATGTGCATATGTACTCAAGTTGAGCACGACATATCGTGGTGTACAATTTGTAGAAGGCTGTAGGAGAACCAGACTCTCGAGAGATGTTGAGCCAACAGGAAGAGAATGAAGGCCTCGCATGGCAGCACATTTAATGCAAGTAGAAAAAATTCAGCATGCTATCAAAAAGAACATTAAGATAACTGATCTCATAAAACATACATAACGACACAGTATTGACAGCATATAGAATTGAAACGTTGGACGTTTTACGAGATACAACAACAACAACAACAACAATAATAATAATAATAATAATAATAATAATAATAATAATAATAATAATATTACACTGACATAATTCTGACATGGCCGAAATTATCTGGCCACATTAAATGAAATGCTATTGTCCGGGTGCCCATGAATCTCTATACGCGAGTGTGCAATTGCGCAGTTTGGTGGGTATGTACCGGTCGGCATACATATCTTATAAGTGCACTACCGTGTTGGTGTTGAAAGGATATGTTCGCAAGCAGTTTGAATCGTTACGCGCCTGCACAGCAAGGGGCTGTTTACATAATGTAGAGTTTGGCTTAGGTATCACGCCAGCCCGCAAAAAATGTGTCATACTACTTGTAGTTGCAAGGCAATGTTTAGGCTAATCCTGATGATGGCACGTGCGCATTAGTGACCTCGACCAAGTAATTACACACCCACACAAAATAGAAATTTTCTGAATTCGGCAGCCTACGTTAAATGTTGCTGTAAAGCTTCAGCATTTCATTACATGGTTCATTAAATATGTATCACGTGTGAGTCGGTTGCACCTTTCTTAACGTACATGTCTATGACGTGAGATTTATTTCACGCTTGCAAACATTACACTAAATTAATTGTTCACTAGTGCAATCATAAGAGAGAGAACGAGCAATAAGGAAGGCAGGGAGGTTTACCAGATGCTAGTATCCGGTATGCTACCCTACACTGGGGTTGGGGAATAGGGGGTTAAAAGAGAAAGGGAGAGGAAAAAATAACTAGGAGAAAAACACCGACACACACGCACACACAAAATCAGTCCACTTAGAGGCATTCCGACAGGCCAGTAGTTCGTAAGAAGCCCAGTAGCGCTTGCACGGCTTTCTTCTGTGACGATGACTCATGACAATGACGCAGTATACTTTCTTCTGACAGCGGCTGGTCATCTAACCTGTTTAGTTTATTAGAAAGGTGTTGTCCAGGTTGTATTTCGGGCAGTCACACAGGATATGTCGAATTGTTTCTTCATCTCCGCAGTGTGCACAGTCGGCAGTGCCGGCCATACCTATGCAGAACGCGTACGCACGGGTAAACGCGACTCCCAACCATAATCTGCACAGAGCAGTAGCGTCGCCTCGTGAAATTTTTGTTGGAAGCTGCATGCTTAACGTTGGATCAAAAGATCGTAATCTTGCATGCGTAAAGAGAGGCTCATTCCAAAAAGCCAGGGAGCGTTGGCGAGCAAGCATGCGGAGCCTCCTAGCAGCGTCCGTCCTTGAGAGAGGTATTGACTGGTCGTTCTCTTCTGTATGGGCTGAACGGGCAGCTTGATCAGCTCGTTCGTTACCGATAATTCCACAGTGGCTTGGCAACCACTGAAATATAACGTGGCCCTTTCTCCGTTATATGGTGCAATCAAATAACAGTGCAATCATAAAATTTTCAATAAATTTACTCTGTGCACAGCCAGGAACATTATGCGTAGCCAAAGGAAACGCAAGATGTATTTTTGCAATAAAGTAGTACAACTTCCATCATGAATGTAATCATATTAGTGCCTGCAAGTTGCATTCACGTAAGTTCTTTTTTTTAATATACTCCCTTAAACATTGCACTGCGCATGCAAATATAGTAAATGGCTGCTGAAAGCAATCGCAGATGAGGGCTCAACAGGAATAATTGAAATCTTGTTATATGAAGGGAGCACATAGCCATCAAAACTTTCAAATAATCAGAAATTTTCTCCACCGATGAGGAAGCTGAAAGTGCATTGAAATTACTATTTCTTGGTGCCACTTTAAACAATGCAATAATGTGAACAATATAAGTTGCATGCATTTTGTCTTTACATAATACTTTATAGGATTGCTCTATAATAATAGCGAGGTTCGGAAGCTTCAATACGTTTTGTGACTTGACATGATTCCTTCCTCGTAAAACATGTCTGCTCTTGTATACAATATTTACGTCGTATTAATTGCAACGTATTGCTTCAAACCTTAATTCCATGAAAAATGTACGAGTTAAATTGCACGAATGCATGCATATATGCATTCAACTGTGTTGCAACTATCACGTACACAAAGCTGACCTGAAATTTAGGTTTTTTTGCATGGCAGAAACAACATACATAATTAATACTCCTATTGTTATAAAAAATATGCAGGCCAGCTTTGTGTACAAATTGTTATATATTACAATCTGCATAATAGTGTGATCACGGTGCTAAATATATACGTGGTTCATCCCAAATAAGGGAGCACTTCCACATATAAGGATCCACATGATATGTTATATATGCTGTGGCCGTGCCTTATTTGGCCGGATTTGACTCCTTATATGGGCCAACCGCGTCATATATGGCAGTATATAACCCCATACATGAACCGACTCCGCCAGATATACATCCATATATGCTTACATGTGGCCAGATATGCTGCCATATATGCTTATATGTGGCCACATATGCTGCCATATATACCTATATATGGCCACATATAACCTATATATGGGCCATGTATGGCGTTTCCGTAAGGGGTCGCCAGAAGATAAAAGATGTGAAAAAATACATCCATAAAATTTAAATTTTTAATTGTTTGCAAGAAAATCTTTTGTAAATGACAAATAAGTTTCGCACAACAATACATAGGTAGCAGTCTTGCTTTAGGTGTTATTGTATACAAATGGGATGACGAAATCTTTTTATTGATACAGCAGGCGAGTCTCAGCTATGAGCTCGCACAGTTTTGGCGACGCGCTGCACGTCAACGAGGTCTATTTTCTAGGCCCGTTCATCTTGGCTCACAGTATGATCAATCTACTATATAAGACGAATGAAGACAAACAATAGCAATGCAGGTGCGCACGCAAACATTATTGTCGGCATATCGAGCTGTGTATCACGATATTCTACTGTATGTACTGCAGTTTAAGAAAAATGTAAGACCTCCGCACAGTAGCTCCTTTATGTACACTTGGTATTCTCGCAACCCTTACCACTATTTTTTCCCTTTGTTGCACACTATTCGACTATTCTGCTCCTGCCCTAAATAAAGCGCAGAACCAGTCAACGACTGAAAAAAAAAGGTTAGACACATGAATACTAATGTTCCCCTTTTTATTGCGACCCGAAACGCAGAAAACATGAGGGCACTATTGACCAAACACAACGCCGGCACAGGAGGAAAAGATTGAATCATAAGAGAAAACGTAGTTATTACAATTCTTTGAAATACAGATTCGTCTGTTGCTTTCAAACACAATTTTTATCAGAAACTATCTGGTACTTTTGGTCTTAATTTTTGGGCACGTGAGTTTCCTTCCGCCTCCTGTGACAATGGTGAATTTATTATAAATCGATATTGTGAAAGGCACCACTCTCTGCGCTGAAATTCCCTCAAGTAACATCAGCGCAATTGCACTTGCTGCAATGAACGTGAAGTACCCACCACATTTTACAGTGTCTTCCTTTCGTTCAATACGAAATTTCGATCTGGGAAACGAATTTAGCCGAAAACGTTCACCGATTCATTTCCCAACAAAAAAGCCATATGCGTTTTTCCAAAGGTGTCATATCTTTGGCTGACTGCTCCTTTGTTTGCAAACCTTAGTACCATAAAAATCGAGTCTATGTAGAAATATAGACCTAGTACACGTTTATAAACATGGTAGGTCAGGGCGCGTTGCCTCCACGCCGTCGTCTGAATTAAAAGTGCCCCACCACTTTCTATGGTCACGTTACAACAGGTGCACAAGCTGCCTTAGAAATCAGCGTGTCGGGCTGCCTTTCGCATGTTTGCAAGTAGCAGCCGAATTAAAAGAAATTGCAGTGGCTGTGAAGGAATTTCAATTGAATATATAAGCGAAATGTAGCTAATTTGCGAAATGTCATCGCCGTTTCCACAGCCTTCTTTTTTACTAAGGAAAGCAAACAATTTAATTTGTACTAATGCAAGGACAGACCCAGTTTAGCAAGAGGATCCAAGGTACAATATACAAATGCGCCGTGTCAAAAACTATAGCCACGATCGTTACGGTAAATTATCGCATATAACAAATTAGCTGGAGATTTTAACCGTACAAACAACAAGGGTGACCTCGGTGACACTTCATTCAAAATACGCTTGCAATAATGCGTCAAGAACATGCTACGGACAGTACGTTTACGTGCCTGTCATGTCACGGCTAAACTCGTACGCTCAAGCCAATGCCAGGCATCGCATATCTGCATACAGACTCGGGAAGGTTCTCAAGTGATGTTATTCTGTGAATTCACACAGCCGTGGAAATATCGGGAAGTGCACCACAGCCAAAACAGCTCTGCCTCATACACATATGTCAGGTTTGTCATCGCAGTCGCTTATAATCAGAAAACGCATAGTCTAAGTCATCCTTTCGTTCTCGGCTACCTAACTGAGCCGTACCCACGCAGAAAGGCACACATGCTTGGTCGTTGGCTCGATAACTGAGTGACACCTTTAGTTCACGCCAGTATTACAATATTGTGCCCCGCCGCGGTGGTCAAGTGGCTAAGGTACTCGGCTGCTGACCCGCAGGTCGCGGGTTCGATTCGCGGCTGCGGCGGCTGCATTTTCGCAGGAAGCGGAAATGTTAGAGGCCCGTGTACTCAGATTTGGGTGCACGTCACAGAACCCCAGGTAATCGAAATTTCCGGAGCCCTCCACTACGGAGTGTCTCATAATGAAATGGTGGTTTTGGGACGTTAAACCCCACAAATCAATCATCAATTACAATATCGTGTTTGAGACTTTTGCAGTTATATCAACAAAGACAACCGCTAAGAATGTTTCAATTATTGCAATGCTATACAGAACGTGCTTTGAGGTAGACGTGTTCCATACGCCTGCACGGCGTTTTAAAGTAAAATACCCTATTTACTATTTTTGCCCAGTGAAAGACTACGAGTAGTTACAGCATAGGTATACCAGAAGAGACAAGGATGGAAAAGAGCGCATGTGTGATGGCTGTCACTTACTTATCCTGTTGTCATGTGGCTAAATGTATGTTTAACAAACGGGCACACGCCCTAATGAGCGTTTAACAGAGCATCATCACCGTGTAAACACAGGTGTTTAAGGCCATCTGGGTATTTATTGTAGAGATTGTGGTTGCATACCGGAATTCCAAAGGTGTTCCGTTGTCGCAAAACATCGTCAGTAGCTGACACGAGAGATTATAGAGGCCGATCAAATGCAAAAGCTTGGTGATATAGATATCAGCATGCCTTCGCTTGCACTGACTTAAAATACCTCAAGTATCTGGCTTTGGCGAAATAGATTGTGAGTTTGCACTGCGGTGTGTTGTTGCACCCACCTAATAAATATTTATTTATTTATTTATTCATTTATTATTGATATGTGAGGTTTCGCATTCCAAAACCACGATGAGATTATGAAACACGCCATAGTGGAGCGCTGCGGAAAATTTGACCCCCTGGGGTTCATGAACGTGCACCCGAATCTGAGCACACGGGCCTACACCAATTCCGCCTCTATGTGAAATGCGAAATATTGATTGACTTGCTGCGATGAAACAGGTTGTGTGGTTGTGCGGGGATGTGCTTCTTTCTGGCACAGGTATTATTTTTCTAGCATTCCCACTAATAAGATTTCAGTTGAAGTCAGTGCTCTTTTTTCTATCTTTATCTCTTCTTCCGTAGTTACGCCGTAACTACTCGCAGTCTTGTGTTGTGCAAATATGTTGATTCCTAATCACCAACTAGCCCAAGCACCAGTCTTGTCAAGTAACTATACGGCCTATGATAACACCTCAAAGTGCTAATCTTTTTTTCTGGATAAGCCACTCTAAAACATTACTGATGAAGTGGCGTCGAAGGAAAGTTCCCGCGTTTGGCAGATGCGGGTCATATGCGACGGTTTTTGTTAACATAAAACTGAAAAAGAGAAAAACCTAGCCCGACTTCTTTGCGTCTTCTTTCACAAATAACGTCACAGCTTGCCGGTACACTATTATTTCGTCTTTGTAAGAAGAAAAACAGCACACGCACCAGCGAAAACACAGCTGCACCTGCGGTAGGCTCAGAGAATTTTGCCAACCATGCGAAACCAAACGGCCGACGGCAGCGCTATAGTACTTTGGTGGCGTATGTCCGATGGAATTAGTCAATAGACTCTGTTGCAAGCATAAAATGAAAAAAAAGTAACTATTTGTAACAACTGCCAATCATACAGCAATTTAATTATTTTTATGAATTGCCCAAACCTAAACCATGGCTTTCAACGTAAACAGAAGCATATATTGCGGCAAAATGCCACAGTTTTGTTTACCGACTATATTGAATCGACGAGATCCACTGTAATTTAATGATTTTGTAATATACGAATACTGTAAATAGATTACATTTATGGACCCAATCTGTCGCTGAAAAGCTTATGTGAGATTACAGTATGAATGTTTTTGCGGCTATAGGGTCATTTGTTTTTTTTACGGTCTTCAATACGCCGGCTAACATTTATTAGTATTTGAAATGTTTACACAACACCCTGGTTCACTATTCCTTACCACGCTAGTTCAATCATGCTACTGTCTTGTTCATGCATCATGTATTTGGGATACTTCTGTGTTAGCCGCAGTAACTGCTCAGTGTATGAGTCGGCCAATACCCCTCAAGCTGCCTGACGCAAAAGTGGCGATATTGGCTAGTTGGTGAAATATTTGAAAGAAATTTATGTAGCGCGAGGAGAAAAAACGAACACAGGAAAGAATAGACTGAAATGACAGAGCGGTACTAGCAACAACATGTTCATTTTCGACCTCCAAGCCGTTTTTAAGCCATAATCGTCAGGCGAGCAAGCAGATAAGCACGCGTACTCAGATAAATGCACGACAATGTCATCTACTTACAAAAAAACAATAAATAGGACAACAAAAAACCACACAGATAAAATCACGTATCACTAAGTACGCAGGAACGCCAGTTCCTTGGGTGACAATCTACTGTCAATCGGTGACATTCTACTGTCAGTAGATTGGCCTAGCGACGGACAAATAAGATTTTCAGATTTAAGTGTTCAGTGTTCTGAGAACCAGCTATGCTGGTGCTATGATACGCGTGCTCAGAAAGCTTTACTCCCATTTCATTCCGGTCATTCCAAACTAACCAAGAGAGCCATTGCGACGACTTGCCTCAAAAACGCATTAAACAAGTCATGTGCACACCTTATGAAGTAGAGCTTCCATAATCAGATCACACGTTTGCAAGGATCGGGCTATCCGGATCATGTTTTAGTTTCAGGTGCAGGAAAAGACTTGAAAAGAATTCGTGCTAGGTCAAACCAATCCAATGTTTATGTTGATTCACGGGCAAACTCAAGTCGCACGGCCACAATTCTTTATGGTTACTAGTTGTCACATACACTTAAGAAAGTGGAACTTTGGGACAATATTAGGGTGCTATTTTCAGTACGTCATAAACTTGGGAAGTTGTGTGTGCTTGCAAATCCGTCACGTGGGAAAGGGTGTTGTGCACAAAAAGGCATACACACAAATTTGTGGAGTGCATTTCGTTCGTCATTTATCTTATTCTTTTCACATGTGGGAAAAAATATGTCGGCCAAACCAGTTACACAATTACAAGGCGGATAAACTGCTGCCAGAAGGTTTTCTCGCTCTTTGCATTCACGCGTGTGGGTGCCGGCCTTTGTTCCAGAGTACAATCATTGTTGGTCGGCATAAGGTTGAGATGACTCGGTTGATCATAGAAGCCGAACTTATTGATGCTTTTGGAGATGTATATATTAGCAAGCCTTCAATTGCCTTGTCACTCAAGGAACTGGCGTTCCTGCGTACGCAGTGATACGTGGTTTTATGGGTGTGGTTTTTTGTTGTCCTATTTATCGTTTTTTGTAGGTTGATGACATTGTCGTGCATTTATCTGAGTACACGTGCTTATCTGCTTGCTCGCCGGACGATTATGGCTTAAAAACGGCTCAGAGGTCGAAAATAAACATGTTGTTGCTAGTAGCGTCCTGTCCTCTCTGCCTATTCCTTCCTGTGTTTGTTTTTTCGCCTCGCGCTACATAAATTTCTTTCAAATACCTGACGCAGCTTTTTTCGCCTGATTCGTTCGCTACCTCGCTACGAAATAAACTAAATTCAACTTCAAATTTTACCCTATTTGCATTGTCTTTCCTTGCGCAATAGTTTACGTGCCCTCGCTCTGTCCTATATAACATGTGCTCTACATATAATGGCTAACCTGTACACTATGAATGGTGCACAATGAACCACGTTCTCAATTTTTTGTCTCTCCAAGGCTATATCTAAGGTTTTCGGTGTCAGTGCAAGCGCTCGCTTTAAAATGAGAACCGTTGGTTCTTAAATAGAACGCGACAATACTTTGTTCAAAATGTTTTCCCGGTGCGACGCGACTGATAGCGTCACACGTGCCCCTGAGTGCGAGTTCACGTGGAGACTGGTGGACGTGCCGCGTCTCTCCTAATATGCGCCTGTGATATTTATTTTTTCGTACTTTTTCTGTCGTGGGCTCAAAGCAATGCTACCGAAGCCTCACGGAATTTGTGTGAAACATCTTATAGCCAAGGCATGGAGCAGCATCACAGAGACATGTCCCAGTTTCTTGCATATATAGCACGAAGAGCGGAGACGCGTCATCACAAACGTGGCTAAACTAGGCGGCCTTCTCCACTAACCTCTTTCGACGTTTACAATGGTACAGAGTGAAAGCAAGTTTTTTGTCGTAAGTGGTCCGATCCATCACTGCCACCTCGCCTTCGTCATGCGTGCGGGCAGGGCTGCGTCTGGTTGCTGTCATTTTTTGCTGGCTAATGAGTCAAGTGATGTAACCTACTAACACGCACTTTTGCCACTACAAATATTAAGAGCACGCTCAATTTCTGGTACTTCCGTGTGTCCGAAACGTAAGCATGGTAGAGACCTTCCCGAGTATATCACCTGTGACACCGATTGAAGGCACCAGCAGCCCAGCAAGCAATTGGCAAAGACCTATTTTCAAAACAGCGTCGAAACACTAGCGCCAAGAGAAAAACTACGACACGGGCATTGTTTTTACATGTTTCTGCACTGTTTTAATAACAAATGTCTACTTTCTACCCAAATTCATTTTCTGCGATGCTTATGATAAGCCTAATTATTTACGCTCTATGTACAACTATTGTTAATATAAACAAACAATATATGGCGACCACCTGATATCAACGTCATTAGGTAATAGTGCGCTTATTATTAAGTCCTGGAAATTGGAGCTTCAGTTTGCAGCCAAACATAGCACGGCAGCAACATAGCTCACTACAAAAAGAGTCAGGGCCGCAAAAGCTATTCTGACGATTATGAGACGTTTGAAGGCCTCGTGGTTTTAAAGACGGTAGTCTTTCTTGGCATATTCAATGCAGATATCTTTGTCTGTCTGTCTGTCTGTCTGTCTGTCTGTCTGTCTGTCTGTCTGTCTGTCTGTCTGTCACACAGTTCACCCACCCGGCCAAAGATTAGGCACTCGCTGAGTGCCCAGCCATCTTCAAATGGTGGCTGGATTCCTGCTTGTGAACATTGTCAATCTAAACGGAAGTATTAAGCACGTATGAGGTGCAAAATCAATACGTACGTAATAGGCGACTTGTTCTTTTGTCAGAAAATACATAGATAAGTAATTCCAAAGAACGTAGTGCTAAGCTGAACTGTAAGTGCAACGCTGTGCTTCAAAATAGTCCAGCGGAATGCTGTCGTCTTTTGTCGATATTTGCAGCCCAACACCCATCTACGCTACTTACTTTTTTATGTTTAACGTTGGCGTATTATACTGCAGTGGCGGCAGTACACCTTTCAATAGAAGTACTACTTGACAACCAAATTTGTTTGCAGCATCCGAAATCCACACATCATTAGCTGTACACTAAAGTCGATTCCAACGAATGTTTCTACAAATCACATTTCTATGCTAAATAAATTGACTGTTGCTATACTAGAGAAAGAGAGAGTCGGCAATGTGATGATTCTGACGTTGTTGTATGTGTTGTAAAGAAATCAACAGCATGAAGTTACTTACTGCGCCATGTAAACGCGCACATAACTGGCTTTTTTAGATACGCAAGGATTTTCAAGGTATGGCAGTAAGAAAAATATGCATAGTGTCCTATATTTCAAGAAGAACACACAAATATGAAATTAAGGATCCTGTTTCAGTATGAAAAAGCAAAGATTTTCTAAAGCTTCTAATATAGTAGTCGGCAAATGCAATACGGGAAAAAGGCAACATGATGTTCATCACGTCTATTGTTACGCCATTTGTGTCTTGTTTGTGTGCTTTAGCAGTGCATACTAACTATGAAAATGTCTTACCTTGAAGAAAGGCGCAGTTTAAGCAATTTAATTAACGACCAGCCCGTCGAGGTACTTCGGTTATAATAAGGGAAATTACTGATAGGTTTCTGGTGTTGTACAGTCAACCAAGAGCTGTGTGGGCTATGGCAGCGCATGGCCACAAACCTCTTCTTGACACTTCCGCTACGTCAACGGTGATCGACAGCACCGTAGCACATGATACTTCTCACTCTATTTATCTAAGGACTGTCTGTTTTCTTATTAGTACAAATCATTTTCACTTTTCAGTTCTTTTTTTTTCAAAACGACGTGGTTTTCAGCATCTTCGCATGCGTTGTTCTGTCTGGAGAACAGTTTATAGGCTTAACTTTTTTAGTCGCAAGTTGTATTACAAAGTGACACCTAGCCAACAGCGTAGCGTTCCAGCCACACCACATAAGCGTTCATCCTTCGTTTAAACACTAAGTGTTATGGTCTTAGTGCGCATAAGCACTTCGCATAAAAACTCGCAACTAACAATGCACTACGCGGCAGTATAAAATGGAAAGACAGGAGTAGTTAAGGTCAGGAAGACCGTTCATATCCGAGCACTGCGGTCGATGGCAGATGGCCCACCGCTAGGTGGCGCGGACAGACAGTTTGGCACGCACTCGCGTGTTTCGCAATTTTTTGCGGTTCACTGTAGAAATCCTAACTTGAACAAAACAGGTGAACTTTTTATCTGAAATTGTAAAGAACGTCGTTGTAGTGGGCTATATTGAAGCTCCAGTAGGATGGTAATCACTTTCAGGATAGCTGTACGATAGTTACTAAAAGTGAGTGAAAGATGCTTAGCTACATATTCGTACCGCAAGAAATTAATGTGCATGGTTGGCTGAAAATGACGCGAAATGACCGCAGGAGGACCGATATCTGCTGCTGTACTTACGACCTGCAGTCCAGTAACGTAGCTAGTTCTACTCGTAATATATGTAAACACTGATGTATGCCGACTCGTGGGAATGTAATGGAGAAGTGTCTGGGCTAAAAGAAACCCCCAAGCTTAATGTTGCTTTTCGCTGCCTCTTTGCTACACACACGCATTGTGTTCATAATGAGTGTTGAAACCAAACAGGCTTTTTTGCACAATCACTTAGTGTTACTCATTAAAGCTACAACTCAAAGTTTGCACAATTATCACCATTTTATTCATGTTATTTCGATGGCTGGCTCGAAGGCAGCAAACATGGCGCAATTGCAGTGAGCCATGCTGGGTCATCGGTAATTGTAGAGAAACCACTACTGTACTACCTGCATTCTTTTGTTGTTTTACTCGTTATGAGCATTAAGGAACGCTAGAAAATGAGAAGTCTGCTTACCCATGACTGATTTCAGAGCGTTGAGGCACTCGCGAAATGTTCCCAGCAAGCGATGACCGTTCGCACACCAACAAAGATGATCTTTTTCTTCTACTACTACGACTAGGCAGCGCATGCGCAAGGTACATGTAGATGATAATTGCTTGAACGACGACGTGAAAAACTGAAAGATTCTTAAAAAGTTGAACGCGGCAGCCACATCGTGTTCCTAGTGCGTCATTCAAACAGGTAATGCAGGAAACTTTTTGAGATTATTATACACCCAATGTATGTGGCCTCAAAAGTATAGGGGAAGTAGCGTGGGAGCTTTTTGTAGTGGGGTAGTGGCTTTCAACCATGGATTCATTATGATAATCACATATTCTGACACCCGTTGGTAATTGACGCTTGTACCACACGTTAATACTTCAATGTTTCATATTGCATTGTGATGCATGTATACAGGATGCAAGTGCTTGAGAAGCTTGAAAGCTACTTTCTGTGCATTTCCAAGAAAAAGTTTTTTCACTAGTTTCACAAGCAAAGGGAGAGGTCAGGCATCATGAACTAGGATGTCACGCCGTCACTGAAAGTCCATGCCCAAGGAAAGTGCCGGTGATCCCAATATAGGAGGCCTGGTGGGGGTTCACGGGAAGCCTCACCGTCAACTCTCTGGACTGATGAATTGGGACGATAAGCGCAGTAGAAGGTAGTCACCATGGCGCAGTCTGAGTGAAATATATTTGCTACCTTGAACGTACGCAGACTTAGGTCTTCACAGAAACAGGCACAGCTCCGTTATTTTCTTAATCGGAAGCGTCTCAACTTTGTCGTCATCTGAGAGACAAAGATCGAGAGCGAAAAAAAAGCTGAGAAGTTCCTGGGGCCTTTTTTGTCTCACTATAACGTGTGTATTTCACATTAAAATGAATTATGTGTGGGCTGTTGGATGTTTCTGAAAAGGAGTCTACCCTGTTCAGCATTCTGCACTGTTGTTGATGTAGAGGGCAGGTGTAAATGCTGTGATTTTTTGTTGCAAGGAACGCCATGGCGTATTATCAAGCTATATGCATTTATTAGGGTTACGCAAGGACTGAATTTAAATGATGAGTGCACTTCTGGAAGATTTTCACTGTTTATGTGATGCAATTGGTTGTAATATTCTTCCTAGAAAGAAAGACAAGAGTATCGAGCTTTTATCTCTTATTGTAAATAATGCAGGGCTAATTGACATTTGGGTCTCGAATCGGGCAATGACATATACAAGAGTACATGCAGTTCCTATGCTCACCATGACCGAATATAGGTGTCCTTATCACTCATTTCTCGTAAAATGTCCTTCAGCACCGAAGCTGTATTATTCTCAGACTTTTTATATTGCTATTGCGCAAATTGGTCAAGCTCGTCACAAGCAAGTTCGTTTCCAGTGGGTCCTTTCGAAGTTGAATGCAAAGCTGCTCCGTAATCAGGAATTCAAAAACCGTGTCCAGATGACAATGATTAAATCTTATCAAATTGGTGTGCATATCTTCGCTGCTTGGGAGCTTTTGAACAAAAAGTTTGTGCTATAGCTTTAGAAATTGGTGCTGTTAAGTTTTTCTATTGAAACTGTGATCAGATTATACTTCAAAAATATTTGCATTCTTTATAAGACAGAATGCAAAATGCCGAGAAAATACATCGAAGACAATGGAAATATTAAATTCAAACCTCAAAGATGTGATGTTGCACGCTACCAGGAGGCGCGTATTCGATCTCGGAACCAGCGCACCCAGAACTCTGAGCACCTGACGCGCCAACCTTTGCTTGATGAGCAACGCCATGAGATTTGTAAAGTTATTCCAGATTTGTTTTCTAACGGTGTGCTCATAACTGATACAAAAAGACATTACTTTGGCGTTTTAAAAGTACTACATCAGTTTATTAACCACTCCCTCTGACGATCACAACGTTCACCTCAAGGCTAGCTTTGTGGCTCTTGTGAATTCCTTGAAGGACAATGACTATACAGGAATTGGAACAGGCAATCGGCAATTTGCCTCTATTGAAAATAGCTGGAACTGTTGCTATCTCAGGCGAATATCACAAATCTTTCGAAAAACGCTTGCTCCCACATTGCTTGATATTTTCAGATAAGGTATAACAGGAATACAGTCCCACAATCTGTTTGAAAATATCACACTGTACTAATACCGAAAACAACTGACAAGGAAACACTTCGCTCCGTTGAAAGCTACAGACCAAAATTGCTGTAAAACGTGGACTACAAAACTTTCGCACAAATATTATCAAATAGGTTGAAATTGGCGATGTCGATTCTCATTCAGTTTCATGAGACATGTGGGACCAGGGATTAATCCATACAAACCAATATACAGGTCACTCAAACATTTCTTCAATACTGTCGTAGTTTTCAAAATTATCTTGCAATGCTACAGGTAGATCTTACAAAATCCTTTGACCGTGTTTGTCATTCCAACCTCTTTTTTCTTTTCGAATATGTCAAAGTTGGCGAAGTTGTCCTTAGAGGCGTTAAACTATGCTATATTGAATGCTCAACTCGCCTGATTGTTAATTGTCAACTCTCAAAGCCTGTTTCAATTCGCTCTTCTGTGAAATAGGGATGCCCGATGTCACCTCTTCTGTTTCCACTTTATTTAAAACCACTGTGATTTAGCATAATACAGTCGAGTTGCATTTGTGGCTTCAGTATATTAGTCGGTGAAGTTAAAGTATTGCCTTATGCAGACGATGTTGCATGCTTTTGCAGAGATAAGCCAAGCGTCGAAAATGTGGTATATACTATTCAAACGTTTGGCGTGGTGACAGGAGCTCACTTAAATGCCTCTAAAAGTTTAGGTCTGTCAATTGGCTCATGGGATAGCATGCTAACCCACTTCGCAGAGAAACCACAAGAACTCCTTCAACACACCTCGGTGTACCATTGCACGCAAACAGATTCAGTGCACAATACTAGAAGGAGTGCTTCCCTAAACTTGAACGACAGGCCCAAACATATGTTGCCTATCGACATTAAATCTTTGGCAGAGCTGAAGCTTGCAATACCTTTCTATCAAGAAAGCTTTACTATGTATTGCAACCCATTCATTGCGCAAGATTTTATATACAATGCTTTCATCGGATTTTTCTTACTTTCATATGGTCTTCAACTTTTGAGCCCATTTGTCGGAACAATATATTGAAGCCCGCTAGTGAGGGGGGTTAGGAATAAAACACCTTTAACTATGACAAATATTGTCAAGATTCTTTTTTGAGACACTTCTCATCCCGTAATCCGCTCTTTCTTTCAGATTACACTTGTATATTGCTTACCAGACTTAATTGTTAATCAAATTTCAAACTAACATGCTTGTGGAGATTCATGCAGGAAGTTTACCTCGCAGTTTAGTTCCTTAAAGCTCGCTTTTCTGTATATCCCTGTACACTGTATTAGGCAAAGCACTGTATAAGCATCTATTAGGTATGTCTTTCCCACCTCCGTTGTACCGCTCACTGTGCTGCAATCTTCCTGCCCACGGTATGTTTAGGCATGTGCGCAAAATGTACATTCCACCGAATTCAAAAACGTTCTTCTATAAACTTTACACAGAAACATTGGCGTTGAACACATAGTTAAAAAGAAAGCGTATTTTTATTCCGTACGTTACCTGCCGTCTATTTGATGTGCCAGAAACGACTGACCATTGCTTTATTATCTGCAAAGATGCCATACTGTTCTGGGATTTCCTTCAACGAGCACTGAAAAAACGCTTCGTCATTAATTCTCACACAATACGTCACCTTCTACCAGCAACGCTTGATGAAGTGCCATATGGTATGTTTTTCCTCGTGGTTATTCGCAGCTTGAGCAAGACACAAATGCGGGACTGTAATGCAAAGCCCACCACTTCTTTAGGCAAACACTTCATTCAAATGATTGCTCCCCTCAAGGACATTCACTACAAACTAGGATTTAGACCAGAATGGTACTTCATCTTAGAGAGCTGTTTGGCCTCACCCCTTTCTTGTTTGCATAACACGACGTGAAAAACTCTTGATGTGAAGAACTCACGGTGTGTTAGGCATTGAGTGTTCATGAATAACACTTGAGCGCTTATTGTCGCCACTCGATTGTACTTTTGTTTGCTTGATTTTTTTCTTTATTACGCGAATCCTTTAATAAATATAGTGAAAAAGAGGCATGACCATGTGGTAGAACACCCACTCGCCACGCAACCGAACCGGGTTCGGTCCCTACTCGAATGCAAACAACTCTGGTTTGGTCCCCACGCTGCTCATAAATTTTTTTATTTATTTATTTTATTTGTATTGTTCTTAATTTTTTGGTTACCCACAAAATACCTTTTTGCTCACAACCAACGACGCTGATGCCGACACTGGAATTTTGGCGTATAATATTGCACTACATGAAGCCTTTTTGGTTGCTCTTGCGGTGGTTGGCCTTGGTGGTCGAGTCTTTCGGTGGATTTCAAGTTACCTGGCTTCAAGATAATTCTTTGTGTTTACAGAAGATGACTCAACTACGCGACGCTATACTTCCAGGGGTGTTGCTTAAGTCGGAGCCCGACACTATTCAGTCTTGCACTTATTGGCCTTGCTGAATACTTGTCTAGTTTCATTAAAACCTCAATATACGCAGACGACAACTGTGTCTGGACTTCGGCAGTCGCACGTCCTCAGGTATGTTCCCGGCTTCGAAAAGCAGCAACTATGATTGCCAACTACTTGTTAAAACAAGGTCTAAGCTTATCATCAGAAAAAGTGTGCGCTTGTGGCCTTCAATCGCAAGTCAATGAGCCCTTATGTCATCTCAATCTGTGGGCGACCGATTTCTTACGCCATAACCTACTGGTTTCTGGGCATCATTATTGATAGAGACCTCTGTTGGACTCCGCATGTGGCCTATATGAAAAGCGCCTGACCGTTATTTCCCAATTGTTCAAGTTCCTGGCAGGAACGACGTGAGAGATGTCAGTAGATGCAATGACAAAACTCTACAGAGCCTGTTTTTCTGTTTCCTGGGATATAGCTTGCCCGTGCCTAAAAATGCCTGCAAGACCAATGTTCATGTTCTACAGGCAGTACAAGCCCAAGCACTAAGAGTGTGCCTCGGTTTGCCCAGATGTACGTCAACAGAGGCAACAATTTTAATTACGGTTGACTATTCGATACAAATTCATATTGTTGTAGAAGTCCTGTGAACACACATCAGACTTTTCGCACGTGCTCCCTGTCATCACCCTGCACTGTTGCCTTCAGAGAGGCGCCAAGCATCGTTCGCTAAAATGATTGTGAAATGCAACGAGAAACTTTTTTCGGGATTTACTCCTGCATATAAACCATCTATACCCCCTTAGTGTCTTATTCGACTCACAGTGCATCTTAGTATTCCAGGAATACAGAGGAAATCTGAGCTTTCGTCAACCGTACTGAAACAACTGTCTCTTCTTCTATTGCACAAGAAATATTCAGACGGTATACTTATATATACCGATGGCTCCACAAACCATCTGTGTTCGTCAGATGCAGTAGTTATCCAGCAAGAGGTGCTACGATCAGCTTTAGGACTGACCACTCCACGGCATCTACAGCAGCAAAACTAGCTGCTTTGCGCGCGGCACTTTGTGTGGTCTATCGGCAACCACCGCAACAATGGTCGATTTTCAACGATTCAAGGGCTGCCCTACAATCTGTGCTCTCAGCACTGCGTCGCAGGCCGTATGAACAGCTTGTTTGCGATATTAGATGCCTTCTCCACACTTCACACGAGAAAGGACATCATGTGACGTTTAGTGGCTGCCAAGTCACTGCGGCGTCACAGGGAACGAACATACCGATACTGCCGCGCGTGCAGCTCTTGAAGGGACACGAGAAGCCATACCACTTTCGCGGACCAATGCTGCCAGTAATCTTCGAGGACTTGCGCGTGAATTCACCTTTTCATTGTGGTGCCCACAAAGGAACGAGACGAATCGTTAACACCACTTGTCCTCTTTGATGGCTCTCCGCATGCCCACTGAGGTCGACCGAAGAGAAGCCACCCTTTTTGATCGCTTATGGCTAGGAGTGGCGTTTACAAAATCCTATTCCTTTGTCACAGGAATGGCTGACAACGCTCTCTGCGATGCCTGTCATTGCGAAGAGATGCTACACCACATCCTGTGCGACTGTCCGTAGCATGACATCCAGAGATAGTCACTGGCGTCTGTTCTTGCACGCATCGACAACAGGCAAATGTCTGTGGATACTATTCTTTCAAGTTCCCGAGAGAAAACATTGCAACACGAGGTGACAAAAGCTCTGCTGAAATTCCTACGTGACACGGACTTGAACAAGCGGCTGTAACAGCAATGTCAAACACCGCGAAAGACAAGACTGGACTATGACTGAGTGTGCGCGCATGTGCTGCCGAATGAGCTGTGTTTATGTCTCTTCCCTCTCTGCTCTCTAGCTTTCATCTCCCCATCCTCCTCTCACACGCAGGGTAGCGACCGGCTGCCATAGCCCGGTTTACCTCCCTGCCGTTCTTTTCCTCTTATTTTCCTTCCTTCATTGGCTAAACGAGCCCATTAAAGTTATTGCGTTAGCATTTCTTTTGAGCATGAGAGTAAATACAAGTTTAGCCTACAAACTGTAACTGCACTTTACAAGCATGCCTGATGCAATAGAAGTACTTCCCTAAAACAAATGCAAAATTTCTTTGTGTTCATATGGACATTTGATTTCGCATCACTGCATTACTAGTTAGGTAACGACTCCTAGGTCAACCTACAATAAAAATGAAAGTGGGGCTAGTTGAAGGTTCATACATGGAATGCAAAACAGCGCAAAAATATATAGACAACGACAGAGGAAGAGACGACACCTTCTCTTCCTCTGCCCTGGTATGTATATCTTTGCACTATCGTTATCACATCTTAGTACGCACTATTCTATGCGCACTCCGCACTGCGAGCATTTCGGTGTCTACGAGAAAAAAATTTCGAAGGCAATGCATTAAGAGTGCCCTTTACTGTAAAAAAATTTTCAGCCATAACTTGCAACATAGCGTTTAAAATACTCACTGTTATTTTTCTTTCTACAAGGCACAACTGGGATAACTGTACAATCCTAAAAGGTGTTAGAATGTTAGCAGCTTCAGGGGGAAGGGTCTACATGCCATTCGATCCTGATACTGAGGTGAAAGGATTCATAATTTCATGCTCACGGAGAGTTATTCGTGATGATTTCGATTCTATATTCAGCAGAAAAACTTCTTGAGTGGCTACTCAGTTTCTAGGTGCACAGAACCTACGGCGCTGTGGTTCGTAAACACACGTGGTGAAAAAGACGGTGCGTTCGCTCAAAAAAAGGTCAATTTTTGCAGTAAACGATGTTTGTGAGTGGCGCAAGTTACTGTCTGTACCCAAACAATAATATTTCCGTTTGCTTATTCCTGCTCTTGCTGACACACCGGACTGCTTGTTGTTACCTCTCTTATAGTCTCGTCGTAGGGTCCCGTCAAGCAACTCATGTATCTTTCAACCGACTGCAATCATGAGACAGAGAGGAAGAGCCAGACATTGTGGCACCTGCCTGTTAAAGTCTGTCTCCGAGAGCACAAGCAGAACCTGTAAGCGGTCGCCTGTTGACATTTAGTGATGCACTGCTGAGACTGTGGCTCTTCCCCGAATTGTAAGGGCAGCACTGTCTTAGCAGGCATGGCAAATAAATTATTATAAAGATTTGTAAAGCAGCCGGAATTCCGAGGCAGAAGGGCAACGGTGTAGGCAGGCGTTTTCTTTTCCACCTAAATAAGGAAACGAGCTGCCTACGGCGTATGCCTCTTCAATAGGGTCATTCCGTACTGCACGCCGTCACCGCATTTCATGTTAGTTTTTAACGTTGGAGATCTTTCTTATGCCCCACCGTAGTGGTCAAATGGCTAAGGTATTCGGCTGCTAACCCACAGGTTGTGAGATCGAATGCCGGCTGTGGCGGCTGCAATGTCGATTCAGGTGAAATTTTTGTAGGCTCGTGTGCTTAGATGAGGGTGCAATGTAAAGAACGCTAGGTGTTCGAAATTTCCGGAGCCCCCCATTACGGCGTCTCTTATAATGAATTGGTGGTCTTCATATTTTAAACTCTGTATATCGTTAATTGATTCTTTTATTTTTCGTGTCTGGCTGCCTAGGGTTTTAGGGCTTTCAAGTGTCTGCCGTAGTGGGTGTTAGGAATAATTGGACGTTTTTTACTTCTTTATTAACAGGTGCGTACTATGTTGCGTGAGAATTTCAGACTGCGTGACTACCTTTGGTTGATTGTCAGTTTGGTAAGCAGTTGTCAGACCAGCAAACTTGAAGTGGGTCTAACTCAACCCCCGACGAAGAGAGGACCCCTCACGAGAGTGTTTTGAAATAAATATATTAATCTGGTTGACAAAGCTCCCGTTGCATTATAACCCACATGTTCACGAAGGCAAACTGGCCCAAAGAAACAATGATTTTCATGTATATATAAATATATATATATATATATATATATATATATATATTGTCAAGTTATTCCGGACAGAACAGAGCGTCTGTTTACAGGAGCAGAAGCACTGTACGCCGAGCCAATTTGAGCACCATGACCACGAGCACAACAAGAATTTTTCTTTGTAACAAAGGCGCACTGACGCATTGTCATGACTCAATATTGTTCCATGCCCGTGGCAGTACCCCTCTTCCAAAAAAGTACCACACTGGCGCTCAGTGCCAATTAGAAGGTAAAACAATCGCATACACGCAAAAAGACGCATGATGAAGCAGTGTCAGATATTTCGGGGGTAATTTGGCTTCATCCGTGGCACAAAAACAACGTCCACCTGCTGAGAACGTCAAAATCGCCGAGCTGTGCCTTCAAGCAGGACTTTGTCGTTGAGAACTGTGAGGCACTGTAGTACCCTATAGGAACCGAAGTAGCGGGAAAGTAACTTTGCAGCGCGGCCCCATTCAGGAAAGGGAATACACGGCCACATCAGATCACCGGTTTGGTAAATAACATGGTGATTACGAGAGTTGTACCTCTGCGAGTCGATGCGTTCTTGTTTTCGGATTCGCTACAGTGCAAGCGGTCAGACCACGTCGGTGAGCCGTATAAAGTCGCTCGCATCAGTAGGAATATTGATCATTTCAGGTAAAAGCATGACATACTGCAACGTAATTACTTCTTCGCCATGAAGCAACCAGAAAGAAGTGAAACCTGTAGTGTATTGAACTGTAGTGTATTGAGCGAACATTACGTATTGTAGTGGAGCATACGCCCCAACGCGTATGCGCCTTCGGAAGACAACGAAAAGCCCGTGCTCTGCTTGCGCGAGAGTTTGTGCCGCCTTTGCCAAACTGGCCGTACGCCCACTTTCCGTTGCGACCTCGTTGCGACTTCTCGGCTCGAATAAACGTCATCACGTTTGGTGGAGGCTGTTGAGATCCCCAAGAAGACCTGGAGCTCCGCTCTCGCAAGTTGCCTGAAAGACTACTGCGAAACATGACTGACGCAGTCACCAACCTGCCCGTCCCAGCCCAGCCAGCACCATCGGCTGCCCCGTCTACCTGCCCCGGCGCTACTCGCCAGCGGGACCCACCAATCTTCAGCGGAAGTGGTGAGCAAGACGTCGAAGACTGGCTGTCCTTGTACGAACGCGTAAGCGTCAGCAACAAGTGGGACGACGGCTCTAAACTCGCTTACGTTATCTTTTACTTGGCAGACGTAGCTAAGCTTTGGTTTACCAACCGCGAAACCGCCATCGCCAACTGGTCCTCCTTTAAAACCCTCGTAACAGAAGCGTTCGGCCGACCAGAGGTCCGCAAGCTCCGCGCTGACCAGCGTCTACGCCACAGAGTCCAGCAGCTTGGCGAAACGTTTACGAGTTACATTGAGGATGTGCTCGACCTCTGCAGGCGTGTTAACCCATCTATTCCCGAAGAAGAGAAAATTCGGCAGATTCTCAAGGGTATTGAGGATGGCGCATTCCGATGTTGCTAGCGAAAAGCCCGACCTCAGCGGCAATCCTCGTAAGCCTGTGCCAGAGCTTCGATGAATTACGCCGTCAGCGTTCCATCGCCCGACAGAGTGTCTCACCACCAGATTCGATCTCGGCTGTCGCACTCGTAAATGTCAACGTTCGCCAAGAAAGTCTGTCCAACCAGATCAAAGACTTCATCAGGGAGGAAGTCGCCCGACAGCTCTCCCTGCTGCCGCATAGCGACGCGCCCACTGCAAGTCTGCCTTCGACACTGCAGCAGGCCATACGCACTGAAATTTGCGATGTCCTACCTACAGTGCAGGCCCCTTACGCATGCACTTCAGCAGCATCTAATCTCTCAGCTGTCAGCTACGCACCACCTGCACCATCTTCACCTCTCAGCTACGCAGCTGTGGTTGCGCGATCCCCACCGCATCCAGTATCCTTATCGGCTCCACCTTCTCCGGCAGCACCTCCGGTTTACAGGCCCTCACCTCGCTTTTTCCATCCATCTAATGAGTGGCGCACCCATGAAAACCGTCCTATCTGCTTCGCGTGTGGCATCGCTGGCCACTTTGCACGCTACTGCCGCCACCGTCCCACACCTGCGTACGCCTCCTTTGGAACTCCTACCTATGCGTCGCAGCAGGCCACCACGTCTGCATACGAACAGAAGCACTCTGACTCGGATCGTCGCCCATCGATTTCTCGTTTCCCATCTCCTCGTCGCCGATCGCCATCTCCTATGCGTCGTAGACCACTTCCTGGGGAGGGAAACTAATCAGTGCAGTTCCAGAGGCAAGAACTGCAACTTCTGCGCAATTATCAAGGCCTCCATTTTCGCCGCGAAATGTTGTTGATGTCAATGTTGAGGTAGTCGCCACACAAGCGTTAATTGATACTGGGGCTGCCGTTTCTGTGATGAACGCAAAATTTTGTCGCAAACTGAAGAAAGTGACCACATCTCTCTGTGGCATCGTGCTGTCCACGGCTAGCGCGCAACGCATTCAGCCCTCGTCTGTGTGTACGGCGCGCGTCGTCATCCAAGACGTTTTGTACATCGTCCAATTTTTTGTACTACCATCTTGCTCTCATGACCTCATCCTGGGTTGGGATTTCTTATCAGGTCATGAAGCTATCATCGATTGTTGCCATGCGGAAGTGTCCCTAGTGCCAAGTTGTGAATTTCCACCACCCGACCATTCACCACTGCTCTGCAAACTCATCGCTGACGACGACATCACCTTGCCTCCGGAAGCTTCAGTCCCTATTAGCCTTTCATGTGTGGCGCAACCTGACGCCACGGTGGTGATTACGCCATCTCCTGTTTTTACTGAACGCAAGGGCATCGTGCTCCCATTTGCCGTTCTTACGATTGCGTCTGGTTTACCCGTAATGCTGGTTACCAACCACTGCAACTACCCCATTGGCTTGCTTCGAGGTGAAACGTTAGGATATGTGCAACCTGTCGACCATATCAATGATATTATTCTTCCCGATGAAACGCCATGTCAGATTGCCGCAATCACTCAGGCGTCTGAGCCATCAAGCTCACCAGCCTTCGACAATGCTATTGACGCAGACCTTCCCTCTCGCATCGCAGCCAACTTGTTGCTCTCCTTAACAAGTTTCGCTCTTCTTTCGACTTTCAGAAACCTGCTTTGGGCCGCACCACGACTGTCACTCATACTATTGACACCGGCTCACATTCGCCTCTGCGACAGCGTCCTTACCACGTTTCTGCCGAAGAGCGCCGCGTCATTACGGAGAAGGTAGATGACATGCTTAAACGTGGAGTCATACAGCCTTCTCAAAGCGCTTGGTCGTTACCCGTGGTTCTGGTAAAGAAAAAAGATGGCACCATTCGATTTTGCGTGGACTATTGCCGCTTAAACAAGATTACAAAGAAAGAGGTCTACCCGCTACCACGAATAGACGATGCTCTTGACTGTTTACAAGGCGCCGAGTACTTCACATCCTTGGATCTGCGTTCTGGGTATTGGCAGGTGCCAATGACTGAATGTGATCGCCCTAAAACAGCCTTTGTAACGCCGGATGGCCTGTATGAGTTCAAAGTCATGCCATTTGGGCTCCGCAACGCGCCTGCGACGTTTGAACGCATGATAGATACCATATTGCGGGCCCACAAGTGGAAAACTTGCTTGTGTTACCTAGATGACATAGTGGTCTTTTCAGCTGATTTCCCGACACATCTTCGTCGTCTCCACGAGATTCTGACGTGTCTAGCTTCTGCAGGCCTACAACTTAACACCAAGAAGTGCCACTTCGCAGCCCGAAAACTAACCATTTCGGGACACGTCATCACAAGAGACGGTGTTCTTCCGGACCCCGATAAGCTTCGAGCTGTCGCTGACTTCCCAATGCCCACATCACTGAAAGCCCTAGGAAGTTTCATTGGTCTTTGCTCTTACTTTCGTCGCTTCGTGCGCAACTTCGCGTCCATCATTGCACCTCAGACTAGTCTGCCTTCCAACAGCAAAGGTATATCTGCATGGTCACCTGCATGTGACGACGCATTTCACCAGCTGCACCGCCTGCTGACCTCGCCACCTATTCTTCGCCACTACGACCCCACTGCTGCCACAGAAGGTCACACTGATGCAAGCGGCGTTGGTCTTGGCGCAGTTTTGGCACAACGGAAAGGCACCCAAACCGAATACGTAGTCGCTTATGCAAGTCGCGCTCTTAAGAAGGCTGAATTGAATTACTCCGTGACAGAGAAGGAGTGTTTTGCCATATTCTGGGCGCTTACGAAGTTTCGCCCGTACCTTTACGGCCGTCCTTTCAACGTGGTCACAGACCACCACGCTCTATGTTGGCTGTCCTCCTTGAAAGACCCGTCCGGACGTCTGGGCCGTTGGGCACTTTGATTGCAGGAATACGACAGCCGTGTCGTATATCGTTCCGGTCGCAAGCATGCGGACGCCGATGCACTTTCCCGATCGCCATTAACACCAGATGTGGCTTCTCTGTCACCCCCTTTTACCACCTTTGCACCACTCGACGGCACTGACGTGCTTTGGGAGCAGCGTAAAGACCCATACCTTGCCTTGTTAGTCGACTACCTTACCGATCCGTCTTCTGTCCCTTCCACGAGAGCGCTGCGCCGGCAAGCAGCCCACTTTGCCTTACGTGACAACATTATGTCTTGCCGCAACTACACGCCTGGTGGTTGGAAGTGGCTCCTTGCTGTCCCAACTCATATGCGCTCTGACATCTGCATGAATTTCCATGCAGATCCCCGAAGTGCTCACGCAGGTGTCCTGAAAACCTACGAAAGGCTGCGCCAACGCTATTACTGGCGAGGAATGTATCGTTTTGTGCAGAAATACGTTCAGTCTTGCATCACTTGCCAACAGAACAAATCACCTCCGCGGCACCTTACTGGCATGTTACAGCCGCTCCCGTGCCCGGCTCGCCCATTCGACCGCGTGGGTATAGACCTCTATGGCCCCCTCCCATATAGTAGCTCTGGAAACCGGTGGATTATTGTCGGAGTCGATCATCTGACACGCTACGCTGAGACTGCAGCTCTACCGGCAGCGACCGCCCACGAAGTTGCACTCTTCATTCTCCGCAGCTTCATTCTACGCCATGGTGCTCCGCGGGAATTACTCAGTGATAGGGGTCGAGTGTTCCTGCCGGAGGTCATCCAAGCTATCCTCGCTGAATACAACATTATCCACCGTAAATCTACCGCATACCATCCACAGACAAATGGTCTTACTGAGCGGTTCAACCGCACACTTGGCGACATGCTGAGGATGTACACCTCCTCCGACCACACTAACTGGGACGCGGTATTGCCCTTTGTTACCTTCGCTTATAACACCGCGACACAAGCGACTACCGGTTTTTCCCCGTTCTTTCTATTGTACGGCCGCGAACCTTCCCACCCACTCGACACTATACTACCGTACCGCCCTGATGCATCTGAGTGCTTCCCGCTTTCGGAAGTCGCCAGATACGCTGAAGACTGCCGTCAGTTGGCTCGGTCTCTGACAAGTGAGGCTCAAGGTCTACAAAATACTCGACACGACGACGCTCACCGCATAGCTCCTACATTTCGTGCTGGCTCCCTTGTGTGGCTTTGGGTGCCCCCGCACGTTCCTGGCCTGTCTTCTAAACTTCTGGCCCGGTACCATGGTCCGTACCGTGTCATTGACGCGACCTCCCCGGTGAATTACATCATCGAGCCGTTAACACAATCACCAGATTTGCGCCGTCGAGGACGCGAGACCGTACACGTCGATCGTCTCAAGCCCTACTACGACCTCCTCATTGTGCCAACTCCCTGAGTCGCCAGGATGGCTACCCTTCACCCAGGGGGTATTGTAGTGGAGCATACGCACCAACGCGTATGCGCCTTCGGAAGACAACGAAAAGCCCGTGCTCTGCTTGCGCGAGAGTTTGTGCCGCCTTTGCCAGATTGGCCGTACGCCCACTTTCCGTTGCGACCTCGTTGCGACTTCTCGGCTCGAATAAACGTCATCACAGTGTGACAAAATTTGATCCCAGTTTTTGTGATAGTGGTTAACGTACATAGATAGCATGTCGGTGAGCGTCTTTTTTATTCTCTCTGCCAGACCATTGGTTCGTGGATGAGGTTGTTTTGCGATGAACTGTTGCACTAAGCCTCATGAAGTCTTGCATCAGTTGGTCTGTAAAGGCTGTTGCACAGTCAGTGATAACAGCTGATGGCACTCCATTGCGGAGGACGATGTTGTTCATGGAAAAATACGCAATCGCATTAGTGGACTCTCGTTGTGGGACTTTCGTATCGCAGTACCTTGTTGAATCGTCAGTAGCAATCACGATCCTGCGGTTGCCATCATATGACTTTGGAAAGGGCCCATAGAAATCCTAGCCGATTTGTTCAAACGGTTGTGATGGTGGTGCAACGGGCTGCAATAAACCAGCAGGGTGAACAGGTGGAGCTTTACGGCGCTGGCAACGGTTACACGTTTTAATGCAATGCTTGACATCCCCTTTGAGCTTCGGTCAGTAGTAGTAAGTCCAAGTCCGGGCAAGGCAACCTGTGAATCCTAGGTGTCCAGAAAAAGGCTTGTCGTGGCAGGGAGATAAAATATCAGCACGTGGTCTTGGTGTAACGATGAGCAGGTATTCAGTCGCGTAAGGTTCGAAGTTCTCTTTGTAGAGGATGTCGTTGCGGGGACGAAATGACTCTGTAAGTGCGAATGCCGGTGGTGGACTTGAGCTGTGGCTTTTAAGGTATTCGATTAGTTGTCGAAGCTCTGAATCAATCTGCTGTTGTAGGGCCAATGAGATTCACTGACTGCGCAAAGAAAGCAGTCATTGGTATCATCATCGCTTGATGTCGTTGTGAGGGGAGCGCGTGAAAGGCAATCGGCATCAGTGTGCCTGAAGCCAGACTTATAGACATCTTTTACCTGAAATTCTTGAATGTTCAAGCTCCACCTCATGAGGTGACCTGAAGGGTCCATGAGATTGGCCAGTTAGCACATGGCATGATGGTCCGTAACGATTCTGAATGAACGGCAATACAGATAGGGTCAGAATTTAGATATCGCCCAAATAACAGCAAGCATTCCTTCTCCGCTGTCGAGTAGTTAGTTTTCGCAGATGACAGAATGAGACTAGCATAAGCGATGGGACGCTCGGTGCCGCCTTGCCATTAGACGAACACTGCACCAAGATCAATGTTGCTTGCGTCAGTGCGCAGTTCGGTGGTGGCATCTTCATCAAAGTGCCCAAGTAAGGGCGCAGTTTTAAGGCGCAGTTGAAGCTTGAAAAAAAGCGGCTCTGCTCTGGACCCCATACAAAAGGAGTATACAGCTTCTTTAGGCGGGTAAAGGGTTCAGCGATGTTAGCGAAGTTCTGCATAAAGCACCTGTAGTATACACAGAGACCCCAAAAATCTGCGCAAATCTAGTTTGTTTCAAGGTGAGAGAAATGCAGCAACAGCCATGGTCTTTTCTGGGTCTGGCCCTATGCCATCGTGACGGACAAGATGGCCGCAGAAATTTAGTTTCTCATAGCAAAAATGACACTTCTCTGGTTTTAGTCAAAGATAGGCCTGTGGATCATATAGCGATGAAGACGGACTGAAGTCGCAGTAAATGTCGCTCAAATGTTGTGAAAAAAACAATGACGTCGTCTAAATGAATAAGGCACAATTCCCACTTCAGACTGGACAGCACGGTGTTAATCTTGAAATGTTGCCGGTGCAGAGCTCAATCAAAACGGTAGCAAATTGAATCTGTAGAGGCCATCAGGATTTGTGAACGCTGTTTTTTCCCTGTCGCGTTCATCGAACTCAATCTGCCAGTAGCTACTGCGCAAATTCAATGATGAAAAATATCGGGTATGTAAAAGTTCTACTAATGATATATCTGTGCGGGGGAGAGGGTACACTTCTTTCTTTGTCACTTGGTGGTTTTGGGACGTTAAATTCCCACAAATCAATCAATCTTTCTTTGACACTTTGTTTAGTTTTTGGTAATCTACGCAAAATCGAAAAACGCCGTCTTTTTTTCATCAAGTAGGACGGGCGACAACCATGGACTGTTCGAGAGTTGGATGACGTCGTCGTCGAGCATCTGTTTCACCTAAGAAGGTATTGCCTCTTGTTCTTTTTGCGACAGGCGGCAGGCATGCTGTCGTACGGCCTGTTCGATAGGCTTTTCGTCATGATGTTGTGCTTCACGGTTGGGGTCTGCTTCATTTCGGAGGTGGACGCCAAGCAGTCACAATACGTATGTAAAATCACGCGTATTTGTTGCTGCTGCGCGGACGATAGCTGGCAATTTACGTCAACTGTACTGACCAATGCAGAGTCACGTTCGGCGGCAGTGGCGATTGAGGCAACAGTAGAATATTCTTCATCATCAATGGCTTCGAAGTTCGCGATCACTGTTCGCTTTGCCAAGTGTTAGTCCTCGCCGCTGAAATTCGTCATCAAAAACTGACCCCTCCGACGTTTAAGTTGGACGATAACCCGCGCCACACAAATCTACCAAGCCAAGAACAACGAAAGGTTAATTTAGGCAATGCCACTACTCTTGTTGTCACAGTCGCTCTCTACAGTTAACAACAAACTGGCTCGCGGCAGAAGTGTGATAGTGTCGTTAGCAATTCTAAGTCTTGTGTTCTGCGCGACTGTATCCTTCTGTCTGGATGCATGGTTGTCAGAGAACATTATGAGCAGGTCGCGAAGGTTAATAACGGCTCCATGATCGTGGAGGAAACCGATTCTGAGAATTAGGTTTTGGGAGCATCCACGCAATACGACGAAACAAGCAATGTATGTCGACCCACAAATTTGCAGCCTAGCAGTGCATATTCCCAGTGGTGTCAATAGGTGTCTTCCAGCAGTACGGAGGTTGGGTTGATGTCCCAAAGGTGTCGTAACCTTTTGACGTTGTGCAACGTAGTCAGTGCTTATCACGGAGTAATTGGCATCCTTATCTACCAGAGCGGTTACCGGCTGGTTGCCGACAAGAACGGAGATGCGAGTAGAGATACGTTTATCGTCTATGGCATACGTTGGTGGAAGGATGTCGTCAGATATCTGCAGGCAGTTCAGGGGAGGGTCTTGTATTGGTCGATCAACAGCGACTTCACCCTGAAAGGTCGCTGTAATTAGTCTCTCTGGTGCGGCTCGTGGATATAGGCAATCGTCCCACTAGGACGTCCGCAAATGTAAATCGTTGCCCATGTGAATTAGAGTGCCGTGGAGACGGTGCGCGGGATTTGCCACATGGAAGGGTTGGTACTGCTGGCTTGCCAAGTACTAGGCGATAGCACAGGGCTGCTCACCATCTCCAGCTTGATGAGCATCTGGACAAAATCCAGGAAGACCCATGTAACGATATGCGCACTCACGGTAGGTGCGACCTGGTTCACTGCAAAAATAACATAGTGGATGGCTGTCGGGACAACACTTCCGCGTCGGAGCAATCAAGGTAAAGGTGCTGCCGGCTGCACGCTCAACCATTGGAAAGCTCAGTGGGAATTTTCATAGTAGAGACTGCTTATCCTCGCAGGCTGCTGTTGACTGTAGTCGCAGAAGCTTCTTTCAAGGACCCAATTTCAGCGAAGCTGCAAGATTTCTAATGGTGTTGTTGGAAGGCGTGTGACGTTTGGTTTTCTACACCATTATTCATGCCTGTTCTGGCATGGACGTCCGCAGACACCGTTGTCCTTGCTGGCGCCTTTTTCTCTCGTGCTGGCTCGATCCCGTGGAGCGGCTGTGGCACAACTCCTTCGTCTTTTTCAAGATGCAGATGGCTTGCCATAGCACCCACACCTATAGCGAAGTAGCCGTGCGCAAAGTAGCCATTCCTATGAGCAGGTTGTAGGTTCTGTTAATGCGAAGCGCGTTCGTCTGGTTTTTTCGGATGGCTTGGAGTCTTCGAAAACGGCGTCAGTGTCGAGGAAACCTGGCTTTATGCGGTCAATGGAGACACTCTCTTCGCGTCCATTCAGCAACAGAACAAAATGCTTCGGGTTTTCTCAAGCTGGCACTTGAGAAAAGCACGTGTCCAGCGGCGGACGTCGATGTTCATCCGAGGCCATAGATATCGCCCTGCGATGAGTCGCTGAGTCGCACGTATACTGGAATGGGACAAAGAATATAAGGTGTCGAAGGCTCTGCAGCGAAACGGTGCTGGAACGTAAGGGCGAGGACAATCGGTAGAGGTGCCACAAGCGAGAGGCATCGTGCAGGCTGTAGGTTGGACATCTTCGAGCTTGAGGAAGTTCTCTTGGAGTCGAACCACCTGAAGCTCGCTGTCGTCCTGTTGTGCTGTAGCGATGGCTGCAAAATTGACTGGTGGGCGCTCATCTTTGTCGCGTTGACTTCTGTTCGAGAAAGCGCGTCAGCAACGAAGTTGTATTTCCAACTAATGTGCCGGATATAACTCGTGAATTTCCATATGCAAGCAAGCTGGTGGATCTCACGTGGAGTGTGGGCAGAGTTGGTAGCGGTTGATTGAAACGTAAGCGGCTTGTGGTCGGTGAGGGTATAGAACTGCCGATCATCTAGAAAGTGTCACAGAAGGAAGGAGGAAGGAAAGAAATAAAAGGCAGAGCGGTAAACCAGATGCACGTCCGGTTCGCTACCCTGCACGGGGGGAAGGGGTGAGGTAATTAAAGGAGAAGAGAGAGGAGTGAAGAGCAACGTGTGTGTAGATGTGACCTTGTCCCTTGCACGCTTATAAGCGGTCGTGTAGTCCGGTCGTCTTTAGAAAACTTAGCAATGCCCACGTCGCTTTGCTGGCCAGCGACGCATAGAGCCATGAGCCAAGGATGTTCTCTTCGGAAAATTGTCTACTGTCTAGTGTCTTTAACGTTTTGCGTAGCAAGTTGCGTTCGCTCACAAAACGTTCACATGAACACAGCAGACGTTCTATTGTCTCGTCAGTGTCGCACGATTCACATTGGGAGCTATCCGCTATTCCTATGCGAAAACAGTACGCCTTCGTAAAAGCTACTCCTAACCACCGGCGGCACAGTAAAGTTGCATCCTGGCGGGAGAGGTCCGATAGAACTTGAAGCTTTCTAGATGGGTCCAATTCGCGTAGGTGGCGGTTCCTTACACTGGAGTCACTCAACCAAGTTTCCGACATGGTGTTTCCGACGAGTGAAGGCCCCTTGCAGCGTCGGTTCTCGACAATGGAATTTGGGTTGTCTGGGCGTCCGCGTGAGCGGATCGGGCAGCATTATCAGCAAGGTCATTACCGACAATACCACAATGTCCCTGTAAACACTCGAACACCACGTCATATCCTTTCGATAAAACTTCGTGAATCACTTCTCTTATTTCATTCACTAGTTGTTGATGCTCCCTTTGTCGTAAAGCTGATTGCAAGCTCTGAAGAGATGCCTTGGAGTCGCAGAACACAGCCCATTTTTGGCGTCGGGCTTCTGCAATATAAAGTATGGCAGTACGTAAGGCGGCAAGCTCCGTTGCTGTGGATGTTGTCCTATGCGACAGTTTGAACTTTATAGTGACCTGGTACGTCAGGATGACAACAGCACCTGTGGAGCTGTCAGCCGAGACCGATCTATCGGTTTAAATGTGGGTCCTCTGGCCGTATTTTTTGTTCAGTAGCGACAATGTCACCTGTCGTAGGACCACTGTTGAATGACGGCTCTTGTTCGTTATTCCTGGAATAGTGAGGCACACCTGTGGTAGTTGTAGGCACCACGGAGGTGACGCTGGTCTTGTTGCTGGAGTGACGCCAAAATAAAGGCATTCTCTATGGGCAGAAATAATCTTTGAAAACATCGCTTGTTGGCTTTTAAGTGGCAACTCTGCAACATGGTGACCAAAAACTCGGCAGAGGTGTCTTATGTGTGCTCTCAAATTGTCAGTAGAAAGTGTCGAAAGTTCATGTCAGCCAAAAGCCACGAGCAGTTCGCTACTGAATGTGCTATGACGAAGCTCGGTCTGTTAGAGCTTCCGTGAGAAGAAAGCGACCGGCTGCCACACTCCGTCGACCAACTGCTGCAAGACTGCTCCTATGGGTGACGTCCGAGGCGTCCACTGTGAGTGACGAGATAGCGTCATTCTTTGGTTGCGCGAGGAGCGTTTTGTTAGCCAGAGCTTCCTTGATGGCATTGAAAGATGTTTCTGCATCGCCCGTCCATGTGATGGAAGCATTGGCCCTCGTTTAACCGCATAGAAGTGCGTGGAGTGGTTGCAAGATGTCAGCGCAATGAGGAATAAACTGCCGGTAATAGTTGGCAAGCCCGAATAATTCACTTAGTTTCTTCGTATTAGTTGGTCGTAGAAACTGCACGATAGCTTCAACACGCACGGCCGGTGGGAAGATCACATGCGAATTCACGTGTTGGCCGAGAAAGTCCAGTGAAGAAACGCCGAACTCACTCTTTGGTTCGTTGACGACTAGTCCATATTTTGCGGAGTCGTGTGAAAACCTGACGCAGGCGAATTTTGTGATCTTTTGCAGTGGTGTTGAAGACAATGATGTCGTCGATTCACGCGAAGCAGAAGGTCAAACCACGATGTACCTGGTCCCCAAACAGTTGAAAGGTTTGTGCGGCGTTTTGTACACCGAAGGGCATACGCGTGTATTCAAACAGGCCAAAAGGTGTTATGGCAGTATTCGGTAAGTCGGAAGGCTTGACAGGTATGTCATGGTATGCCTTTGCTAAGTCGATTTCGCTAACTACAGTCGAACCATGCAACAATGCCATGAAGTCCTGGTTGTGCGGTAACGCATAGCAGTCAGGTACCGTAGCTTTGTCGAGGGCGAAGTAGCCATGGCACAGCCTCCGGTCAACTGAGGGCTTGGGAACCATGTGTAGCAGTGACGACCAGGCACCGAAAGAGGGGCAGACGTATTCGAGTTCAAGCATGTACTCGCATTCTTGGGGTGTAATCTTGAAGCGGACAAGAGCGAGACGACGAGCATGTGCAAACACCGGTGCTCCTACTGTCGCTATGTGATGAGTGACATTGTGGCGTATCGGGTCTTCAAGAGATGAAGCATGAAAGAGGTCGGAAAAATTTTGCAGAAGCGTAGACCATGGCGGGGAGACTTTGGCAAGAGCTTGCATAAAACGCAAGGGTGGCAAATTTGATGTCACGCCATAAACTGTGAGAAAGGTCTCAAAATCCACGAGACGGCTATGTCGTAGGTCTACCATAAGCCTAAAATTCCAAAGAAAATCTGCACTGATGATGGCTACACTCACGTTGGCGATTAAGATGATCCACCAAAACGTGCGTCTCAGGCCGATGTAGAGCGTGACAGACCTCTGCCCATAGGTCCGTATGGTCGAACCATTGACCACGCTGACAGGCAGCAAGGTCTGGCGTCGTCGGTGGTCCTCCGACGTAGGAGGAACAACACACACTTCGGCACATGTATCGCTGAGATAGCGAACTTTGGTGACGCGGTCCGTGACGTGGAATAAGCGGCTGTATGTCTGCCTTGAAACATTGGCTGTCGTCAGTGCGTGGCCTGTGCGTTTCCCGCAAACTGGCATGGCTGTTTGCAGTGATGAGCTCGAGCTCTGTATTGGTGGTAGTACCAGCAGACGCTTAAGGGCCAAGCCTCAAAAGTGTGAAAATGCACGCGACAGCGACGAGCGACGCGACGTAGATCGTCTTCGCGCGATCAGTCGCTAGCGCAGGCAAACCTCATTCACGCGACGGCTTCGGCGAGTAAACTCCACTGTTGCTGGCAAGAGGCCGTCTAATCGCGCCAAGAAAACCACGTAGTGAGCGGTATAAATTTTAAAAATAAGATATATTGTCGTGTAATGAAACGAAAAGTGTTTATAAATGCTTTGCAGCACTTTTTTCATATGCACATGCGTAAACACTGCGTTATTTCTTGTTGAGCATACGTGAATTGGGCAGGGTCATGTGCACCTATGTAGTCTTTGTTTTTTCAGGTTTTTTGCTATTGGCTGCTTGAGCCCAGGCACATTCCGGGTGATGAGCGATGGTTTCCAAATCTGGAAAACCAAGTGATCGCGCGAAAACGAGCACACGACACGTCGCGCGAACACCCTCTTTCGTCGCTCACAGGATCGCTCGTCGCTGTCGCGTGCATTTTGGCGCTTATGAGGTTTGCTCTTAAAGCCGACTCAGCGATCTTTCACGGCTTTTGCGCCGTTGTTGTGACGCGTTGCTGGTAGTGGTCCACCTTGAGCGCACTCAGTTCAGTGGCCAACTGATCCACCTTGCGCTTGAGCTCCTCGTTAGCTTGAAGAAGACGGTCAAACAGGTTATCGTGGACCGGTGCAGATAGAGTAGATTCACGTGGTCTCTCGAACACGAATATGGACGGCGCCTCATAATCATTCATAACCTTGTCGGTAATCAACGCTAGCGGGTCGAGGGTTTCTGTAGACGCTAGGCTCAAAATCATCCGCACCTGCTGTGGCAGTCGCTGTAAGAAGAGTACACGTAGAATAAATGCGTCAAATGCAGCAGAGTGGTCACCAATAAGCTGTCGCATGCGACGCACAAGCTCCGCAGTCGTTCGGTCACAGAGTTCTTCCGAGGTGAGTAGCTGCTGCAGCCTGCGCTGTTCCGACTCAGTTTTCCGGTGTATGAGCTCATCTTTAAGGGTGTCGTAGGGATTTTCAGGAGGTGCAGAACGCAGAATGTCTCTTACGATGGCGATCACAGCAGGTGGTAAAGCGCTGATGACGTAATCGTACCTCGCTGTTTGTGACGTTACGCGGTGTCGTCGTAAGAGTGGCTTGACGCTCAGGAACCGAAATTCTGAGCGCTCCTGCCGAAACTCCGGGAGCCTTAGAGTAGCGACGACAGGGTCAGGTACTATAGGATTTGGCGTGGCGTCACTGTTGGATGTGGTGTCCATTGTCAGCTGAAATAAACGGGGTCGAAAAAGCAGAGTAGGCCGTGACACTCGGTGCGTTGACAAAAGCACGAGTAGCTGCGCGTTGCCGCTCGAAGTCCGGGTCACCACTTGTAGGAAGATGAGCGGCGTTTGGTTTCCTACATCATTTATTTATCCCTGTTCTGGTATGGACGTCCGCCGGCGCTGTCGTTCTTGCTGGCGTCTTCTTCCCTCGTTCTGGCTCGAGAGAAGAAAAGCACGGCTCAATATGCGGCGCAACTTCTTCGTCTTCTTTAAGACGCTGACGGCTTGCCATAGTTTAAAGCTGAGCTACGTGGCCCCGAATTCAGGTTCTACGCAGATTGGAAACTTCAGATGAGTGTACAAGAAGACCGCATACTTCTCGGACGACGAAAGGTAATTCTAATGGCATTACTGAAAGAAATGTTTTGACTATTTCATGTGGTGCACCCTAGAATGACTAAGATCAAGGCTTTCGCCAATGATCACGTCTGGTGGTATATTTAGGGCGAGGACATTACCGCTGCAGCTCCCAAGTGCCGGGTCTGTCAAGAACACTGAAGAGTAGCACGCAAAATAGTGATCACGCCATGGCCGTTTCCGGACGGACAATCGTCGCGCCTTCATATTGCCGCAACCGTTTAGGATTTGTTGGTACCTGGTTACACTGTTAGTAATTCTCAGCATGCACCGCTTTTGTAGTGTTTGAGAAGCTTCAGGACTGTATTACATCGTTTTCTTATGATAACACCCACTTGGCGAACATAAGAAATTAAGCTGAAACCTACGTGGCTGCCAGTGGTAACGCTAGAATATTCGAGCCGTGAGCTGAGCCCACATTGTCAAAGGGATATCGAGGCTAACGATGAGCCGCGAGCCAGCCACGAGCATTAAGCGTCCGGTAAGATTTTGGGTCTCTACATGACCCAGATTACTAAAACCCTAACTTCAACTGCTGCGGCGATGATATCTCCGGTCTGCCTGTATCTATCTTGCTCCGGCAGCCCGAGAAGCCTTCCACGTTCCGGGAATCATCGATTCAAGACCCAAAGGCTGGATGGAGACGTACGAACTAGTCAGCTACTTGAACAATAGAGGCCTCGCTTAAAAACTCCGCCGCGTCGACTTTTGCCTAGAACACACCATAAAGACGTTGTTGAAGAACCGGGAATCTACGCTACGAACCTATGATCTTTTTCGAACGACGTTTCTCAGCACTGCAGGAGCGTCGTCCAAAAGCAAAGTCCCACTACGGCCTTGGATATGAGTGTGCAACTTCCCGAAGAAAACATGGGCGTCATCATCGAAGAGATTGACCCGGCAGTTTCGCCCCACCAATCCCAGCATCCTTATGAGGGGTGGCGAGAAAAATTATTCGCCGAATTCATGAGGAGCACGCAGAAGACGGTCGCTGAATTTGCTTCTTAAGCATATACAGTTGAGAAGACGCTCGAGATGCGGGCGCGGAAATGCAGCCAAAACTGCGCCAAACAGAAATGCGGAAACGGGCGAAATGCAGCCAAATGAAAATGCAGCCAAAGCTCCAGGTGCAAGTAATGGGCTATGCTGCAGCAGTCCGCCATCAAGCCCCTCCTCCACGCCCAATCGATGCAGTTTTGCCACCAGAGAACACCACCCACCAGCCAGCGATAAGGGCTGAAGAAGACCGACGTTTGGCGCGTTCCCGACCACCGCCTGCTATACTACTCTGGGTAAGCTGACCACACTTACTGCCGCTGCCAGAACTGAGAAATGGGGCTACATGGCTTCCACGTGAACGCACTTTGTCCACAGCGGAGTTAACAACCTCAATATATTGCCGACTGCCTCAAAGTAGCATAGTGGACACCACGACGACCTTTCCGTTCACCGTCGCCTGACTGCTACATGTCACCGCAACACTACCAGGATCCAGGCCCAAATTCAGGCTGCTTCTCGAGCCCTTATTCGGAAAACTAAGGGTAGCAATCGATAAAGCTGCGGTTGTTGTACAACGAACTGCCGAAGATATGGAGCCACCATTGACGACACCATGACGAAACGTTAAGAACACGCCACTATCAAAGCGTAGTTCTCGACATTGAAACTTCGCAACCAGAAGAACAACAACCAATGAAGACACGTCAAACAGTGGTACAAATCGTCGTAGCGCTGAACCGATGCTACCATCCAACCGCAACGATAGGTGACACAACAGCAGGTCAACATTTTCATTGACCGTCCCAACGTCAACTCTCTCGTCGACACTGGCACTGACTATTCCGTCTTCAGTAGGCCGTTCGTTGCCAAGCTGAAGATAAATAGGACTGCCTTGAATAGAAAGAAAATCCGGCTGGCAGGAGGCCACCTGATAACACCGATAGGAGTTTGCACAGCCTGTCACAAAAAACAACCGAACTTATCGTGCGAGACTTTTTATCCTACAACAGTACTCCAGAGACGCGATACTTGGCACGTACTTCCTAAGTCTCTATGGCAACGTGATAAATTGAGGTCTGAACGACTAACACTAAACTTAGAACTAGCACCCTACACGACGCTGGAGAATCACGCATTGGATGCAATGGAAACGCAAATGACCGGGCCACATTTCTCAAGCGCCATCGTTTTCGTCGGCTTCAAAAAAGACAGAAACTTTGAAGGCGACATCGCGCGCAATCAGCATCATCATCGGCCTAACTACACCTACTGCAGAGCAAAGGCCTCTCCCACTTTCCGCCAATCAATCCGGTCTTGTGTTTTCCGTGGCCGCGTTATACCTCCCTATTGAAAAAACTTGTACCATAGGATCGGTGCATTCCATCATCCACAATTTTGTCGGATTACGGTGCTGAAAATATTGGTGCCACTTAGTGTATAATGGCACATGGTGGATAAAGGAGTGCCAGCGTTGCTTGAGCGCGAAACGATGTCAGAACCACTGTGACGCGCTGGCCCCTAAAAATTGTTAAGAATAAGTGGACAAAAAACACTACAAAAAGCACCCATAAAAAAGTAACCACAAGGATTCGAACGTGCAACCTTCCAATTTTCAGCTGAAGACTAACCGATGCTGCCGAGCCAACTTGCTGGAAGTTCGTTGTTACGTTGCAAGTCAACTTAAGAACTGGTTGTTCAAATTCAGTTTTGTCTGCTGCTTACTCCATATAGACAAAATCTGCACCTTATACTAAAAGTGGCACATTTATTAAACACAAACAACTGCTGCCTAAAACAATTTCCACTGCGATAATGGCAACAGGCTGTTTTTTTGCAATTGACAACAGGAAGAAAAAAATCCTACTTGACTGAGGAGCAAGTACACTTTACCTGTGGTTACTTTAAAGTTCATTATCCATTTCTCGCTCGTAGTATCAGGCGAATTTTGTTCAGGTTTTTCGACTCCTATAGGCTCTTTTGATAGATACGTCCACACAAGTGATCCAGTAATGCGATGTTTTTCGCGCAACGTACAGCGCAGTCATGATATTTGTACTGCTCAAGCTCTATTGCTGGCAACAACTACATAACGACTTCGCGAAAACGAATGCAGTGTGCAGGAAACATTATGCTATCATATTGGTTCAGTAAGCATGTGAAGGGGCAAGTCTCTTTCATTGCATAGAAGCCAGAGAAGTGCCGGCGAATGTGACCGGCGGCTGTCGATGACGGGAGGCGTACGCTGCCGGAAGTGCTGGCACCATGTCGTATCGATGTTTGTCGCTTCTTGCACGGACACTGTACACAACAAAAAATGCTTGATTTATGGTAAATGATGCCACGCCAGTGCTGTATTGCGGTTCTTACTCGTCGAGATCGTATTTTCTGAAACCCAGGAGTGCCGACAACACTTATATGGGCTCGGTTGGTCGGTCTAACATATGATGGAAATGATGGTGGTAGAACAAAAGGGTGAAAGTCAAACTTACTGGAACTCATCTCGACGAATGTCAAAGGTAGAAGTTTATGAACTTTAGCGTCGCACACACTTTGCTAACCTAAATGTACGGGTCAAGTAATTGGGTCTGCAAGAATAGCCAGAGTTGCGTTTCTAGCTCGGCGACATTAAGCGACCACTGTATTCGGGTCTACCGTTGATAGAGTGATTGAAAACTAGAGCTCATTTGTTCCTCGACAACTGCATGGCAAAAAACACGTTTACTGTCGCAGTTCACAGCAACGCATCTAGTTTTCAAAACACCACAACAAAGGACCACATCGCGCACGTCAGACTGATGTATAGGTGCACAAAATGTAGAAATTTACTGCCTTTTTTTACGCTCTTCAAAAATTGAAGTGCGGTTGACACCACAGCAAAGAAAACGTGCTAGCAACCGTAATGAGCGGCATTGGTTTCTTTCGACCATAAGCATGTTTCTCTGCGCATTCCAGAAGGAAACACTACGAATAAATAAGTGATTTCACATACTATCATCTGCTTTTTCATCATGCCGCCATCATCCACGAAGCTTCAATCATACCACAATAATCCAGCTAGTAAGCCAAGCCATCCACCAAACACGTTTTGAATCGCCCCCTTCAGTCGGTATTTTCTACTGTCGCCAACACTGGCTCGCTACCACCACCATTTGCCACCATACTTTCCACTCTCGCAGTCATCAGCCGGCATTTTCCACTGACACCACCATTGGCTCGGCGCTACCGCCACCAACTGCCACCATTTTTTCCACTGTAACCGTCATCAGCTATTAGGACTACTACAGCTTCCACTATATCCACTGTGAATTCCACCATATCCACAATTATTTCCACCTTATCCATCAACAATACCAGCACCCACCAACCCAGAATTTCCAACACGGTTGCGAACATCCTAATCTCATCTGAATTTATGTTTTCCTTTTGTGCGTTTGCCTAGTCAGGGATATCAGTCATTTACCTTAATGACCTGCGATAATCTTTCCTACGTGCTCCGTTCTCGGCCCATGTCAATATCTAACTCTAGATTTCAACAATGATATTCTTGACCACGCTTTGTTCACTGACCTACTCTGCTCTTTCTTGTCTCTTCAGGGGAGATGCTACTCAAAGACACTTTTCTTCAATATTAACCATAGAGCAATGAAACTTAAGCTGTTTATTGAACTTTTTATGCGGATTTCAAATATATAATTAGGTTTCTTGCAAGTTGCACACCTTTAGATCTGCAACATGACAAGGTGAAAACCTTAACCTTTTTGCCCCCTTTCTCTTTTTATCCATAAACTTCTCTAATTTTTTACTATTCATAATTCATAATTTGTCAATAAAGTTTAGAATGCAAATAACAGGTTAGTAAGCAAATACAAAATATGCAATACACGTGAAAAATAATAGACGTGAAAAGTACACACTTCACATACTCTAGTAAATATTTATATACAATTTTCAGCATACAATAAATAATTAATATATAAACTGGATAATTGCAGCTGTCATACCTTGCGAAAATTTCAGGCCAAATTTTATGTCGATCCGAGCACTGAAAGGGCCCGAAAAGGAGGGGCACATTGAAAAAAGGCAAAGTTTGTGTTTTGAGAAAAACGAGTTTTGAAATTAAAATTGAGTTTTTATTTATGAAAGATATCATGGATTTGATGAAATTTGCACATCAAAAAGAACATTCCCTCTTGTAGTAGCCACTGCGACTAAAATACGCAAGCCCCATGAAGCGCAATATCGCAGCGCAATATCGGCGGCAAGGTGCTCGAAGACTGCACACTTTGTACTTTTTAATAGGCAACTTCTGTTCTTTAGATGCAACTTTACACAATTCCAGTTAGGTCTTGACCTGTATTTTTTTTTTCATAACAGTAGAGGTACTAATCTCATCAAAACAGGTGAAAATAAAATATCGGTAATTTTGAAAAAAAACTCACGTTTTCCGACCCGCATCTCTCCTTAAGGTTACACCTACTAGTTTCCTTTCTATCACTCGCTGTGTCGTCCTCAATTTAATCTCAACTTTCTTAGTTAGGCTTCAGGTTTTCTAAGGTAAATACCGGTAAGATGCATCTGTTATATATCTTTCTGTTCATAGTTACTCGTAGATTGGCTATTTTGACTTGAGAATGCCTGTTGAATGTGATTCACCACATTACAATTTTTCTAATAATTTCACTCTCATCGCTCCATGCCACGGTCACTACCTGTCCTAAGTAGACATATTTCTTTACAACTTTCAGCGTCTCTCCACCTATCGCAAAAGTCTCGTTCTGTCGAGACTGTTGCACATTACAAAGGTTTTCTGCATAGCATTTTTTTAATATCTTCTTTTCAGCTTAATGTGTCCTGTTCAGTCATAAGAGCTTTGCTTTGTCCCCTGAGTTACTCATCAAGTCCATCTCATCAGTGAATCCCACGTTACTAAAATACTCTCCATTACCTCTTATCTCATAGTCTTCCAAATGTACGGTCCTGAAAAACTCCTGTAAACACGCGGGGAATAGCATCGGAAAGATCGCGTCTCTCTTCTTTACTCACTCCTTGGCTGGAAATATGTCACTTTATGGAGAACTAAGGTGGCTGTGGATACACTGCAGACTTCTTTCAGTATATTTATGTAGAGTTCTTCAAGTATGTTTATGTAGGGTGATTCCGTAGTGCTTGCATTACTGCTGATAACTCTACTAAGTCAATCGTTTTCTCGTAATATTTGAAAGCAATGTGTAGGTGTTGGTTGTATTCCGTACAATTCTCTAGTACCTAATTGATAGTATAAATTTGGCCTATTGTGGAGTCACCAGCATCATTGCCCTGACTGCGTTCACTGCAAGACAAAGGCCTCTCCCATAATCCCCCCGTTGACTTGGTCCTGTGCTTGCTGCTGCCACTTTATACTCGCGAACTTCCTATTCTAATCTGCTCACCTAGCTTTCTGTCTCCCCCTTACCCACTTGCTTTCTCTTGGAATTCAGTCAGTTATCCCTAATGGCCAGCCATTATCCTGCCTACATGCTACATGCCAGACCCTTGCCCATTTCTTCTTCTTGATTTCAGTTACAATATCCTTACCCCGGTTCGTTCTCTGATCCACTCTGCTCTCTTTGTCCCTTATTGTTGCACCTGTCATTTTCTATTCCATCCCTTGCTGCGTTATCCTCAATTTAAGCTGAACTCTCGTTGTAAGGCTCAAGGTTTCAGCTTCGTAGGTAAGCACTGATAAGATGCAGCTGTTATATACCTTTCTCTCGACCGATAGCGGCAATATACCAGTCAAGATTTCAAAACACTTGCTGATTGTGCTCCTTCCTATTCTTATTGTCCTACTCACTTCAACCCCAAGGTTCGGCTCCGTGGTTTTTACCTCTCCTGAGTAGACGTAGTCTTCTACAACTTCAAGTCACTAATACCTATCTGGATGCGCAGTTCTCTACCGAGGTTGTTGTACATTACTTTTGTTTTCTACGAAAAAAATTTGAAGACCCTCTTTTTGCTCTTTTTGAGTTGCGAGTCTTCCCCTTAGTTGCCCAGCAATGAAATGTCATCTACGAAGCGCAAACTACGAAAGTACTCTTCTTTAACTCTTATCCCAGACTCTTCCCTGTCAGGTCCCTGAAAGCCTTCTGTGCGCATGCTGTAAATTGGAAGATTTTATTCCTCTGTTTTACACTCTTCTTGATTGTTATTCAGTTGCTTTCTCTATGGAACACTAGGGTGGCAGTTGATACTGAGTAGATTTCTTTCAAGAAATTTATATATGCTTTGTCGACACCCTGATTCCGCAGTGTCTGCAGGGCCGCTCATATTTCTACTGATTCAAATGCCTTCTCGCAATCTTTAACGTCTATGTATAGTGGTGGGCTCTATTCTGAGAATTTCTTTATCACCTGATTGATAGTATGAATGTGGCCGATCGTGGAGTAGCCTGCATGAAATCTTGTTTGGCCCTCTGGTTGATTAAACTCTATTGTCGTCTTAATTCTATTAGCTAATATTTTAGGGGTGGAACTCTTTCGGGTGTGGGTCATTCTTCCTCCGTCTTTGCCGGACGTAATCACTAGTGACCCATACCCACTCTAGAGCGGGTATGTGCCACAGGGGATGCGAGATGGCAGATGCCGGTACTTGGAGCGTTCACTAGATGAATGCACGGAGAGACGCATGGACAGACGGAAACAGAGACTAGCAGGTGGATGGACGGGCGCACGGGGCGGATATGTGCCACTGGGAATGCGAGATGCAAGATGGCGGCATTTGAAGTGTGCATAACACCGATGCAGAGATGGACCGACAGACAGACTAGAAGACGGACGGACTGATAGACGGACGCGCAGACGTACGGACGGATGAATACATGGACGGGTGCACAGACAGACGCACGAACGCATGGATGGACTTACGGATGGTCGTGTGGACGGATGGAAGCAAGAAAGAACGAACGGACGGAAGGACGGACGGCCTGACGGATGCTTCGCCCCACACATCATTCACTCCGTGGATATGCTGTAATTTTTTGCAAGCATTAATTGATATCTTGGGTTTAACATTCGAAAAACATCATATGGGTATGATGAACGCCGTAGTGTAGGCATAGAGAAATAAAAAAAGGTGAAGAGTGGACACTCCCATAGACCCCAGCGGCCCAATCGACTCTAGCACACCTAGTGGTTGATGAGAGCAAGTGGCGTGCGCTTCTGGTTTCGGTTTCACTGGCGCAAATTTTGGATTACTTTGCATACCCGACGTTTGGCTATGACGAAAGTTCATGATTTCAGACCACTATTCATCGCCCAAATGGATAGTTTTTGTAGGTCGTTTTGATTTAGCGATTCCCTGTTTTGTTTTGTTCAGTGGTTCGTGCGAATCGGTCGTGACGTAATTTTTATTTCGATTAAGTTATAATAAAAAGAGATGCAGGTAATGATAATTCACTACGGTTTTATTCATCGCGCTTGTGTTTTTCTTTTGAAACAAGTGATCAATGTATATATCAGCCAAAGAGACAGAGCATCCGCAATGTTTTATTCAAAGGCAAGATAGAGTATGAGAATATAAAAAGCACAATATGACAAAGGTAGACAACAAATGCATCTCGCCTTACAAATAAATTGTAACAAATATTGTAACAAATACATAGAGAACACAGACAACGCACACATCGCTAGAGTTGGCAGAAGCCGAGAAGCTGGTGAAGTATGACTCACCGGGCCAGTGGGTAAGTAAGGATCTATGGCAAAAACACAGCGCACAATGCTGATGAAGAAGGAAGAAGTGACATATACACAGCAATGAAGTCGCGAATTACGCCTGGGCTTAACCGAAACAATGCATAGAAAAAAAGAGCGCACAGAAACCACACGACACAATATAGCAGAAAGGCAAAGGTGCAGTGTGCTGGCTGTGCTTAAGAACAGCTAGTCCAAAATGAAAAAAAGCAGACTTGATGCCTGCTTGTCCTCAGAAAGGTAGGGCTTTGCAGCTTGCTCACTACGTGAAAGACAAACTTTATGCTACAACACTGGCAGGTCTTGTGGCTTTTGTTATGCGTCGCCTTCATCAAAAACTTAACATCCCATGTGATTTGCGTCTGGGTGTTGCTGTGACGCTTGCGAGCTAAAATAGATTGTAGTCATCACTTTATCCAGAATTGTGGACTTTAATTGGTGCTACGAGAGCGGTATTACAGGGCTAATAAATAGCAGAAGGAAACCACTTTGGCTCATTATTATTCACAAAGGCTCTACATCGTACATTATCACTCACAAGCTATATAAAAATAAAATGGCAGCGTCCGCAGCCCCATCAAACGCTACAAGTTTGGGTATTCTTTTGAAAATTTTGATGGGCAAGATGAGGAGGTTGATGAGAAGCTAAAATACGAAAAGCGTGATAACATGAACCGTGCCCACTTCATACTGTATTCCTTACCTGCTCGAAGACATTTCAACAAGCGGTTTTGTTATCGATATATTACTTGAGCTGGAGAGATAAAGCATACACAGTGACCAAGCGACCCACAGTAAAGTGTACAGTTCACCCGTATTTGCTACAAAAAATACAGACAGGATACCCAACATTCTTTTTAAGGTTATGCAAATCACTTCGAGCGAATACACAGTGTTCGTACTCCTCATAGCGGGTAACCAAAACAATGAATGCAACGAAGGAGTGGTTAGTCCAGTTGAACTGAATATAAGCATATAAGACCATAATGAAGTCTGCTGTAACGAAGTAATAACATAACAAAGCTATTGCAGGATTCGGCTCAACTCGAATACTTTAGTGTAAACCCGCCGCTAATTGCTAACCTTTGAACTTGTCAAGCTGTATGCCCGAGATTGAAGACTGGAACCTAACCCTGTCTAAGTTTCGGTTCACAAAACGCACGTGCCAACATAAACGAACCCGGCAAAACATTTTCAGAAACTTAGCGCGACACCCAGCAGAGCAGAAATGAAAATCGCCAACACTTGACAGATGGTGATACAAAACATCGCACACTTTCAGGTGATGTGCAGTGGCCTAAATTATGGCAAGAAAGTGAGATTCAAGATGTTGTACGTATGCAAAAGCTGCTTCTGATGGCACAGTGAGATTCCCAAAAAGTTTGCTGGGGACGTGGTATGCTTTGAGCATTGTGAAATACTGGTGGGTACCCTTAAGCGTCTCACTGTCGTCTTTCAGTAACTGTGGGCAACTGCAACCGTCACATGCATTCCGAAGGAAGTGTTTGATGAGAAAACCAGCTACATAATATGCAGCGGAGTCATCGATAATATGGGAGTGAATGTTTGTCGCAAGTTCAGAGAGATCGTCTAGAGCGCGAAAGTCGTCAGGCTATGGCTGTGCACACTCCTCATTATCCACAAGAGACGCACTGGTGAGGGAGAATGGCGAGAGCTGCTCCTGGAGGAGGTCACATTCATCATCCTCGACATTTCCGTATTCTGACAGCTTGAAGAGTTTTCTTATGCAGATGTGCTTCAGGCCACAAATAAATTGTGCTACATTGGGGTTGGTGTTACAACCCTGTCTTTGCCTAATGTGGCCAAATATGTTCTCCAGAGGATCCTGTTGAAGCCTGGGTGTTAACAGGTATTCAAAATTGTAATTTTTGGAGAGGTCGTCCCATAGTTGACAAATTGCCTGAATTGTAATTTGCCAACCTACGATGGTTTGTGGTTGACGTCTGCCAACAAACTGCTATGATGCAATCCAGGGAAGCTGGCCTCGGAGGAAGTCAATCAGCTCTGAATCATTTTTCATGATTGCATGCCGCAGCTTTTGCGAAGTTCTTTTTTTACTCGAGCTGCTCAAGGCATCGAAAATCCTGTCCATACGATCACAAAATTGAGCTGTAGTGATGGCCGAGGCAGGCAGCACCTTCGCATACACCATTGCCGTGATAGCAATCGAAACTGATGCACTGAGGACCTGAGTTGCTCTGCTGACCTTCATATTAGAAAAAGGTTTCTGATGAACGTGCCGTTCAGTCAACTTTGGAGCCAATCGCAACCGCAACTCATGTGAGGATTGGTAAAGGCTTACAATGTGCGACCAGTTAACGATGTCATCCCCAATGTATAACTTGTGTGCTTGGACATTATTGCGCGTTGTTTTAATTAAATGCGGAACATCAAAAATGTAATATACCCGCTCACCATTAACTTCAAAAAAAGGCTTTGCTACAGTCACTCTTAGTTGGTTAGCGAGACTTATGTTTCAACTGCCCTGGTCACAAATGACTGCTTTCACTGCAATATTAATGCTCCTAAGCTCCAAAATGAGTGACACCAGCAAGTTATGCATAACAGATGATGGTGTTGATGTGTGCCCTATAGTAAAAGCAACCGGTTGAACCCACTTTCTCGAAACACCAACAAGCAGAAAAACCAGTGCTCGATCAGCGATGGTTGAAGTGCGATAAGTGCCATCATCTGTAAAACCCTGGACAACGTCTCTTGAAGCATCATAGTACAAATTCTTTTTTGAGTGCTATTTCGTCGAAAACTAAAGCGCACACTCGGTCCCGTTCATTCCAAGCTTGAGTATTTGTTGCAATGGAAGAAAGGATTCCTGGAATTATGCCTGGAGTCATCTTTACATTAGCTAGCCACCTCCTTAATGAACGCCGGGAAGGCAAAGAAAAATATGGAGCCAGAAATCGGTATGCTCGCGGACCTCGGAAGTTTAAGTGAAGAGCGAATTTCTTGAACCACACGGGAAACCGCTTGCCCTTGCGTTTGGGCCTCAAGCGAACATGTGCAGAAAGAAGTTTAAAAACCTCCTCGGTGACGTGCGGTCGGATAACTTCAAGGGCCTTCGAAGTCGATGACGGTGCTTGGTGAGGCTGTCTCTGCAGTCTTTTGATAGTTTTCCGCTGTGCTGCTACTTTGGCTTGCAGATGTTTAATGGTTTGCTTGTACTTCATTGATGGAGACATTGTCGCTGGCACACAGGAACGCACTGCAATAAACAAAAAAATTGATGTAAAAGCGAAGAACAACTAATTCCATACGAGCACTTTCCTCGCTCTTTCAGACCCAAGGTGCACAACTTTCTGTGGTACAAAGTTTTCGATTCCACTACCTAAAAACAAACCATTCACAATGTTGACAATGCACAAAAAAATGAAAATCACTGAGAACCCACCCTTACATTTTGTAAGTGCACACGTATTGTCCTTTTGAGGATAGTTTCCTCAGAATGTCCTAAACATAAAATAGCACATTAAAAACTGCTGCAATAAAAGCATAGTCACCATTATCTCTAAGGTACTCAGGCGTGGAGCTGTTGGCGGAGACGTCTTCTGGAGGGTCTTGTGAAGCTTGTTCAGTGCCTCGGACAGTGCTGTCGGAACAATCTTGCGAGCGGCCTGCGGAAGTCTCTATATCAATCCACTCTGGTGTTGAAGTGAACATACAACTTACCGGCCACACAGGTTCCTTTTGTGACAGCTGAACGACTGGTGAAGGTTTTCTCCGGCAAGACGAAATCAGCAGAAATTCTTTCACCAGCTACAAGGGAGCTGCCACCTGCAGAGGTTTGGTCAACAGTCAATTTGGGTAAAAAAAAAAGAAATCACGACACTGAACGCACCCTGTTCATCGGGGCACCTCAATGTGTGGGAGCCGCTTTTTGAAGCCTCTACCGCAGGTCCTGAAGAAATGAAATTACGACAATGTGTCAGTAAGAGGCTTAAAATAACACAAACTGAAGCTCATCCGCACCTTGCAGTGCAGCTTCTGCAGTCATGTCACAGTCACTATTTGAAGCGACGCTCGGAGAACGTGCATATATGTGCAGTTGGTACACGTTACAAAGCTTGTAGCATGGGGAAACTTAAACAGCTCTTTCAAACGCATAAATTGGTCGAACGTGGAAGAAAAGAGACGGCACCAACTAGGAAACAAGTAATTTGTGATTTTTGGAATTATCAACACTGGCAGCTTTCACTGATGAAAGGTATACGTACATGTGCACTCAGGCTTGAAGATAACGTGAAATAGCCCTTTAAAGTCTTTCAAAACAAGTTGCGCAGGTCCAGAGCATCAAAACATGACAGAAATGTAAAGCTGCTGTTAGGAAGGTAATAGCCCACAATTCACAGAATTTAAGACTTTCCAAGTGTTACTTCTGTAGTGAGGTTTCTCCATCGGCTACAAAGATCTTCACGGTTAACTGTCGCCACTGATTCAATACAAGTGGCTGCTATTGCACATATTTGAGTTTCAGTCAATCACTTACATGGTGCAGCTGGTTGCACACTGGGAACAGCCATTCTTGTAAGCCTTGTGTGCCCAGGGTCCATGAAACTTTGAGCAGTAAAATGGTCGCTACAAACCCTGTACGTTGCGTACAATAGGCTGGCCGGCTTACTCAGGAGATCATCGCGTCCAGCATACTGCATCCATGCTTTCATCCTGCATTGGCAATGAACTATCAGCTGAAAGGGGAAGTGCTTGAATAGTGATTTTTTATTGTTACCCTCACTTAGCAAGTACGAACAGTAAGCCTACAGACATGCAAACCATACAAAAACTTTAACACACCTGCCGTCCCGTGGTACGCGGAAGAAACTCGTCCCAGGCTTCTTGTGGGTTGTGCCATTGTTGAAGCACCACGATACACAGCAGTAGCTGCCGTAGCTTGGACCGCCGGACGGCATGGCGTCAGCGCGGTCTGAAAATGTTAGTAAGTGGATGCTTCGCTGTCAAATTACGAAAAAGATATGTGCACGTCATAAGTGTACCAGCAAACCCCTTTGAATGATTAGCTAATCGATGCACAATACAAAACCAGTGATACATCTCTGACCCATAAAACTCTGACTTACAAAGATATACGTCAAGACCACGTACAAAGATCTTCAGAAGTTTTCAGGCCGCTATCCCTTGTAATGCAATGGTATCGCGGCCTGGGAACTTTAGAACACCTTCGTGCGTACGCAGTATCCGCAGTAAACTGGGAAGAAAAGTCGTAGTTGAAATTTGTGCGGTAAAATTATATTGGAGACGTCAAAAAAATTTGTGGGCAGCTTGCACTAGTGGCACAAGGCTAGCGAAGAAACGAAGATGATGGCCACTTGGCTAGTCCAGATTTGCCTCCAGCACACCAAGAATTATTCGTGTTCCGAGCCTTCGGGAAACGCGTCGTGAAGCATGCGAGGCCCAGCGAACGATTCTCAATATTTTGCACCGAGCCACCGAGCCTATGACCTAGCTGCCCAGCTATGCTCAGCGCACAGACGCTCGCGTCCGTGGCAGACGCAGCACGCGTCGCCTCGGCTTGACGCCGTGCCGCCTTTGCTATACTGCATACGTTGCACAATGTTCCCGTCTAACCGCCGCATAGAGCCACAAACTTTCTTTTTAGCGAACCTCCCAGTCCTTACAAGCTTCAGAAAAAGGTTACAACTGCGTGAATGAGACGCCACGTAAGAAACAAACTCGCACACACGAAGCGCAACGTGTGTGTGTGCATCTTTCTATGTTTGTTGCATGGTGTCTTTTTCGCGCAGGCGTAATCGTTTTCTGAAAAAATGACCCAACAAGACTAACAACATGTCATTCAACAAGCTTCGCTTGAAAACGTGCCTCACCTGAAACGCTTGAAAACGCCGACGCAGCCGACGTTGACGAAAGCGACGAAAGCTTCTCGCCGTCAGTCATGCATGGGCTTGTCGCTGGGTAGATGGTGTTTATGACAGTACGACTGAAGAAAAATAATCGCGTAAGGTGTGTTGAATAAATCGTTTTTATGTATAAAGAACATACCGAATTTGGGCGTGTAATTATTAATTTGTGAAAACAATTCTGTTGCATTGATTATAACTGTGTTTTTTTTGCGCTTGCGCCCTCTGAAGTTTGGTGGGAGCACTAGTTTGTTACGTAGTCGTGACGCACTTCCTGAGGCCAGGTTTTGCGGAGTGTCCGCTCTTGTCTTCTTCTTTCTCTATGGTGTAGGGCTCAGGATATTTCTTCTACCTGGGTTTCTTTAACAAGCGACCAAATTTGAGCACAAAGGCATACAGCATATCACCTCCATCTAAAATGCAGCCGCCGCAGCCGGGATTTGATTCCGCGACCATCGGGTCAGCAGCTAAGTACCTTAGCTTCTAGACCACTACAGCGAGGCTATTTTTGTAAACATTTTGTAGAGAACGAACAGTAAGCTGATCGGTCAGTCATTTTTGAAGTCGTTGACGTTTCCCTATCTTATGAATTAGGATGATAAAGGCGTTCTTCAAAAATTCTAGTAACCTTCCCGCTACGAGACACATCGCAAATAGGGATGCTCTTTTTAAAACACAAGTTCTCCGCTATTTTCAGAAGGTCCGTTGTTACTTTATCTTCACCAGCGGCTTTGCCTATTTGCATTCCATTTAGAGCTTTCCTTATTTCCCCTCTCGTTACTGGTAGGATGTTGAACTCCTCATTGTTTCTCAGGACGTCATATTGCTCGTTTTGGCTCCTCTACAGCTCTCTGTAGAACTCCTCTGCCACTTCGACCGTTCTATTCATATTATTTATGAATGAAGACATTGCCTTCCTGGTTCCTTAATGCATACATCGGATTTTTGCCATTGCACAAGTTTGCCTTGGCAGCTTTAGGGCTTTTTCTATTTTTCGCAACCTGCTGAATTCTCCTCATGTCATACTTTCAGATGTCAGCTACTTTACCCCTATTCCTTAACTTCGAACTCTCACTATCTCAATTTGGTCGCTTTTGAGAGTGTTATATTTTGTCGTCTCTTTGTAAGGTACAATGTCTCCTGGGATGGTTTAGCAGTGTTCTGTACAGTATGTGTACCTCCAACTTCTATTGCATTCTCTTTGGTAATACTAGTAAGATTAGCCTTTATTGTGTCAGGGATAACGTCGGTTACTTTATTCATTTGCCTATAATGTACTCTGGAGCAAAACTCTCAATTCCTACACATTCTCTATTAAGTATACTCAACTTAAAACTATTCCTTCAGTCGCAGTAGTCTGCATTGCCTTTGAGACTTAGCACGATGGCTAAAGCAGTGATGCAGCCTGCGCTTTAAGTACAGATAGCAATCCGCATGCCTATGACATCCCAAGAAACAGTTCCTCGGACACGACAATTTTTAATTGGAAAATACGAACAAATATCGATGCTGTACGAAATAAATAAAGCCGTTGGTGAATCAGTCTTAATGATAAATACAACCTTCACTCACACATCACTCATGTCCAAGCTGTATGCATAAAATGTTTTGGCATGAAAATATTCTAGGAAGATCTTCGGTTATCTGTCTCTTTCTTTACCATGACAAGAAAACAAAAGAGGCCAAGAAACCTTTTATAGTATTTCGCCTGTCACAAAATAGAGTGATAGCAATTATACCTTTTTAAGCATGAGAGATATGATGACGCCAAAAATACCTCAAGGCATTTTTTGTCTGGCTCACATGTTTATAAACTTTGCGAATTATCAATTATTAAATTTTCAATTCATTCTTATACGGAATCAATTTCATCTTGACGCATTACAAAGGTATACCATTCTTCTTGGTACCGCTTATATGTAACAAATTGTATGCGCAGGGATAATGTGAGGCCTAAGCAATATATATCTAAATGTAATTCTCTTGTGCAGAATACATTTATGTGGTGCGTTTTCTGCCACTTTATTTGGTTGCATAAACTACCTGTCGAAAACCTCCCAAGTAAGATCGTGTGACCAAAAAAGACTTACTTCATGAGCAGCACAATAGGACCGCATTCAACGAGTTCCTAAGCGTAGTAGCCAAGGAGTGTAAAAGACGCCCATTGCCTTGTGGAAGTTGACTTTGAAATTTCTGCTGCTTTTTGTGTGAGACGTATACAGAAATATTATATTAGTGTCTTCTGTAGAAAACAACCACATTGCATGGCGAAAAATTAGATATGCTGACCTACTTGAAGCAAAAGGGTTAATTGTATTCATAAAGCAATTCACTGCTTGCAACAACATGCCACTAGAAACTTTACAAGAACGTGCATCAAGTCACCAAAGTCACTTTGGCTGCAACGATAAAGGAATCATTGCAAAAGCAGTAAATTGAAACATTTACCGAAAAATGACAATCAGCTTGAAACTTTCACCATGCGGACAAAGTAAATAGATCAAGTAAAAATATGTGCAAAAAATGCACACACCCGTCAAATGCGAACTGACAACTGCCACAGCCCAATACTTGCAGTGCACTGATCAAATACAGAATGCGCCTTGAAAGAATGCCAGTATATACACACGACTAGCGCTATCTGTCTTGTAGATTCTTCTTTGTGTTTGGGCAGCGTGCAGCAATATTCGACAGTGCACAGCCAACTAACCTCTACTTCTACTATCGCACCGAGCAAGCCCCTCCTTTACAAACATCAGCCGCGCAGTGAGCGAATTGAGCTACATTTACTCCCTAACTTCAACCAAAAAAACTTTGCGGTGAAAACAGGGCGCAAAAAACAGAGCATATCTACGGAGTGAATGATGGTGTGTGGGGGAACCGTCCGTTCATCCGTCTGTGTTTGTATCCGTCCGTGCATGCCTTCATGCGTGCGATCGCGTTCGAGAATGCAGGTGGCACGCGGGTAAGACCAACGAGACGCAAGCCAAAGAAACCAAGTGCGAGCGTTTTCAATGACCCCACCGCTCTGCTTAGTCTATGCCCCCCCCCCACGATCCACCACGTACGGCTATTATCCATAAAACACAGCCACTCGTTCTCAGCGTACCCATAGCCCGTGCGTTCTCGGCGTACCCATAGCCCGTGCATCAGTCATACGGACGGACGGACGGACGGACCGACGGATGGATGAATGGATGGACGGATGGATGGACGGACGGACGGACGGACGGATGGACGGATGGATAGATGGATCTGGCTGTGCCCTTTATATTGTGTGGTGGCTGACGCCACCTAGCCATAATGTTAAGTACTATCACTGTGTGTTGAAGGATTGAAATTCACTCGCGCCTCGATTGTAGCCACCAATCAGTTAGCCTCCTCCTGTTGATTTCTGCTCGTTTAAAGTGTATTTTGCCTTAAATATCCCTAAACCCCAATGCTTTGAAAAATTTGGCGCCACTATCTTCGACTACCGAGAAGAGTCCTTTACAGAAAATTATCAGCCATTTCCCCCTCCTCTACGCACGCACTGCACACCGTGTCTGTGCCTACTTATTTTTCACGGTACGTCTTTGTCTGCAATACTCCCGTTCTAGCCTCGAAGAGGAAAAAACTACCCCGATGATTATTTTAGATATTTTCCTTGCAATTTCCTGCTTAAATGTTCGTTAGGTATCCAGTGATGATTTCGTAAACATTGCAATCTTCCATAAGTCCCTCTCCGTTTCCTTCACCTTTTTCTTAACCTAATGTTTCCTCTCGGCTTGGTAATCCGCTGTTGTCTACATACTTGCTTGGCAGTTTTTTATTTCACTTTCTCAATATAGTGTCAACATTCTTCATGTATAAGTAGCTGAAAATTTTCTTAGCCCAACGATTCTTTCCTACTTTTCTCAAGGGCTCTTCAAATTCTATCTTGCTGATAGCTTCCCTGCACTGATACAATGCCACCCCATGTCACCCGGTACCCCCTAATTTGGAGTATTCCCGCGTGCTCTCAAAGCAAGTCTACCTATGCCCCGTTATTCATTTTCAATCCTGCTTGAACTTCTGATTTTATGGACAAAACCGCATTGCCGAACGTCAAATCCGGGACAACGACACATTTCCAAATCACTTTCACAACGCCATACTTATTGTAGTTCTACAGGGCACTATTTTTATTACAGCTGCACTCCTGTTGCCCCCAGGCATTACGTAACTTTTGGGCTCCCTTGGATACTCAGCCCCAGTATTTATTCATACGCCGAACTATTTCTATTTATTTACTATTTCTAGCGTGACTTCCTGTATCTTATGCTCACTGCCTTGTTATCGTTGAAACTTATGATTGCCGAATTTTCCCTGCAGAATTTCAAATATACCATAGCTTCTCATTACTACAGATGTCTATCGATTCCTGCAGATTTTCCTTGTTGTTGGCTTTTAATACTATATCATCTGCATACATCGATACTAATAATGACTGTTCAACGTGTTTTTCTTGCTTGGCAAAATATACTGAAGCCGAGTTGACTCCCCGCTAACTTAGCTTCTATTCCCTGGATATACAGCACAAAAAACAAAGGTGACAAGGAACATTCCTGTCGAAGCCCGCGTTGTATCTTTTTGCGTTCAGATACCTGTTCTTTCCATTTGATAGCTACTTTGTTACTTTTATAGATATCCTTTGGAAGAGTAGTTATTTACTCTATTACATCTAGTGTGTCCAGTATTCCCCACAAGTTTTCTTGAATCACACTATCATAAGCTCCCTTGTTATCTAGAAATGCCAGCCACATCAGCCTGTGTTCTTTTTCCGCTACTTCAATACGCTGCCAAATTGAAAACAGATTGTCCTCCAATCTATTTCATTTACGGAACCCATTTTGTAGTTCTCCCTGCACCCATATTCTCCACCCATGTGTGTAGTCTTTTCTTTACTATCTGCATCACCAGCCAGTAACTTCTGATGCCACTGTTATAGGATGGTAGTTGTTTATATCGGCTTTCCCCCCTTTCTTTTACGGAGAGTAGCGGTGCAGCGCCATCAAAATACCCTCACTTAACTGCAGTTCGTATGTACTTCTATGAGACAGCACCGTCTATTATGCTGTTCGGGAAATACTTCTTTTCTTTCCCGCCTCTTATTCTCTCGGTTACGCTTTACGCGTGACAATGTTACACTAAGAAGAGCTTCGACCCTAAAAACCACCCCCCACCCCAGGAGAGAAACGTGCGCCTATGGGCCACCACAACCTGCAGTGCAAAATACAAGTGGTACTATACGAAGCACGCGTGAACATATCTCGCCAAGAACGAGTGGGCTGATTACCTTCGGCGTGCGCTCTTCGCACCATCTCACGTGCAATAAAATGAATGCTTAAAACCTTCTGAACTCTGTTTACAACCTGCAGTAAATTATCTATATAACTAGCTCAACTTCATTTCATGGAAGACGTATGCTGCTTGGTAGAGTGGTTTAAGTGATTGCGTTGCGGAGTAAAAGCTCGTATGTTTTTACCCTCCTTAGCGTCATTTAGGAACAAATTATTCCGAACAGTTTTTTCTGTCTGGCATTCATTCAGCGACATATACGTACACGGAGCTATATGGTGACGCTCACACGAAAGTCATTTGAAATTGTTATTATTTACCTGTCGCGAAAAGTCGTATAACAGAGAGTTTCGTAGTTGCAGGTCTTTGATTACAAATTATTGCAGTTCAATAGGAACAGCAAAAAGGCGGAAATATAAGTGCTGGCCCAAGTACTGCCTAATCTTCAAAAAATGAGTTTAGAATGTTGATAGTCAGCTTACTCAGTGAAGCGTATGTAAAACCTAACGACGACCCTAGTTGGTTGTGGACTTATATCTTCATATCGGTGGAAAAGTGGGACAGTTCTGCATTGCCGTATTTTTTACTCTAGTTCCTTATAAACTCCACGGTGTACACATTCTTGTACAATGTGAACATGGCGAATGAATACTTGGGAATAATCATCGTTGTCACCGTCGCAAAATACTCAGACTGAAAAAAAAATCACAGCCTTCACAAAAACGCGGTCATAAAGTGAAAATTACATTAAAAATTGAACTTGAAATAATTGATATGCGTTCCACTTTTTTGGATGAAGGGTTAACAAAATTTTGATGAAAAAAGCGTGGTGGGATGAATATTTAACTAAAAACAAGACAAACGCTTTGCTTCTGACCTCTTTGCCCTTGTCCTGTGTGTGGTGCATCAACCAAAGATGTATAGGTATTGTAGACAATACCGCATTAATCACAAAGCTCAGAGAGAACACGTTAGCATATTCATGATACTGCTCTTTTTTTGATAGGCAAACGATTTAGGAACAGCCACTAATAAAGTATCTTTCGCTGGAGGTTTTCCGGAAAACAGCAACTTCAGATGGTCTAACCACCTCTGCGTGGTATGCATGAACAAAAGATCAAGGCATCAAAGAAAAATAAGACTCACTGTAACAAGCATTCACGCCGTTTTTTTTATGGAGGAGTAGGTTAGAGTTGCGAAATTATCGACAGTATGTTTGTTGTTAGCGCTGTAAAAAACGGAAAACTGGCCTGGTATGTAAAAATTTGTAATGAGAGGATTTCACTATGCGCAGATTAAAAACAAAAAGGAGTGGAGAAGTGCTGGTATGTTTACTGCGTATTTTCGCTGTGTGCGATGAAGTAATCGCACATTGTTTACATGTTAAAAACGCGCAGCAGGACTTTAAGACGTGGCGCTCTTCCACTCCTGATGTCTGTCTGATTGATATGTGGGGTTTAACGTACCAGCATCATGTGATTATGGGAGACGCCGTAATTGAGGGCTGCGAAAATTTCGACCACCAGGGGTTTTTGAACGTTCACCCAAATATCAGCCCACTGGTCTATAGCAATTCCGCTGCCATCGGTGATGCAGCCATCGCATCCTGATTTTTGATATGTCCGTAATGTTAGCGTAGCCTCGGAATGCATACTGCGCGAGTTGCTTCCTCAGAGCTTGTTCTGTCTTCCGCTGGTGCGCATAGTAAATGGAGAGTGGCTTAGTACGCGCTACTGAACCATACGTCATCATTTTGAGAATCAGCGCAGTTCCGTGTAGTTATGTGAGAGCTGCACACTTTATTGGTGATGGGCTTATAATAATAAAGGAAAATCATGAATGAACACTGTCGCATAAACTCGCAAACTTAAGCTAAATAGATCTGGTGCGCTTTTCTGATTCTGTCTCGCGAATATTATTTGCTTGGCTGGTGATGTTCATGTAATCCCTGCACGCCAAGAGGCCTATATAGGGTCCTTGTGTGAGTACAGTCGTGGCGTTATATGGTACACCATTCACAACCACAAAGTCCTTGGCTTCGCTTCTGTCTGAATGCCTCTTTTGCTTTCATTAGGAGCTACAGCTGCGATGCAATGCGGTGGCAGTGAATGACCTCTCCGTAAGAGACGGTCCTGTTGTAAAACCTAAACCCCACAAAAGCAGCAATATCAATTAGGTTTACTAACTGCCAAGACTGCAATCGCTTTTTGAAATTTTCCCGGCTTTGCCAAGATCGTTCGGTGAATGGTCATCACACCCCTGTTGAAGATGTAGTGGCTCCAGAAATTTTCTATCATCCACGCTGTAGCGGTCGGACTATTCAGGATTTTTAGAAACGAAAATGCGTCCCTGATAGTGAAAACATTTTCTTATTTATCTGAAAAAGTACATACCTTACCATGGAAGGCCACACACACACACACAGACACACATATATATATATATATATATATATATATATATTGGGGGGAGAAATGGGTGTATTGATATTTTGGTAGAAACGCGGTCGAAAAAAAGAGACGACAAAAGTACCAAACGCAGTGTTTAATAACGTTCCCGCAGGAGGGCCTGCCTTCGTCAAAGTAAATGATAAAAGGCCGCGCAGGGCCTATACATGAGCGGCTGGCTCCGGTACCATCAGAATGCGTCATTTTCCGCTTTTTCGCGCTAGGTTGCAGATCATGAATGCAAGTCAATCGATTGACATGGTTATATAGAATACATGCAAAAATTCACAATTGTGAGATGGTGTATCTTTACTACATGGTATATTTTGTGCATCTAATCAGGTTTACAAGACAGCATGAAACATAAACTAAAATAAAGTTGGAAAAACTGAAACTCACACTTTGCAAATTCAAAAACCGTACGCACAATCCCTCATGAGAACACAAATGTTGAAAAATATCTTAAAGGACCAAAAAAATAAATAAAAACAAAATATGAACAAAGTATACAATAAACCGACACAAAAAGTGCACAAAGCACGTATTTTCAAATGTATGAGTGACGTAGATGAGAGGCATCATGTACGCTATAGTAGACAAACTTTGAACAAGCTCAGCATACAAACACCAGTCATTGCTAAAATGTAATTATAAACTAAGGCAACATGCAAGAAAGTCTTCCCGAGCTTTCGTTCATTCCACTTGAGAGAGTTTGGAGTTTATAAATTAGGCATGACTCTCTAACTTTGGGATCATGGTGTGTCTTCACACCTGTTTCAATATTGTGGCTGGGGTGTTACTGAAAGAATGACCTGTATCGGTGGCAATTCTTGCAATTGGTAAGTGAGGGAGGGCGTGATTGATTGACAGCATTCAGTATTCAGCACTCGCGGGCTGATTTAGCACAATATTTTAGCCACTATTAAATTTTTACCCTGATGTTGGCGATATGTTTTCCTGAAGCCGATCAAAAAATAAAGTAAATGAAATTTAATTGAGAACTTGATAAATGGCCAAAAGGCACAAGACGTCTTTTCACCATTGATTACAATATTTAAATTACGCTCATCAGTTTTGCTTACTTCAAGGTTGTATGAAATGCAAGTATGAGTCCTATGAGCAATACCTTCGACATTATTCATAGCTTTACAATAAGCTTGACTTTCAATTAAACTGTGTACTACTATTGGTTTCGTGGAATACTTAGTGTGCTTGAACTATTTTAATTTGTCAGAGGGTATTTGTATAATAGCTTTGAGAGCAACCTCCACTTACAAAGCGGATATAGAGACGCCGAATTGTGCAACATTCCTGTTAGCCGCGAAGCCTTGGAATGCCTTGAATGCTCCCCTTGCCGCTTGGCCCAGTCTGTCGAAGGGGGCTTGCATCGAGTGATATAGGATGAAGTCGCAGACACCGTCAGGTGGCACCTGCATTGGACCATCGCCGGTCGAGGTGCAGATTATGAATGTCGTTGATCGTGCCGGTCCTTATGGCGCTGCGCATAGTTAGACATGGCGGATTTTAAGGACTAGCTCTATTGACGTCCACGACTGTTCAGCAGACTTGCGATACAAATTTCTTCCAACAAAAGAAACAAAACGATTATAACGAATGATTCGCTTTTATCACGTGCTTTTAAAAACGATGATCATTACAATACAAAAGCAGCAATAATATTTCAATTATACCGGCAGTGAGTGACAAACACAGGCGAAAGCTCTTTCTTTATTGATAACTCACATGTACTACGCATGTAGCAGTGCCACTGAATAGACCCTTTTCCAGCAATCCCAGAGCCCCCAGAGGACACGGGAAGCCCTATGTTAGAAGTGTGTACGTCGAAGTCGGTCAAGCGCACTGGCTGGTTTCCGTCGCCCGCTGCTGGCTGGCGTCGTGGGAGCACCAAATAAAAAAATGAAATGCATCGCCACATGTTGACTAATATTTCATCCACAATACTATACAAGTGTGAACACATCTTGATGTATACCTACGAATGAAATACGAAATGAATGATGCAGTCAGTGTCACTATAACCCAGCGGACGTATACAGGATGTAGGAGCTAAGGGGCATGCGTATAAATGATGACGTGGCGATACAAGCAGTCAAAACGTGCCATCGTGAGCAATGGAAGCTAGAACATGGAATTCATAAGTATTAAATTATTGCTTGTTACTAAGTTGAACAATCATTTATTTTCCATGATGGGGTGTAGCCAAACTGCAGAGAGGTTATACAGTATTCAAGTACAGTGATTAATATTTTATTTCACAAGTCACGTGCTTTACGAAGAAGTGAGCTCATTCTAAACCCGCTTGAACAGAGAGGAATGGGACTAAAATTTATTTGTGAGGATCTTTGCTCTGATAATATGCGGTTTCTTGGTAAATGTTTTCAAGTTTCACTGTGGGTTCACTGAAAGCGGTGTTTTAATAGTGCGTCGGTGCAGTATTCAGATATTGTTAAATGGGAAATTTTGATGTCATGCTACGCATGACATCGGGGCAAAAAGCTTGCTCTCATGAGAACTGTAGTAGTTTTCAGCTGCGAATTGAGTGCCTCAAGGAGACCGGGATCCTGCGTATTGTTCCATCGGTTAGAAAAAATTGGTTCACAAGGCAAAGAAAGATAAATATCGACGTACTTCACTCGGGAGTATTTGAGTAGGGGGGGGCGGTTGGCTTTGACACCACAATTGAGATTAGTCGCATTGATTTCCTTGTAAACAAGAGAACGCAAGGATCGGCAGTGAGGTCTACTGCGGTGCAACAGTAGCAATGATGCTTAGCTGCTGATATGAAGGTCACGGGTTTCATCCCTTCCCTGGCAGTCGCGTTTTGGTGGAGGTGATATCGTACAAGATCGTGTACTGCGCAATGTCGGGGCACGTTAAAGGACACCAAATGGTCCGGAGCCCCCAACTATGAATTGAGACATTGTAATGCCAGATATATTAGTATTACTAGTCTGCTGTAACCCAATGAAAATTACATCAGAGTCATGTCAGTTATTTTGTCAGTTTTTTTGTAGCAAGTAAACACAATTTCTCTCTCTCGTTTTTTCGTCCACATCGGCTACGCTGGTCCATATCATATAATTAGAAATTTGGCGCAACCTCGACTCACGCAAACACTCACACAGGCACACACACTTGCACCAGAGCAACACACACGACACGCAGCGCTCACTACCAACTGTTTATTGCTCCTATCTGACCTTCTTAAATACGTACATCAAAATGCGCAAAGGCACAAACTAACAGAACTGCGCCAGTAGAAAGCCAACATCACGTGAAGTAAATGGCGTCACCACACCACAAGGAACAAGTAAAAAAGGGGGGGGGGTGAACACGAAAAGGAGATATAATCGCTAAACCCTCGCATCAAGGAAAGATATTTCTTGTTGATGCAACACCAAAGAGGGCTCGCTGACACATATATCTTTATTCTTTTCTATATAATATGCTTCTAACAGCAAACGTGCTGATAAATTTGAGCTTCTTCCAAGAATCCTTGTATCAGAAAATCGTGGTTCACACCCACATGTGGCAATATGCGACACAAGATGTGCATACTTGTCCTCGTTTTTCTTAACCTTTAGCGCATGCTCCCTAAGCCGGTCATTGAGGCATCGCTCGGTAATGCCAATGTACACGTTACCGCAGGAAAAAGGAATGGAGTAAACAACTCCCATGGAACATTTGACGAAGGCATTCTCATGTTTTTTCACGCAACCGCGTCTCTTGCCATTGCAAATACGCGGACATAACTTGGCGAGCTTTTCTGGCGCAGAAAAGACCACAGCCACACCATGCCTTGCAGCAACCTTCTTAATATTATGGGAGAGCTTGTGCACGTAAGGCACGACTTGAAGCTTGGAACCCGAAGGATCCCAAGTAGCTCTATCCCTTTGTGTTCCACGTTTCATCTTCTGCAGTAGTGACTCGGCGACCGCGTTTAGGACCGACGAAGGGAAGCCCGCCGCCGTCAATCGGCTGATCTGATCATAAAAACTAGTACGCATGTGGTGTGGACACGACTTAATCAACGAGGACTCTAGACATAGCGAAGCAATTCCTCTTTTAACTATTTTCGAGTGCGCAGAATCATACGGCAACAGCCCCTTCTTCACTCTAGGCCGGTACACCCAACAAAAGTGTTCACTACCCCACAGTAGCTTGAGGTCTAAAAACTGGAGACAAGTCTCTGTGGGTACCTCGGTAGTGAACCTAAGTCCGCGTCCATGATCTTTAAAAACACTAAGCACATGGTCACAATAAGAACGCTGCACTTCATATGATACCTCTTCCGCACACACACTCACTGAAGTACAGGCATCTACTTGAAAATCTAAAAAGTAATTGGGGGGTGTATAGGGCCCCCGCTTGTCTAAAAGAATTAAAAAATCGTCAACATATCTAAAAATCTTCAAAACCTTATTCCCCCTTAAAAATTTATCCAACGTCCTATCTACATCTGCTAAAAAAATATCAGTAAGAACAGGGGCGACACAAGAACCTATACAGATGCCTTGTCGTTGTAGATAGGGCTTGTCGTTAAAAGTAATAAAAGTAACGTTAAGATAAAATTCTAAAAGTGCTAAAAAGTTTTCAACGGATACGCCCGCATTATTCATAAAAGAAACGTCACCATTATCTTCTATGCACTGTCGGACCGAAGTCAAAAGCTTATCATGAGGTACCGAATAAAACAAGTCTTCAACATCTACTGAGAAAGCAAAGGAAATCTGCTGGTTATTCCGTATGAAATCTGCGACATCACTAGAGCTTTTAGTGCGAAACGGGTCACTGACACTGAGTGGCTTTAGTTTGCTTAACAGGAATTTGCTAACGTTGCCCTGCCATGAACCATTTTCACTAACAATGGTTCTGAAGGGAATGCCCACTTTGTGGGTTTTAGCGGAAAAAAAGACGTTCAAGTTAGTGCTTTTGCTACTAGCTAAGGTTCCAGCCAGCGTAGGAAGTCCTACTTCCCTACAGAACGCGGTGAATTTGGATTTAACGCGTACAGCACTTTTTTAACAGGTAAAAAGTTCTTGTCAATGGCGCTAATCGCTTTCTCATTGTAAACACCCTGTGGCAAAACAACGAAACCACCCTCCTTGTCGGCTTGTACTAACATCAAATTCTGCTTCTTGAAAAAAGACACCACACTACTCAGTCTTCTGCTACCGCTATTGTCCGGAAGTTGGCTTGCACACCTCGTGAGGCAGTCCATACCGTCCAGCAGGCATCTTTCTCGGTCCTGGTTGGCCTTGGATGACAGGTCCCTGTTCAGGCCTACCAGGTCATGGGCGGAAACACTTGGTGTGCACGCATACTTTGGTCCTTTTCGCAGAAGCTTATCAATGTCCTTCAGGTAGCACTGCACCCCCGAGAACAACGAGGTCCTGACAATTACTCTTCTTCTCCGTTTACCTTGAAGCCTCAGTAGGGGGGTCAACACGCTCCTCAACCTAGATTCAGTTGTCTGAGCTATACGACGCTTGACTTTCCCGAGTTTATAAGCCGCAAGGTGTCCAGGGTATTCGCACTGAAGATCACACGAAGCCAATCATAGAGCAGCCCTTACTTGGCGCCACAATTCCGCTCTAAGAATTTTGAGCACTCTTTTTACGTGTCCACCAAGAAGGTCTCACACA
>WOVY01009372.1:0-34241 GCA_013436015.1 Rhipicephalus annulatus
GAATGGCGTCCCACGTCTTGTGTTCGACATCGACGTACATTGACAGCATGTCGGCGATCGTCTTGTTAAGCCGCTCGTGAGGCCGTTGGTCTGTGGGTGGTACGCTGTCGTCCGGCGGTGGTTTGTTTGGCTGTATCCCAAGATTGCTTGAGTTAAGTCGGCAGTGAATGCCGTTCCTCTGTCGGTGATAAGGACCTCTGGGGCGCCATGACGTAGGACGATATTTTCGACGAAGAATTTAGCTACTTCGGATGCACTGCCTTTTGGCAGGGCTTTTGGTCTCGGCGTAGCGGGTGAGGTAGTCGGTAGCTACCACAATCCACTTGTTTCCGAAAGCCGACGTCGGGAACGGCCCCAGTAGGTCCATACCAATCTGCTGGAAGGTCGGCAAGGTGGATCAATTGGCTGCAGAAGTCCCGCTGGCCTTGTCGGCGGTGTCTTGCGTCGCTGACAGTCCCGGCATGTTTCTCACATAACGAGTGACGTCGGTGGTAAGACGTGGCCAGTAGTACCTTTCTTGTATCCTCGCGAGCGTGCGAGAAACACCGAGGTGCCCTGCCGTCGGATCGTCGTGAAGGGCCTGCAGGAGTTCTGGTCGCAGAGCTGAAGGCACCACAAGAAGGTACTTAGCTCGAAGCGGTGAAAAGTTTTTTCTTTGTAGAAGACCGTTTCGTAGAAAGAACGACGCAAGTGCGGGCTTGAATACCTTCGGGACTTCGGCGGTCCTGCCTTCGAGGTATTCTATTAGGGCCTTAAGTTCCGGGTCGGCCCTCTGTCGTTCAGCGAAGTCGTCGGTAGTTATCGTTCCTAAGAAGTAGTCGTCATCGGGGTCGTCGGGTAGCGGTTGGTCGACAGGCGCACGAGAGAGACAGTCGGCGTCGGAGTGTTTTTTGCCGGACTTGTAAATGACAGTAATGTCATATTCTTGAAGTCTCAGGCTCCATCGTGCGAGGCGACCTGAGGGGTCCTTCAAGGTGGCTAGCCAACACAATGCATGGTGGTCGCTCACAACTTTGAAGGGCCTGCCGTAGAGGTAGGGGCGAAATTTCGACGTAGCCCAGATGATGGCGAGGCACTCCTTTTTTGTTGTGGAATAATTTGCTTCTGCTTTGGATAGCGATCGGCTGGCGTAACTAATAACCCTTTCAAGTCCGTCAGCCCTCTGCACAAGAACGGCGCCAAGACCTACGCTGCTTGCGTCAGTATGTATTTCTGTCTCGGCGAATTCGTCGAAATGGCAAGTAACGGAGGCGTCTGGAGGCGATGTTTAAGCTCCTGGAAAGCGTGTTCCTGCAGCGTTTCCCACTTAAACTCCACGTCGGCCTTGGTAAGGTTAGTGAGAGGATCGGCGATGCGGGCGAAGTTTTTCACGAACCGCCTATAATAGGCACACAGGCCAAGAAATCGGCGCACGGCTTTCTTGTCAGTGGGCGGCGGGAAGTCGGCGATGGCGGCTGTTTTCCGTGGATCGGGACGAACTCCAGACTTGCTGATAACGTGCCCCAGAAACAAGAGCTCCTCATACGCAAATCCTGCACTTTTCTGGCTTCAGTGTGAGTCCGGAAGTCTTGATGGCTTGAAGTACAGCTTCAAGGCGCCGAAGATGCTCGTCGAAACTCGAGGAAAACACGACGACGTCATCCAAGTACACAAGGCAAGTCTGCCACTTCAATCCTGCCAGTACTGTATCCATACGCGTTTGAAACGTTGCAGGCGCTGAGCAAAGGCCGAAGGGCATCACCTTAAACTCGAAGAGGCCGTCCGGTGTTATAAACGCCCGTCTTCTCTCGGTCTCTTTCGTCGACTTCGATTTGCCAATAGCCAGTCTTGAGGTCCATTGACGAAAAGTACTTGGCGTTATGGAGCCGATCAAGTGCGTCGTCTATTCGTGGGAGGGGATACACGTCCTTTCTTGTGATTTTGTTCAGGCGGCGATAATCGACGCAGAAACGTAGGGTCCCATCCTTTTTCTTCACTAACACCACGGGGGATGCCCATGGACTCTTGGACGGCTGGATAATGTCATCCCTCAGCATTTCATCAACTTGTCTCTTCATGGCCTCACGTTCTCGCGTCGAAACCCTGTACGGACTCTGACGGAGTGGTCTGGCATTTTCTTCGGTTATGATGCGATGTTTCGTGATTGGGGTCTGCCGAATTTTCGATGACGACGAAAAGCAATCTTTGTATTGCAGGAGCAGGGCCTTGAGCTGTTCTTGCTTATCATTCGGGAGTCTGGGATTGACGTCGAAAGCTATGGGAGGGGCTTGGTTCCTCTGAGCAGGTTCCGCAGAATCGGCGAGGGCGAAAGCACTGGTGGCTTCGACAATTTCTTCTATGTATGCGACCGTTGTTCCTTTGTTCACATGTTTGTACTCATTGCTGAAATTCGTGAGCAAAACCATTGCTTTGCCTCCCCGCAGCTCTGCAATTCCTCTTGCGACGCAAATATTTCGGGTGACCAACAGATGCTGACTGCCTTCAACGACGCCTTCCAAGTCAGGTGATTTAGGAGCGCCGACTGAAATAATGACGCTTGAGCGAGGCGGAATGGTGACTTGTTCTTCCAGCACATTCAAGGCATGGTGTCCTGATGGCGTGCGCGGCGGTAGTGCCTCTTCTGTGGATAACGTTATCGACTTTGTTTTTAGGTTGATGACAGCACCATGGAGGCATAAGAAGTCCATGCCAAGGATGACATCTCTCGAGCAACGCTGTAGGACTACGAAGTCTGTAAGATAAATACGGCCGTTAATGGTGACTCTCGCTGTGCAGATTCCTGCAGGCGTTACGAGATGACCTCCGGCTGTGCGGATTTCAGGGCCTTTCCAAGCTGTCCTAACTTTCTTTAACTTCGCGGCGAACGACCCACTGATGACAGAATAGTCGGCTCCAGTATCGACGAGAGCGGTCACACTGTGGCCGTCGATAAGAACGTCGAGGTCGCTAGTTCGCCGTCTCGCATTACAGTTAGGGCGTGGCGTCGGGTCACGGCTGCATCGGCTTGTTCTGCTGCTTCCATGTTGCGTCGTCAGGCCACCTTCGGTAAGTGAGCTCTCGCCGTCAGGGCTTTGCCTGGTTGGCGTTGTGTTCGGAAAGCTCCGTCGCGGCGTCGTCGTCGTCGGAGGATCTTCGGTGGTTCGTCCCACAGCAACCGCACCTCCACCGGTTGCTGCCCTTAGTTTCCCGGATACGGGCTAGGAGACCGGCCCCGCGTTGGGCCAGAGTACTGCCGGTGGTGCGGTGACGTGCGGCGGCTGGGCGACGGAGAACGCGAAGGGCTTCGTGGTGTCCACCGAGTTCCTGTCAGGTAGTCGGCGATGTCACGTGGTCGTTCTCCTGGCTGTGGACGCGGTGCATTGACGGCGAAGCCACGCAGTCCCATCTGTCGGTACTGGCAACGGCGGTATGTGTGTCCGGCCTCGCAGCAGTGGTAGCAGAGCGGGCGATGGTCAGGGGTGCGCCAGACGTCAGTCTTCCTCGGTGCACTGCGCTGGGCTGCTGGCGAACAACATGAAGTCGGTGGGGGCGGTGGGGGCGGTGTCTGTCGACGGAAGTGCGACGGGGCGGCATTTTGGCGTGGACGGGGAGGAGTGTTGTGGCGCAGTGCAGCGGCGTAGCTCATAGCTTCCGGCTCGGGCAGCGGTGCGTGGGGAAGTTGAAGCGATTGCCGAACTTCTTCTCGCACAATGTCGGCGATTGAATCCACTTGAGGCTGCGCCGAAGGCAACAGCTTGCGCAGCTCTTCCCGCACGATCGCTCGGATCGTTTCACGCAGGTCTCCGGAGTTACTGGCTTGAGCATCAGCGCAGTCTGCAGTCAGGCGACGATTATACTGTCTAGTGCGCATGTCCAGTGTCTTTTCGATCGTGGTCGCTTCGGCTACAAATTCTTGAACGGTTTTCGGCAGGTTTCTCATCAGTCCCGCGAAGAGCTCCTGTTTGATCCCTCGCATAAGGAAACGAACTTTTTTCTCCTCAGGCATGTCTGGGTCAGCGTGACGGAATAGTCGGGTCATTTCTTCTGTGAAAATGGTGACATTTTCATTTGGTAGTTGAACCCGAGTCTCTAATAAAGCAGCGACCCTCTCTTTGCGAGCGACGCTCGCGAACGTTTGCAGGAATGCGCCGCAGAAAACATCCCACGTTCGGAGCGTGGACTCCCGATTTTCAAGCCAAGTCCTTGCGGTGTCTTCCAAATAGAAGAACACACGACGCAGCTTTTCGTCATGGTCCCAGTGGTTGAGGGCGGCCACACGGTCGTATGTCTCCAGCCAGGACTCCGGGTCTTCGAACGATGACCCATGGAAAATTGGTGGTTCCCTGGGTTGATGCATGACCATCGTTGGCTGGGACGCTGCGGTTGTCATTGTCGCTGAAGTCGCGGTCATGGCCTTCGTCTTCCGCGCCTTGTCTGGTAGAAGCCCGTACTCCGGTGGTAGCCCTTGCTGTCGGCGGCTTGTTCGCTGCTCCTGGTTGGCGTCGGTGTCTTCTTCGCGACGTGGGCTGGGTTCACGGCTTGACGGGGGCGTCCGGTACATGAACGAAGCAGCACCTCCACCAGATGTCACGGGGTCGTGACGTGGCTGAAGACAGAAGACTTCGTGTTGGAATTTAACCGTTTATTTGGGCGAACCTGTGCCCGGTAAACTGAAAGTCCAATTACAGCAGCAGTCTCGCACAGATAGCAGTCTCGGACTGATAGCGGCGAACGGAGCGTCGGCCTTCGATCAACAACTGACAAGCGGCGAAGCGCGTCGGCATTTATACCCTTGCCGTCGAATGTTCTAGCGTTATCGGTGGCGGTGGCGTAGGTTCTAGAACAATCTGTACCGTTCGCACAGTGGGCGTGATCTTATCGAAATGATCTACTACAGTCCGGAACCTTCTAGAAAACTGCAGGCGCGGTTTGCGCTGAGAATCATGCGGTGTTTTCGGACGATAACAAAAACTTGGGAAATGGAACGTGGCAATCCTTTTTCGCAGTATATATTCTTGCCACTCTGTGAAATAAAGTTAGTTGGAAGTCAGCGCTCTTTCTGTCTACCCTGTCCTTTTTTCTTTGTTCGCGCGCTGGAACATCTTGCAAATATGACTACGCACCAACTAGCCCAAGTTTCCGCTCTTTGGCTTGGTATTCTGCTGTTGTCTAAATACTTGCTCGACAATTTTTTAGTCTGATTCCTCCATTTAGTATCAATATTCTTCATGTATAAGTAGCTGATTGATTGATATGTGGGGTTTAACGTCCCAAAACCACTGTATGATTATGAGAAACGCCGTAGTGGAGGGCTCCGGAAATTTAGACCACCTGGGGTTCTTTAACGTGCACCCAAATCTGAGCACGCGGGCCTACAACATTTCCGCCTCCATCGGAAATGCAGCCGCCGCAGCCGGGATTCGAACCCGCGCTCTGCGGGTCTGCAGCCGAGTACCTTAGCCACTAGACCACCGCGGCGGGGCCATGTATAAGTAGCTGAAAACTTTACTAGCCCAACACTCCTCTCTCAATTTTATTATCATCATCAGCCTGACTACGCCCACTGCAGGACAAAGGCCTTTCGCAGGTTACGCCAGTTGACTTGGTTCTGTTTTTGCTGCTGCCACTTTATACCCGCAAACTTCTCAATCTCATCTACCCACTTCACTTTCTGTCTCCCCCTAACCCACTTGCCTTCTGAGAGAATCCAGTCAGTTACCCCTAATGACCAGCAGTTATCCTGCCTATGCGCTACATGCCACACCCATGTCCATTTCCTCTTCTTAATTTCAGCTATAATATTCTTAACCCCCGTTTGTTCTCTAGTCCACTCTGCTATTTTCTTGTTTATTAAGGTTTATTAAGGTGTATATTAAGCCACTCCGCGAGCTGTACATATTATTCTGGAACCTATGCCACCGCCAGCGATAACGCTAGAACATTCGATGGCAAGAGTATAAATGCCGACGCACTTCGCCGCTTGTGAGTTGTTGATGGACGGCCGACACTCCGTTCGCCGCTATTATTCCAAGACCGTTACTGTAGTCTGGCTTTCCGTCTACTGGGCACAGGTTCGCCCAAAAAAAAACAATTTATTATTTGACTCGCAGTGTCCTTCGTTCATCCACGTCTCGACCCCGTGGCAATATAAGTAAAATAGCGCACATTCACAAAGAAAATAAAAAAAGAGAAAAAACTCTCCTGACGGGATTCGAACGCGCCCCTTCCTAATTTTGAACCGACGACGCTACCCACCACGCCACGGCAGAACGTGCATGTGGAATTGTGAAATGACTAGTTTTGCGAAGAACGTACCATTAACTTATAGAGTCGCACAGTCAAGACTGACACGATATTCCTTTCCGAATAACTATTGCGTCTTGATTAGACAGTGACGACCGGCTTCCGCGCTCCGAATGACGTGCGGGTATTAGCAAGAGTGCAATGTTTTTTTAAGCATCCCCATCTTAACTCTGAAAAATCTCAAATTGACTGGAGGAGCAGCCACAGATTGTCAGCTGTTGCTGCCGATAGTTTTTTTTTGCTTTGATAGTCGGTTCTCGCACTTGCTATTGGCCAGCATTTACAGATGATTTAAATGTCTTGTTCGGTAGACATCCGCACACACGAGTGAACATTGAGTATTTTTTTCGTTCAAGCAACGATGTAGCAGTACACATCCAGCGTGCCAGATTACATATTTGCAGTTATATCGATAATTGCAACTAAGAAACCGCTGAAGAAATGACTAATGCAATCCGCTGAAGAAGTATGCCAGTATGTTGGTGCACTGACGCGTACCAAATTACCAACTCAAATGTGCGTGTTCTTACGTAAGAGTCAGAGAAGTACCGGCTCCTGCGCTCGGAAGGCAGTTTTCGGTGACAGCCAACGTTGCTGAAAGCACGACACATTAATCGTCGCCGCTCCTTGTGCGGGCACCGCACACGCGAATAAACGGCCCATTTAGGCTCAGGAGTGTCTAAACTGTACTTTACAGTCATTTTTACACATGTTCACTGATGCGGCCGGCACGATAGGCCTCCCTGGGATGGGGCACTGGGTAAGGCTGCTCTCGAAGCAGCTGAGTTGCGATGTTTAAAGTTTCTGCATTTGAGCTTTGCAACAATTCTAACTGTTACTTAAACTGTACCTGAAGTAAGTGGAAGGTAAATCAATGCCAGAAATGCATTTACGGAGTGGCGATGCTGAGCGACAGCCGTTTTTCTGGCCTCCACTGGCAGTATACAGCGGGTGTGCCAGTGTACAGAATAATTCAGTTATATCAATACCAAGAATTAAAGGAACCATAGAAATACCAATGCAATCCGCTAAAAACATATGTCAAGGAGCTAGTTCACGAAGACGTACGAAATTACCATTTGAATATTGCGCGTTGTTACATATCAGTCAGAGAAGGGCCGGCTAAGTGTGGCCGGCAGCTTTCGGTGACAGCCTGCGTAGCCGAAAACCTCGACGTTCGCTCGTCAGCGCTCCTTGTGGGAACATTGACACAAGACCAAAATAGTTGATTTAGGTTCATGCATGTCTAAACTATACTTTACAGTCATTCTCACACTTTGAAGTTGTGTGTACACGTAGCAATGAGCGCCGGTAACACATATATATGTATATATATATATATATATATATATATATATATATATATATATATATATATATATATATATATATATACCAACGTGGCCGGCACGACAGGTTTAATGCTCGCTGGGCCGGGCACCTGGTAAGACCGCTCTCGACACGGTAAGTTGGGATGGTTGAAGATTCTGCATTTGAGCTTCGGAACATTTCTAACTCTTACCTGAAGTAAGTAGAAGGATGAGCATGGCCAGGCATACATTTATGCGGTGTGGCGGAATCAAACGAAAGCTTTTTTTCTCGCCTCCGCTGGGAAACCTTGCGAAGTGATCGAGAAAGCTTATTTAGGATTCGTCAGCTTTGCGGCAAAAACAATTTCCTGTTTCTGTTAGGAGTGGTGTGCAGCTCCAGGCTTACAAACATTGCAACTTGGAATCGTTACAGTTATACACGGATGATGCGAGTATGCTCAGTATACGCGGGGGCATATGCGAAAAAGGTGCATTATAATTGCTGCGATGCGTACGTGCGCTTAAAAAATTACGTACGCTTAGTATCTGTTAGAGTAGCATCTCTCCATGCCGTTGAATCAAGCGTTTTATATTCGTCGACATCAAAACATACCACGGCACACGCTACAATAACATGCACGCTGCGCTGGTAGAAACAGTGTGTGCTCCAGTATTCACCAGTGCTTGCCAGTGAAGATTCCAGCGCTTCCAACGCTTCGCAGTGCGCACGAGCATCACAGCGGTTGAGCCAGTGCCCCTACCAGTGTGACAAAGCTTTTTCCCAGGGCGCCCAGAAAGCGCCAGTGATTACAAGCGTGTACCAATTTCTTCAGCATGTTGCAGTGTCAAAAAACGTGCTGGCATCACGCTGTTTTTGCAATAAGGATTCTTGCACGATTCTGGTAATCATCCCGTCAGGAGACACTTCGTAAACAGGGTAGCTATTTTTTTTAACACAATCTGTCTTCCGTTTTTCAGCAGATCTGATGCTATGTGATCCTCGCCAAAAGATTTGCCTCTTTGCATTCTATTCAAGGCTTTTCTGACTTCAATTATTACTGGTGGGATGGCATCTGGGTTAATGCTGGTTATTATAATATGGTCGAGGTTGTCCTGGTTAATCTACCGATCTCTGTAAAACTCCTCTACTATTTTAACTATCCTATCTATATTGGTATTTACTTTGTCGTCCTTGTCCCTTAGCGCATACACTTGGTTTTTGCCTATCGCATGTTTGCTGTTTATTGCTTTGATGCTTCCTCCATTCTTCAGAGCGTGTTCGATTTTCTCCATGTTTTACCTTCTTACATCGGATCCCTTACGCCTAATTAACCAGCTGCGCAAGCTCTGCCGATTCTATTTTCGTTTGTTGTATCCGAGCTTTTTATGCTTTGACACTTCTTAATGAGGTTCTTCGTATCCAGGGACAGCTTGCCAGTGCCCTAAGTACCGCGCCTCTAACGTCTACTGCACACTCCGTAATTATTCTCGTCAGATTATCATTCATTGAGTCAATGCTAAGGCTGGGTTCTTCGATAAGAGCCGAACACATGTTCTGAAGGGAGACTCTCAATTCCTGTCCCTCTCAGTGCTCACTCATTGATTAGCTTCTTGTGTATCAGTTTCTGTCGTTCCTTCTTCAAACTAGGTGAATTCAAGACCGTACAATTTTATGGTCACTGCATAGTACCTTGCCAAGTACTTCCACATCCTGCACAATACCTGGATGTGCACTGAGTATACAGTCTATTTTGTTCTTGCTTTCGCCATTAGGGCTCCTTCATGTCCACTTACGGTTCCCTCGTTTTCGATAAAAGGCATTCATGATCCGTAAATTATTGCGTTCTGCGAATTCCGCTAATAGCTCCCCTCTCGCACTTCTAGTGCTGATGCCATGATCTCCTACTGTCTGATCTCCAGCCTGCTTCTTTCCTACCTCACTATTGAAGTCAAATCCCCGACCCCTTAGTGCAATTCCATCACAACGCGCATTTTTAAAATTTGGTTGAGAACTGCGCCGCACCAGGATTCGAACCACGGACCTCTTTCACGCGAGGCTGATACTCTAACCACTACGCCACCGCTTCTCAAATTGTATCTTGCTGCTAGCTTCCTTGCCCTCGAACGATGTCCATCCCATGTCACCCAGTACCCCCTTGATTCGGGGTACTCTCGTGTGCTCCCAAAGCAAGTCTACCTGTGCTGCGCTATTTATTTTCCTATCTTGCTTAAACCTCTAATCTCATGCACAAGACCGCAATTCTGAACATCAAACCCGGGACAATGACACCTTTCCAAATCACTCTAAGAATGTTATACCAATTGTAGTTCTACGGTACCCGATCTTTAATTACACTTGCATTCCTTTTACCCTTCATGGTAACGTATCTTTTCTGCACTCTTCGGTACTCAGCCCCGTTTTTTATTTATAGGCTGAAATATTTGTATTTTTCCACTATTTCTAACATTACTTCTTGTATCTTATACGCCGTGCCTTATTATTATTATTAAAATTTATAATTGCCGATTTTCGCAACTGAACTTAAAATCTAACCTATCTCCTTATTTCTGCAGATATCTATTATTTCCTGCAGATCTTACTTGTTGTCGGCTATTATTGCTATATAATCTGCCTACATCATTGCTGGTAAAGCCTGTTCATTGTGGTAAAACTTGTTCAACGTGTGAGCCGAGTCGACCCCCCTCTAATTTGGCTTCTACTCCTTGTAGATACAGCTTAGATAACAAAGGTGACAAGGGACATCCTTGTCCCCCGCAGGGGTGCCTGCGTAAGTTAGCGTTTGGTGTGTAGCGACACCATGGACCCGAGCTAACGGGGGAGTTTTGGCTCCCTCCCACGGCTAGCCGTGCATGGCTGAGCCGTGTCCGGGGAAAAGGGGATCCTGGGGGTTGAGCCGATGCTGGGTGATTGGACTTTTAAGGCCCCCCGGAAGAGGCAACACACCCCTTCGGCCCCGGCTTCACGTAGACGGCACCCCTGGGCTGACCCACCCAGGGGAAACCGGCAGTCGCCTTTTCCTGTCTCTGCCTCTCTTCATTTTCGTCTTTCACCCTTACTTTCAAACTTTCCTGATCTCTCCTCTCTTCAATTTACTTCTGTTTTTCCTGGCGGCAAGAATTAACCTTGTGTGGCTATTCAAACTAGGGTAAACCATATTGGGTTATAGTAACTGCGTACTGCTGGCGTTGCGCAGACATGCCCACATGCTCTGCCACGTCCACTCGTTGGACTCTGTGGTGGGTGGTAGGCGACGTCACCGAAAAATACACATTTTCTCATGGGATCCTCAACCCCCTCTTAAACTGATCGTGCTTCAAGAAGGGTACGCACTGACGCAACTTTACTACTTTGGCCCAAAAACAGAGAAACTTTCCCAAAATACGATGTCCTCCACTGCGAACATTCATATACAAAAGCTAGAGCAATCTCACCCTTCCTTGTAGCCAAGTGCTTAAGACAGACCATTGGAACCGGTTATAAGGCCACGAAGATGACAACTGGAGATCTGCTTCTCGAATTAAAAGACAAGAAACAGTACAATAAACTCTCGCACCTCGTAGCCTTTGGTAACATCCCCGTCTCTGTGAGCGCACATTGTACCATGAATACAGTGAAGGGCGTGGTATCGGACGAAGATTTGATGACACTGAGTGAAGAAGAGCTCTTTGATGTATGGAAGGACCAAGGTGTAATACATGTCCAGCGCATCAAAATCAGACGTAACAACAATGAAATAGCAACAAAGCAATTGATACTCTCCTTCAACTCAACCACTTTACCTGAGACTCTCGAAACTTGCTATGTAAAACTCCATGTCTGACCCTTCATTCCAAACCCGAGGCGTTGTTTCAAACGCCAGCGATTTGGTCATGCATCCCAGAGCTGCCGAGGACAGCTGATGTGTATTAAGTGTGGCACAACCGGCCACAGTGCTGATGAATGTAGTCATGACGAGGTCCTCTGTGCCAACTGCGAAGGTAGTCACCCCGCATACTCCGGAGCATGCCCAGTCTGGAAAAGAGAAAAAGAAATATTAACTATAAAAGTTAAGAAAAATATCACATTCAGGGAAGCAAGACAACGGGTCTCGTTATCATTAGCACTAAAACACCTTTTGCCGAAGTGGTGCAACGAGGGGCGGCACCACAAAGGCCTTTGGCAGTTGCCTGGACCGTGCCTAGCGTGCCGAGGCCAATGCCACAACCTACGGCGGGAGCAGCCAGCGCTGCCCTGCCCACATTCAGCCTGTCCACACCAGTGACCTCTACAAGCTCTGGAAGCAGCCAGGGCAATAACGAGGCCAAGGGGGCTTCATCAACCCCTAGCTCGGTGGGGACAAAGACGTCGTCGATCGAGGCTAAGTCTAAGCGACGCACAGATCGCTCTTTAGAGAGGGTGTCCAGTGCCTCGCAAGAGGCTATGGACACCAGTTCAAGCCAAATGGCGCAGGAAGCGCCGAAGAAGCGGCGAGCTTTTTTTTCACTATGGACAAAATCATACAGTGGAACGTAAGGAGAATACTTGAAATTTAGATGACATCTAAAAACTTCTGAGTAAGTTTAACGCGAAAGTGCTCTGTGTGCAGGAAACGCACACTACTCCTAAGCACAAGGACTTCCTACGACAATATATTATTTTCCGAAAAGACCGGGAGGATGCTGTCGTACCATCTGGTGGTGTAGCCATTAGAATTGATTGTAGTATAGCATGCCAGCGTGTGAAGCTCCAAACGGTCCTTGAGGCAGTGGCCATTCGAGCTGTACTTTTTAAAAATCTCATTACCATATGTTCTTTGTACATGCCACAGCATCAACAGCTACACAGACGTGATCTAGAATCATTAATAAATGAACTCCCAGAGCCGTTTCTGGTTCTAGGTGATTTTAATGCACACAATGTCCATAGATCTTAGCATTTCATCACCGTTCCTTTTACCTGTTTTTAGGTGTAACGTTCTTAAAAACTCTTATGGGAGTGACTACTTCCCAATCATCCTGAGTGCGCCGAACAAAGATCAACTACCCCCGCAGGTTCCTCGATGGAAGATTGACTCAGCTGATTGGGAAGGGTATAGAACTCTTACACACATGACATGGACTGAGCTGTCTGCCCTGACCATAGATGACGCTGTCACGTATTTCACAGCTTTTATACTTGATGCCGCATCTAAATGTATTGCCAAAACGAGCGGCATGTCTTCTAAACGGCGAGTACCATGGTGGAACGACGCATGCAGGAGAGCACGGATCACAAAGAACAAAGCATGGGCGTTGCTTAGCAATTCCCCTACAGCAGAAAACCTGTAAAATTTCAAGCGGGTCGAATCGCAGGCAAGGAGAACGCGTCGACAAGCTAGACGAGAGAGCTGGACAAAGTTTATATTGAGTATCAACTCGTACACAGATGAGGGAAAAGTGTTGAATAAGGTAAACAAAATTGAGGGCCAAGAAACGTATTCTCTTCCACTAGTAAATAGCCTCGGGGAAAGCTTGCAGGATCAAGCCAACTTTCTTGGCACACATTTCGAACACATATTGAGCTCCTCACACTACTCTGAATCCTTCCATAATTACAAGGCACGAATAGAAAAAAAATTGCCCGCAGCTTCCCTCGGGGGAACACTAAGGAGGTTGCGGAGCATATAATTGGTTAACGGGGTGTTAAAGTGCGACTTACTTGGGTCGATGGCTAATTGGTTAACGTGGTTGTGAAATGGGGTGTTAAATTGCGACTTACTTGGGTCGATGGCTAAATTGGTTAACGTGGTTGTAGGAGGGGGTGTTAAATGAGTGAACACGTACACACGTATGCGAAAGGGCGGCGCTGGTCGAAGGGACGTCGATCATTGTGTTTGTGGATTCGTTGGAATTCATTTCACCGCGACCTTGGACGTCGACACGCCGTACAAACCAACCGACGAGCGGCAACTGAGCGAGCGAGCGCCGACCTTGAGTATATATACAGCGCGACGGCGCATGCACTGTCAGCTGTTGAATGTTCTCGAAGCGCGACGGCGGATGCACGTCCACTGGAGAATCAGGAGAATTGTAGAATGTTCTCGAAAGGGAGAAGCGCGCGCGGCACAGATGGTGGGTGACGGTGCATGCGCGCGTCAGCTGTCGAATGTTCGAGAAGGGGGAGAAGCGCAACGGCGCATGCGCGCGCGTCAGCTGCCGATGTTCTCGAAGCGTGACGGCGCATGCGCGCTACATTATACAGCTAGCAAATGTTCATGAAGAGGAGAAGCGCACGCGGTGTGTAGAGGAGGAAGGGTGCACAGATGGTAGAGGAGTGAAGCGCGCGCGGTGTGTAGAGGAGGAAGGGATGCACAGATGGTGGAAGAAGGAGGAGGAAGCTTGAGGACGGCGCCGCACTACAAGCCTCGAGTATTAGATGCTCCGCATCTAAAACAAAAGTTTGTGGGGGTGCTGACAACCCCCCTGTAAAGTTGTCTGCGCCGCGTGGCACACGTGTCTCGCCCCAAGGCTTTATTTCGGTGGTGACCACCGCCGGGCGATAGATGGCGTTGTGTTCGCTTTGAGTACCACTGTTGGTAGAGTGGTAGCGCCGGCAGTGGCCCCTGGCGGAAGGCAGGCCTTGGTGGTGGGCGAGCGTTGAGCGAGTCTCTTCTGCGCGTGGCGGCTGCCGCGAACGGTTGTCTGTAGCGTGGGCCCCCGGTGTTCGGCACCGCGGGCTTCGCGCCGGGGTCCCACGTGGAAAGTCAGGCGTTGGCGACGCCGCCTTGGGTATGTGTTAGTGTGTTAGTGTGTGCTTATCATGTTATTGTGTGTTTAGTGTGTTACTGCGTTATGTTGTTTGTATGGTAGCGTGTTAATTAAAATTGATGTAACATTTGGCGCGCGATATCGTCGTCTAAATTAGTTAATAAATGTATGTATGTTATGTGCTTTGTACCGACCGCGTTTGCTGTGTCCGTTCACTCCAAGAGCGTGGCGTGGCGATGCGCTCGTTCGCCTCGCCGAGACCCCCACACTGGCTGCCCAACGTGGAGCTCTTGGAGTATCGGACGACAGTTTTTGCGGTTCAGTACAAGGATTTTGTTAGAGCCGGAGTAGAGTAGGCCTAGGGGGGACTTCTTTGCTAGCGTCGGTGGTGTGCTTTGTTGAGAAGCGAGGAGATTGGTTTTGTAACGTGTTTCAATTTGTGGGCAGGTTGACTTTCTATATATTTTTTTGCTCGCAAGTGTTGCGATTTTTTGTTGTTGTTAGTTTTCAAAAACGTTGTTGAATTAGGACGAGAGCCATGCGGTCCGCATCCTGGGGTGAGCAAGGCCTAGAGCACGTGGTTTGTAGGCCAGTCCCGAAGCGAGTCAGTACGGAAGCCTCGTGGGTGGTCCGATTTTCTGTGAATAGCTTCTTCTATCTCTTTGGGCTCAGGGAGCCGGGCGTCGTTGCTGACTTGTATTGCGGCTCGACGCCGAGGCGTCGTGACACCGCCCGGGGCGGTGGACGCCAATCGCTCGGTAAGCTGCTGTGTGTGGCGAGCGATAGGGCCACCTCACAGAGTGGACATCTCCTCGCGGCTGCCTCTTCTGCGCCTAGGCTGGGTGCTGGGTGGATGCCGGTTGTTGCCGAGCGACTCATTAGGCCTAAGGCTCTACGCAGCCGCCTGTCGCACGTGGCACAACTAGGTGGATCGTGGCGTTGAGGTGTTGCGCTCTGCTTCCCTCACTTTTTTTTCTTGTGAGCACGAGTTAGGAAAAATGATTTTTGTTTTATTTTGATGGGCGTCTCGGCCGCCACCGATGTATTAGCTAGCAGTACTGACCAACGTACCACGTGGACGGAAAGCTCGAAGCTCCTTTCCCGAGGACCTGCTCGATTGTTTTTTTTTTTCAAGTCGTTGTTGTTATTGGCGTATTCAGCGGGAGGGTTGTCATCCACGGCCGGCTGTCCTGCTCATCATCAGCGTCGCTGGCCAGGAATGCGGTCGTGAGGTCGGGCGATGGAGATGCCTGGGACCTGCGCAACTGCTTGCAGTCCGGCGCCCTCGCGAGTGCTGGTCGCAACTGGAAGACGTGTCGGCGCTAGCGACGGATCGTCGCGCCGACGGCAACGTTGCTGTTGCGGGGCCGGTACTGAGGTGAAGTCTAGCCGGACAGTGCAGCATTGTCGACCAGCGGCGGTGTCGTGGTGCAAGGACATTATGGTCGTGCGATATCATTTTTTTGTTAAAGGTTGTGTAGCTCATTTTTGATTTCGGGATATGGTTTGATTTAAGGTTGGGGGAATGTGGGGGTGCTGACACCCCCCCTGTAAAGTTGTCTGCGCCGCGTGGCGCACGTGTCTCGTCCCAAGGCTTTATTTCGGTGGTGACCACCGCCGGGCGATAGATGGCGTTGTGTTCGCTTTGAGTACCACTGTTGGTAGAGTGGTAGCGCCGGCAGTGGCCCCTGGCGGAAGGCAGGCCTTGGTGGTGGGCGAGCGTTGAGCGAGTCTCTTCTGCGCGTGGCGGCTGCCGCGAACGGTTGTCTGTAGCGTAGGCCCCCGGTGTTCGGCACTGCGGGCTTCACGCCGGGGTCCCACGTGGAAAGTCAGGCGTTGGCGACGCCGCCTTGGGTATGTGTTGGTGTGTTCGGTGTGTTGGTGTGCTTTATGTTTATGTTTATGTGTGCTTATGTTTATGTGTTTAGTGTGTTACTGCGTTATGTTGTTTGTATGGTCGCGTGTTAATTAAAATTGATGTAACATTCGGCAGACGATATCGTCGTCTAAATTAGTTAATAAATGTATGTTTGTTATGTGCTTTGTACCGACCGCGTTTGCTGTGTCCGTTCACTCCAAGAGCGCGGCGTGGCGAGACGCGCGTTCGTCTCGCGGAGACCCCACAAGTTAGAAAGAAAATCCGCAAGAAATGAGGCATATAATGCACCATTCTGCTTAGCAGAACTGCGAAGAGCACTCCGCTGCTGTAATACATCTACCCCTGGTTCTGACAACGTAATGTACGCGATGCTGAAGGAACTACCCTTCGACACTAAAGAAACCCTCCTCTCTCTTTATAATCGCATATGGTTTTCAGGTGTGATCCCCTCTTTCTGGAAGGAGGCTATTATAATTCCAATTTTGAAGCAGCGAAAGTATCCCTCTACTGTATCGAGTTACAGACCTATAGCGTTAACAAGCTGCCTCTGCAAACTATTTGAAAAAATGATTAATTGCCGCTTACTCCACTACTTAGAAACAAACAAATTGCTCGACCCATACCAGTGCGGGTTTAGAGAGGGCAGATCTACCACCAACCATCTTATACGTATCAAGGCACACATACGTGAGGCTTTTGTTCATAATCAGTGTTTCTTATCTGTGTTCCTCGACATGGAGGAGGCCTACGATACTACGTGGAGGTTCGGAATATTAAGAGACCTCTCACAGATAGGTATACACGGTAATATGTTCAGTGTCATTGAAAGCTATCTGTCTGATCGTACCTTCCGTGTTAGAGTGAGCAATGTTCTGTCCCGAACATTTGTACAGGAAACCGGAGTGCCACAGAGTGGTGTGCTCAGCTGTATGCTCTTTATTATAAAAATGAATTCTCTCCGTCTGTACATCCCACGTAATATCTTTTATTCAACATATGTCGACGATGTGCAGATAGGTTTTCAATCGTGTTCTCTTGGGATCTGTGAGCGACAGGTTCAGCTCGTCCTTAACAAGGTATCTAAATGGTCTGATGAAAACGGGTTCAAACTGAACCCACAGAAAAGCACCTGTGTCCTTTTTTCACGAAAAAGAGGCTTGCACCCTGATCCTGAACTGGTCCTTAAGGGTGAGCGTCTACCCGTTAACACAGAACTTAAGTTCCTAGGTATAATTTTAGATGTGAAGTTACCCTTTGTACCGCACATAAAACATCTTAAAAATAAATGCTTGAAAACAATGAATATCCTAAAGGTGCTGTCACGAACAACGTGGGGCAGCGACAGAAAGTGCCTCATGAATCTCTATAGAAGCCTTATACGCTCACGTCTTGAGTATGGAGCAATAGTCTATCACTCTGCCACGCCAAGCGCTCTGAAAATGTTGGACCCTGTTCATCATCAAGGCATCCGCCTGTCCACAGGCGCCTTTAGACCAAGCCCAGTTGAAAGCCTTTATGTAGAATCGGAAGAGTGGTCACTCCATCTGCAGAGAACATAGTCTTCCTTCATATATTTTCTTAAAGTAAATGCGAACAGTGAGCAACCTGCATATTCCACCATCAATGACCTGTCCAGCTCTCAACGTTTTTACAATCGACCCGCAATGGCACGCCCTTTCTCGCTGCGTGTTAGACATGCGTGTTAGACACCTAGCTGAAGAAACAGATGTCCCACTGCTTGAATACCACCTCAGCCCCCCCCCCCCCCCCGCTCTGCGGCTCCCGCCATGGCAAGTAACAGGTTATAGACTGTGACACATCTTTCGTAGCTGTCACAAAGCATGCCTCCCCCATACATATTCAGATGTATTTCTAAGAGCTGCAACATAAATATGACTGTCCAGAATATTATACTGATGCATCCAAGTCCCATACTGGCGTGTCCTATGCGGCGGTCGGCCCATCCTTCTCGGATGCCGGCGTTCTGCCCACCAGCACAAGCATTTTTACAGGCGAGGCTTACGCGCTATTCGTAGCCGTTAAACACATCAAAGAATTGAACACGCAGAGATTAGTTATATACACAGACTCCCTGAGTGTCATAAAAGCGTTGAAAAATCTTAAAAACACAGAAACCCTATAATTTTATCCCTATATTTGATACTCTGCGCAGCCTATACTTCAAAGCAACATATCGTCATGTGCTGGGTGCCAGGACATCGCGAGATCAAAGGAAATGTGCTGGCCGACCAGCTCGCCACGTCAATTAACGAAAGCTCCACCAACTCTTCAGTTGCTGTCCCTATTATGGACCTAAAACCAAACATACGGAAAAAGCTCAGGGCTTACTGGCAGAAATTATGGGATCAACAAACTCATATACACTTGATTAAACCATACCTCGGTAACTGGCCACCCACTTCGAAAACACGCCGTAAAGAGGTCAGTCTCTGTCGGCTTAGAATAGGACACACACACAACACGCACCCACATCTTTTGTCCAGTGGTGACCCACCAGCTGTACTTCAGATACTCCTTACCGTACTTCAGATACTCCTTGAATGCTCTGAGCTAGAGGCTTACAGGAAAAAACATTTTCCACTAGCGTACAAGGAACACATACTCCTTCACCCAGCTATGTTTATTGGTCGCGAACCTCTTTTTAAATATAATGCATTGAATGCATTCTTAAAGGAAGTAAATACTTTCCATGTTATCTACTCAAGTGATCGGTAGCACGGCCTCCGAAAGGAGGCTGCTGCTGCGGATTCTACATCCAAAAGAGCACCTGTCTCCCGGCCCTTGGGGCAAAGGGCGCTGGCGAGAAATCGGTGCTAATATAACGCTCCTATTTTATGATATCATGATAACTAAAGAATCATTCTCACCAGGCATGCTTTACTTCACTTTCATGATTTTACTAAATATACGTCTTACGCATCTTTAGAGCGCAGAATTTTAGGCCCTTTTACAGCCATTTACCATAACCATTGCTCTCATCCGATATCATTTCCTGGCGCTCTTTGGCCATCAATGGCCCTTGCGCCATAAAACAACATATATCATCAAGGGACATCCTTGTCGAAGCCCGCGTTGTATCTCTACAGATTCTCATGTCTGTTCTTTCCATTTTGTAACTATCTTGTTGCTTTTAAAGATGTCCTTTAGAAGATTAGTTATTCGATCTTCCACACCTAGCGTGTCTAGTATTGCCCTACCATTCTTCCTGGTGGGCCTCACGGCCTATTTGCTACTACTGTGGAATTCGAGGGCACATTTCCCGGTTCTGTCACAGCGGCAGCAAGAAGAACGTCGTGGTTATGCCACTTTTGAACAAGACAACACATGTGCTCGAGGTTACTACCATTATGCCGACAGTACTTCCAACCACCGATCCCTGTCTCCTGTGCGTATTTCCAACCAGACCAACAATACATGTGCCTCCCGACCACGCTCTCCTTCGCCACTCTGACGCTCTGTTTCACCGCGAGAACAAAATGACGACACAAAGACAAGAAGGACACGAAAGACACGAGTGCTCGTGTCCTTGTCTCTGTGTCGTCGTTTTGTTCTCGCGCTATAACTGTCGTCATGCCATACCAACTAGCCCAAGCTGCCACACTTCTGTTTCACCACTTCGGCCTGTCTCTCAACTGGCTTCCCAGCGATCGAAAAACTAAACAGTGCAGTTTTTGGAGGAAAAACTGCATCGCGGCGAAATGACCTAAGCTCTCGTGAACGACCGTCAAACATGTTATTGGTGACTGTGCAAGGTGTGCGGGTGTTGGCTTTGGTGGACACGGGAGCAACTATTTCAGTTATGCCTGCCGACTTGTGTTCTCGATTGCGGAAAGCGAAGACACCCTACCTTAGATCATCTTTGATTGGGGTCAATGAGCAATGATTAGACCATTGGCCCAATGTACAGCGCGTGTCTTCATGATGGTATTCGTCATCACATCACCTTCGCTGTCTTAATTTCTTGTGCTCATGAACTAATTTTAGGTTGGGACTTTCTCTCATCGGCATCTGCATTAATTTCTAGCCATCAACGTGTAGTCGAGATGACCGAGACTGATCACTGCGGCGAACGCGTCGACGAGAAACCATTGCGTTTTTTCACAGCTTCCGATTTCATACTGCTCCCGCGTCAGGAGCGAATCATCACCATCACTTCTCCGAATATTACCAATGGCGTTGTAGTCCCCTCCAGCCTGGTGCGGTTCAAAGACAGTGCTGCGATAATTTTTGGCCTGAACCCTACCCTGGAGCCTGTCCTCTTACCCCAAGGTTCTGCAGTGTCGTATCATGTGGACGCCCAACCGATATCTTTTGTCTCTCTTGACGCCTTGACAGCTCAGCCACCACAGGGCCAGTCTGTTACTTCCTCCTTCTTTGCTCCCGGGATAACTCCTGACATTTCTGCTTCTGAACGTGAGGCTTTGCTAAATTTGCTAACGAAACACGAGGCCTCCTTCGACGCCAATGCTTCGGCACTAAGACAGACCACAGTTGCGCATCATCGCATCGACACTGAAGGTCGGACTGTTGTACGCCGTCGTTCCTACCGAGCCTCCTTGGCCGAGCGCAAAATCATCGAAGAGAACGTGACCGATATGCTAAAAAGAAACATCATACAACCCTCTACCAGTTCTTGGTCATCACCCGCTGTGTTAGTACAAAAGAAGGATGGATCGGTACGATTTTGTGTTGATTAACGCGCGCTCAACAAGATTACCCGAAAGGATGTATATCCGATGCCCGTATAGATGATGCACTTGACTCGTTGCAAGGCGCCTAATACTTCTCCACCCTTGATCTACGGTCCGGATATTGGCAAATACCAATAGACGAAGCAGTCAAAGAAAAGACACCCTTTTGTACACTGGACGGTCTTTACGAGTTTAACATAATGCCATTCGGCCTATCTAATGTTCCCGCCACATTTAAAAAGACAATCAACACTGTTCTTCGTGGCCTCAAGTGGAAAACTTGTCTATGCTACCTCGATGATATCGTCGTGTTTTCTTCCACTTTTGCTGATCATCTGCAGCACCTAGATCAAGTGCTCACATGTCTCTCTAATGCTGAACTTCAACTAAACACAAAGAATTGCCATTTCGGCAAAACAGCTATAAATGTTCTGTGACATCTCGTTAGTAAAGATGGCATCCAGCCCGATCCAGGACAAAATTTTCACAGTCCTCAACTTTCCGCGACCCTTTCGTTCCAAAGAACTAGGCAGTTTCCTTGGACTGGCATCATACTTTCGCCGCTTCATTCGCAACTTTGCCACTATTACCGCTCCTCTCCACTAGCTCCTTGCTAGTACCGGTTCCTTCGATTGGAATGATCAATGCAAAGCCTCATTTCAAGAGCTCAAGCAGGCACTGCAATCCCCACCAGTGCATTGTTATTTTGATAACAAGGCACCTACGATATTACACACTGACGCTAGTGGACAAGGAATCGGCGCCGTAGTCCTCCAGCGTGGCCATGCCTTTCGCGAGAAAGTTGTCGCGTATGCAAGCTGCACTCTGACCTCTGCAGAGAAAAGGTACTCGATAACCGAACAGGAATGCTTGGCTGTTGTCTGGTCCATCCAAATATTTCGTCCATACCTACACGGTCGACATTTTACTGTTGTTACAGACCACCATGCTTGTTGTCTACAGTGAAAAACTTGTCGGGACGATTGGCTGCTGGATTCTGCGGTTACGATCATATGACTTCGACGTCATCTACAAGGCTGGAAGACAACAACAAGATGCCGACGCTTTGTCACGATGCCCTTTGCCGCAGTTTTCGGCGCACACCACATCCCCTTGTCGAATCGGCTAAACAGAGAACGCCTCGTCGATTTCATTCATTTATTTTCTACCTTTATCCGCCCATTCGTCAGTGCTTACTACTCATCAACGAGCAGATTCTTATTGCACTGACCTCATCGGTCTGCTTACCAGTGCTTCATCTTCCACAAGTGCCAGGCTCGGGAAACAACTCTTACTATTTAAGTTGGAGAATGATGTGCTATATCGATACATTTTCCACCTGAAAGGCCACCGTTGGGTTCCGGCCATACCACGCGCACTACACACTGAAGTTCTGCGCATTTTCCACGATGACCCGACGTCAGGCCGCTTGAGTTACTACAAAACATACGAGCGCATCCGCAGTCGGTTTTTTCGGCCAGGTCTTTCTACGACGGTAGCTAAATATATTGCCTCGTGCGCACTTTGCCAACACCGCAAGCGGCCCACTACTGCTCCAGTAGGGACCCTACAACCACTTCCTTGTTCAGCAGAGCCGTTCTCGGTATCACGTGACGCGTGATACCGAGACGCCCTCGATCACTTCAGAAACTTCTTTCGAAGTAGCAACTTTCTTCTTGAATGCTATTTACTTACGTCATGGAGCCCCTCGTGTTCTTTTGAGCGACCGGGACAAGGCATTTCTTTCAAGCACGCTCAGTGAAGTTCTTCAAGCATCAAAAACAGTTCATCAAACAACCTCTATCTATCACCCACAAACCAATGATTTAACGGAACGATTTCATCGCATGCTGTGTGACAAGCTGTCCATGTATATCTGACCGGACCATTGTAATTGGGATGCCATACTTTTCTTTTGTCACGTATGCATATAATACGTCAGTTCAACGAACCACAGGCTGTTCTCCATTTTTGCTAGTATACGGACGCCAACCGACATCACCACTCGACGTTTTACTCTTCTCTGGCCTCGTCAACTCTTCACCATTCGTTTGCGACCAGTTTCTGTTCCGTGTTTCTCAATGCCTACGTCTTGCCCATGTAAACACTGAAGCTAGCCAAGAAGATCGCAAACATCGTTACGATGCCACTCACCATGTCGTTCTCTACCGCCCTGGCGACGATGTACTTCTGTGGACTCCTTCGCGAACGCATGGCTTATGCGAGAAGCTTGAGTCACGCTATCTTGGCCCCTACAAAGCTGTCGAACAGACCTCACCGGTGAACTACCGTGTCACACCTGTTCATGCCCCCACTGACTAACGCTGCCGCGGGACAGAGATTGTGCACGTTTCGCGTCTCAAGCCCTATCGTATGCGTTCCACAGCGTAATTCGCGGCCAGGCTGGCCGCTCCCGTCGACGGGGGAAATTAGTGTAGGAATTCATTGGACTTCATCTTCCTCATCTGTCAATAACCGTCATCAGTCTTTGTTCCATTCTTCTTCATCATCGGCACCATCTTGCTGTTGCTTGAATAAAGCGTCAGCTGAACAGTGGTATTTCAATATCTATAAATATTAGCCACATGGGCCTGCGTTCTTTTTTCGTTATTTCAGTACACTGCAATAATTAAAACAAATTGTCCTGCAATCTCGTTTATTTACGAAATCCATTATAAATATGATGCATTTCATGGCGAACTTTGGCGACATTGAGCGTATCTATCTATCTATCTATCTATCTATCTATCTATCTATCTATCTATCTATCTATCTATCTATCTATCTATCTATCTATCTATCTATCTACCTACCTATCTATCTATCTATCTGTCTGTCTGTTAGTCTGTTTGTCTGTCTGTCTGTCTGTCTGCGACTTTTAGCTGTCCTGGATGTTTCAATAATGGTATCGATGCAGAACCTAGTATGGTATAACATGACTGTATGAAGAACATATTTAATTAGTCACAAAATAAAAATTATGATATGTATGTCATGAATGTCATGACTTACATTTCATGGTCCTGCAACTCTTGCGGAGGTTTCGTTCACATGTCATGTTGCAAAACTGGTATGATATGACGCGATTAAATGGCGAATACATGCGAAAGACCCTAACGAAAAATCATGACATGCGGGCCATGTAACATGATTACATGACACACTTAAGACGCACTCGCGGCCGTTTGGCTAGCGTCACATATACCAAATTTGGTATTATGGTACGCGAATAGATGACAAAGGTATTTGATTGGTGCAAACATGATAATCATGAGATGCGTGTCATGTACCAACATGACTTCATGTCACGCTCATGATGCGCTGGCGGCCGTTTCCTGTGTTTCACTTATACGAAATTTGGTATTGCCCGACGTGAATGTATGTTGAACGTATGATGCTTGTGAAAACATGATAAACATGAGATGTGTTTCATGTAACAAAATGACTACATGCTATAATAATGATGCACTTGCGGCCGTATCGCCAGCTTCACATGCACCAAACTCGGTATCACGCGACGCGAACAGACAACATAAGTAAATGACACATCAAAACATGATAATCACAAACAGCGTATCATGTAACAACATGACTACATGCCACACTTATGATGAACTCACGGCCGTTTCGCTAGCTTCACGTATGCCAAATTTGGTATTACGTCACACCAATAGATGACGAAGGTATGAGACTGGTGCAAACTTATTATGAGATGCGTGTGATGTTAGAGCATGACTACATGCCACAGTCAAGGCGCCTATACATTTCGACATAACACGGTGCACGTGCTCGCCGCCGTTCATTTCGTGGCCTCACGCCAGCATTGCCACTCCAGGTGCCGGTCCTGCCATATACTCTCAGGTGTGCGCCGCGCTGCGTTGCTTTGACGAATGCGCGTCTCAGCGCGTCCGGCATACCATCGTCACGAAAAGATGGATACGCAGTCTTGTCTGAGTAACGCATTGGCATAAAGTAATGTTACACTATGGCATCGGCGCGAAATGCAGCATGTCTCATTTCGCGCCGGTTGCCGTTGGGCCGTGCCGACAGACGCTGGTCGCGCCTGGCATCAGACTGTTCGCAAGTTTCGTCACCTATAAGGGGCGCAGTGGGGGATTCGATATGGCGCCCACAGAGAGTATCAGAGTGCGTCTTTCACAAGACGCCAAGTGCGTCTTTCTCTTTCACAAACAGTTACGTCTTTGCACTTTGCGTCTTTCACAAGACGCTGAGTGCGTCTTTTACAAACAGTTCCGTCTTTACAACAGTTCTGTCAAACAGTTCCATCAAACATTCCAGCAAATGGAATGACCTAAGCTGTTTGTTCCCGCTTCGCTGTCTACAGCTCTGCAGCTCGAACTCGACCTAGTGATGGTATACAGGGTGCAGCACAAGATGCAAACAAGTGCGTTGCTCACGAGGCGAGGCGTAACGGCTACCATCAACCGGGCCTTGACGCAAGCAAAAATCAGGCATTTTCGTTTTCTTACCTACGTTGCTGCAGAAGTAATCGGTGCTGATGAAGTGCGCGCTGCACATCATCAGTGATGTGACCGACTTGCCGATTCTCAACTTCGCTATACATTGCTTTTTCCTCGCTTCATCTCTTGGGAAGGGATTGAGACTGACTGTCGTCGGCGCTCTGTTTGCACACTGCGGCATGCAACACATGTGATTGCTTTTGAAGCCTTTAAATTCAGGCATTTCGTGGTCGTGATGATGACTCAATCAACAAAAAGCAAATTCACCCAGGAGCGCCGCCGCCCCGCCGACCGATACTCTTAGAAAAAAATTCTGCAAGTAGGCGCGGGGCATTACAAAGCGGATGAACTGCGCCAGAAGGTTTTCTCGCTCTTCACATTCACGCGTGTGGGTGCCGGCCTTTGTTTCAGAGTACAATCATTGTTGGTAGGCATAAGGATGAGATGACTTGGTTGATCATAGAAGCCGAACTTATTGATGCTCTTGGAGATGTATGTATTAGCAAGCCTTCAATTGCTTTGTCACCTAAGAAACTGGCGTTCCTGCGTACGCAGTCATACGTGATTTTATCTGTGAGGTTTTTTGTTGTTCTATTTGTGAAGAGGTCTATTAGTAGTTAACGACAACGGCAAGACAGCGTGATGAACCGTCCAGCAAAGACCGGTACAGCAGCTAGTCGAAACACGAGGCGAGAGAGCTGGGCATTGGCGATGCTGCTCGCTGCAGGCACATCTTCTTCACAATCGCCCCGCTGAAAAAGGAGCCATCCTGGCGACTTAAGAAGTTTCAGGCAAAAGCTCATGGTACGGTTTCAGACGGGAAACTTGGACGATGTCACGTGCATGCCGGCGCATGTCGTCCGATTGGGAAACTGGTTAAATTAGGAAATTAACCGGAGAGTTTTTCTCCAAAATGGTGCAAGGCCCCTCGTACCGGGGGACAAGTTTCGAGGAGAGTCCTGGAGTTTGGTATGGGATGGCAAGCCACACAAGAGATCCTGGGGCATAGCTGGGATCCGGAAGAGAGGTGCTACGGTTTTCTTTCTGGCGTTGTTGCTCTTCCGAGGTGAACGCACTGGCGAGCTGGCAGCACTCTTCGGATTGTCGAGCAGCATCGGAGATAGGTGGACACTCGGAAGCATCAGGACGGTAGGGAAGTAGGGTATCAATTGTATGTGAAGGCTCACGTCCGTAAAGAAGAAAGAAAGGTGAGAATACCGTGGTGGTTTGTATTGCGGTGTTATATGCGAACGTGACGTATGGAAGAACACGGTCCCAGTTGCTATGATCAGATGCCACGTACATTGAGAACATATCACCTAGCGTGCGGTTGAACCGTTCTGTTAGCCCGTTAGTCTGCGGGTGGTATGCTGTCGTTTTCCGATGAATGACGTGGCATTCCGAAAGCAGAGTTTCGACGACCTCGGAGAGGAAAGCGCGGCCTCTGTCACTAAGTAGCTCTCGAGGTGCACCATGTCGAAGGATAAAGCGTTGTAAAATGAAAGAGGCGACATCCTGAGCTGTAGCACTCGGCAAAGCAGCTGTTTCGGCGTAGCGTGTCAGGTGGTCGAGCGCCACTATAATCCATCGATTACCATCTGGTGTCAATGGAAGGGGACCGTAGATAAGAACGCCGACGCGATCAAATGGCTTGGCAGGGCATAGAAGTGGCTGCAATGCGCCAGTCGCACGTGGCAGTGTTGATTCGCTCCGTTGGCAGTCAGGACAGCGCTGCACGAATTTGCGTACAAAATCGTACATGCCGCACCAGTAATAGCGATGGCGAAGGCGTTCATATGTTTTGAACACTCCAGCGTGGCCACATTGCAGATCGTCGTGAAGAGAGGCGCATACTTGCGATCGTAAATTGCGTGGAATGACCAGCAGCCATCGGCGGCCATCGGAAGCGTAGTTGCGTCGATGAAGAAGTTGATCGCGGATGGCGAATTGGAAAGCTTGACACTGGAGGGATCGAGATACAGGAAGGTTGGGCGTGCCAGATAAATATTCGATAAGAGTGGCGATCCACGGATCACGACGTTGTTCGGTGGCAATCGAGTCGAGATTTAGCGATGACAAGGTCTGGAGGCAAGTTTTTCCGCACGTCTGATCTGGGGGTAAAGGTGAGCGGGACAGGGCATCAGCGTCAGAGTGTTTGCGTCCGCAGCGGTATACGACGCGGATGTCGTACTCCTGGATGCGGAGTGCCCATCGCGCAAGGCGGCCAGACGGGTCTTTCAACGTGGAGAGCCAGCAAACCGCGTGGTGATCAGTTACTAGATCGAACGGGCGGCCGTATAAGTACGGCCGGAACTTTCCAAGCGCCCACACCAGAGCCAAACACTCTTTTTCTGTCACGCTGTAATTAGTTTCGGCTTTCGTCAGAGTGCGGCTAGCGTAGGCTACAACGTATTCTGAATAGCCGGGCTTTCGTTGAGCGAGGACCGCGCCTAGCCCGATGCCGCTGGCGTCGGTGTGCACTTCGGTAGGAGCCGTCGGGTCGAAGTGGTGAAGAATAGGTGGGGAAGTGAGCAGACGGCACAGAGTAGTGAAGGCAACGTCACATGCAGGGAACCAGGAGAAGTTCACGTCACCGCGAAGAAGCTGGGTTAACGGTGACATGATAGATGCGAAATTGCGAACAAAGCGCCGGAAATAGAAGCATAGGCCTACAAAACTGCGAAGTTCTTTCATGGTCGTCAGCTTGGGAAATTCTGCGACAGCTGGAAGTTTTGCTGCGTCAGGTAATACGCCGTGCTTGGACACGATGTGGCCTAGGATGACAAGCTCGCCTGCAGCGAAGCGGCATTTCTTCAGGTTAAGCTGCAGACCAGCGTTGGTCAGACAAGTCAAAACATGCCTGAGGCGAAGGGGGTGCGTAGAAAAGTCGTGGGAGAAAACCACGACATCGTCGAGGTAGCAGAGACACATATTCCATTTGAGGTCACGTAGCGTATTATCCACAAGGCGTTCAAACGTGGAAGGCGCGTTACAAAGCCCAAAGGGATTGATTTGATTTTGATTGATGGTAGATTTTAGTGGCGCAAGGGCAACTCAGGCCAAAGAGCGCCAAACACACGGTTTTTTGGTCGATTTGATTATAAAAAGTCTACTCAGGGTGGCAAGAGTAAAAGAGTAGTGTATAGAACTTAAACTTAGGTGTAGTGACTATGTGTGATGGGTTTAAAACGGGCTACGCTTATGGGTTTTACAAAGTCATGCCGTGTCGTCAACAGTCCTTGTCAAGACAAGGAGTGCGTGCTGCATGACATTTGATAAAAAAGTCTCAGCGGTTCCCTCAGGATTGAGAGGAGGCTGAGATTAGTGAGAATATGTTATGGAATGTAGGAAGCCTACACTAGCTAAAAACTTCAAGACTACTTTTGGGGTAAACAAGGGATCGTCTCCAAGAAAAAATTGTGGATGAGGCGGAATGTGACATTTGTACAGCTTTGAAAAGTGACACAGTCTTTCTGGTTCGAGGTACGGACAGGTAATTAGAACGTGGACGACAGACAGCTCATCACCACATTTTGCACAATGTGGTGCTGGAGAGTTCTTTAAAAGGTGCGAGTGTGTTGCATGTGTATGACCGATCCTGAGTCTGCACAGTGCAACCTCTTGGTGCCTGTTACGTTTTTCAGTCAGATATCTTCCTATTCTTGGCTTTACTAAGTGCAGTTTGTTTGCGTTTTGCTGCGTTCCATTCTTCTTGCCATTGTCTACGCATTCGGGATATGATGAGTGGCCTCAGGTCCTCATACGGGATGGTGTCTACGTCAACTGATGGGCGGAGTGCTGCTGACTTCGCAAGTTTGTCCGCTATCTCATTGCCAGCAATGTTGCAGTGTCCCGGAATCCAGCATAGCGTGATTTTGAGCTTAGATTTGCGGGCTGACATGATGCATTTTCGAAGTGTATTAGTAACTGGGTTTTTGAGTATCTTAGTGGAGGACAGCGCAGTCACAGCACTGAGAGAATCTCAGTATATGATTGAGGCTGGCTCTTTCTCCTTTAAAATGTGCGTTACAGCTAAAAGTATGCCATAGCATTCTGCAGTAAATATACTGGTATGTTTGTTCATTGTTCTAGATTCAGAGAAAGCGGGACCGTGTGCCGCACATGCGACTGCGGAGGACTTGGAGGCATCAGTATAATATTCAGCACACCTGTATTTGGCCTGCAGGTACTTGAAGTGTTGATCGATTGCTACTGGGTGGCCATTTTTTCCTACCTCTAGGAATGACAAATCACAATCGATAGCCTGCATTTCCCATGGCACAACAGTGTCCTTGTGAGAGGTTAGTTGGAGATTGGAGACCGGTATGTGCATATTTCCAAAGTGTGAGGCCACTCTGAGGGAATACGGTGGTGTAGCTGATGGTCGCCTCGAAAACAGGAGGGCGTTCGATGTATCCTGCAATAGCGCGCGAGCTGGGTGGTCGACATGGGAAAGCACCTTGGTGGCATACGTGACACTTGTAAATTGACGTCGCCGTTCTAGTGACCCACCGGTCTGTCTCAACATACAGGCTGGCTGTCGGGCTGGTTCGGAAAGCACCGCTGGCCAGCCGGAGCCCAAGGTGGTGCACTGGGTCAAGCATCTTCAATGCAGATCTTGAAGCTGACTCGTAAACTACCGAGCCGTAATCGATGCGCGATAGCACAACACTGTTGAGAAGGTTGAGTAGACAGTCACGGTCTGTGCCCCATGACTGATGTGAGAGAATCTTGAGCAGGTTTAAGGCTTTCAGGCACTTAAGTCGTAGCTGTTTGATATGTGTAACAAAGCTGAGCTTTTCATCAACCACAACACCTAGAAATTTGTGATCTTTTGGTAGTTATGGTTTGTCCATTAATTGAAATGTTGGGGGGCGGCCTTATGCCACGTAGTTTTGAGAAGAGTACGCAAACAGTCTTGTCACAGTTAAACCCATTTTTGTCTGCCCAGCTTGACAGCTTGTTTACTGCCAACTGAATCTGACGTTCACACGTGGCTATGTTGCATGATTTGTAGCTGATCTGAATGTCATCCACATATACAGAGTAGGAGATTGTTTTAGGCAGTATGGTGTTTATGGAGTTCATTTTTACGATGAATAGTGTGCAGCTAAGAACACCGCCCTGCGGTACGCCATTCTCTTGCGTAAACCACTTCGTTAAGGCATTACCAACACGAACCACAAATGTACGGTCAGAAAGGTAGCTTTCAATAGTATTCAGCATATTTCCTGACACTCCAAAGATCGCAGGTCACGGAGAATGCCATAACGCCATGTCGTGTCGTAAGCCTTTTCAAGTCAAAAAAATACAGATAGGCAGTGTTGTTTATGAATGAAGGCATCTCTAACATAGGATTCAAATGCTACCAGTTGGTCAGTTGTCGAGCGGCCAGACCTGAATCCAGCTTGATGACAATCAAGGAGGCCATTGTATTCAAGGTAATACATAAGGCGGCGATTCACCATTTTTTCGAAACACCTTGCCCAAACAGCTGGTCAGCGCTATTGGCCTGTAACTAGCAGCAAGTGTGGCTTCTTTTCCTTGTTTAAGAATGGGTATGATAACTGCCTTTTTCCAGGTCATGGGCAGACGCCCAGAGGACCATACATTGTTGAAAAGAGTGAGGATGACGTCAAGCGTTTCTTCGTGTAGGTGTTTCAGCATGCCATAAGTAATCCTGTCCGAGCCAGCTGCTTGAGCTGCCGCACTTTGCCAGTGCTGCCTTAGTTCACCTATAGTAAAGGGGGGCATTGTACCCTCCTGCCGATGGCCTGTCATCACGAATAGGTTTACGTTCCTCGGCAAGTTTGTATCGCCTAAAGGAGTATGTATAATGTGAAGAGCTGAAAATATACTCGAAATGTTGGCCTAAGGCATCTGCCTGGTGTTCCAGTGTATCACCAGCACACTAACAAGGGGCAACGGATGAGTGCTGTACCCTTGGAGTGCTCTACTCTGTTATACACCTTATGCGGTCAGTGTAAGAGTTCACCGATGGAGAGAAAGGATTGCCAGCTCTGTCGTTTAGATTCTCGTCGGACACGTCTACCGTTTGCTTTCGCACGCTTAAAATTCACCAAGTTTTCGCTGTAGGATACCTGCGGAATTTCGACCATGCTTTGTTTTGATTGTCACGAGCATTTTTGCACTCAGAGTTCCACCAAGGTCGTCTTTTGTTCCGTGTATTGTTACATGTATGTGGGATAGATTGCTCTGCGGCCTGTATAATGTGCAGTTGACCAACGCTTCAGATTCATCGAGCCTAGGGTTTCCATTGATGAGCGCGATAGTTTGAGAGTTTTCGGAATTTCGTCCAGTTCGCACCCTGTTCTCGAAACCTGGTTACCTTCACAGTCATTGTACTCGTATTTTCTTTGTATTTTACACAAACAGGAAAATGATCACTTCCATAGAGGGTTATGAATTACAGCCCACTCAGTGGTTGCCAAGAGTGAAGGAGATCCGATAGCAAGATCTATTGCTGTGGTATGAATTGTGCGCTGCATTAAAATATGTTGGCTCTTTTTTGTAAATATACAGGAGCCGGAGGACAACAGAAAGTTTTCAATTAAGGAGCCTCGAGAATCTGTTCTTCTACATCCCCATAAAGGGTGGTGCGCGTTAAGATCTCCGACCAACAGAAATGGATGCGGGAGCTGATCGATGAGTGCTTCAAATTCTTTAGTAGAAAGTTGGTAGTCTGGAGGGATGTATAGTGAACACACTGTTGTTACTCGTCCAAAAATTAGGGTTCGTATTGCCACTGCTTCTAAGCCGGTAACCAGAGTGAGGCTTTGAGACGGAACTGCTTTTTGCACCACGATAGCGACACCACCAGATGATGTGTAGTGCCCTGTCTGTCCTTTCGGTATACCACATATCTTTTCAAAAGCTAGTGTGTGTAGGTTTTAGGTGTGTTTCCTGTAAGCAAAGTATGTTTGGTTGGTGTTGTGCAAATATTTCATAGATGTCGTCTAAGTTCTTAAGTAAGCCTCGGCAGTTCCATTGGATGATATTTTCGGCAGCCATTTTTATGAATGAGGAAAAGAGCGTGACTTATTCATACTTCGCTGCCTCTATTAGGAGGCTTCACTGGCGGGTGTCTTTTCCCTCTGAGGCGATCTATGGAGCCCCGCCTCTTTTGGGGGGGATTCCGTCAGCATCTTAGACGCTGAGGATCCTGGTGTCACTTCCATTGCCTCCGGTAGACCGGAAGAAGCTAATGGAGGTTTGTCAGAAGAGACAGGTGTCTCAGTTGTCTTTGTGGTCCCTGGGGTCTGATGAAGTTTCGACCTCCGGGACGTGAGAGGTTGGCGCAGCCTGTGGCTGCTTGGTGGGGGCAAAGATGTGCACGCATCAGCAAAGCTGTATTGCGTGCCCACCGTCACTAGACGCCGCCCGGCCCCCCGGCGCGCTGCGTCAGCGTACGTCCTTCCGGAGAAGAGTGACACCTTCTTCCGGGCTTCAGAGAATGTGATGTTTTCCATTACTTTTGTCTGGATAATTTCCTTTTCCTTTTTGAAAATTTCACAAGTCCGCGAGTACGCTGCATGCGGCCCGTGACAGTTAGGGCACTCTGTTTGGCGTGGAAGTACAGCTCTCTGTTGGGTGCTCATGATCACCACATTTTGCACATGTTTGTTTTCCGCGACAGGTATTCGACCCATGTCCATATTTCTGGCATTTGTAGCACCTTCTAGGGTTGGGTATGTAGGGGCGGACTTTGCAGTGAAGGAACGCAGCTTTTACGGATTCTGGCAGGGTGGAACGGTTGAATGTTAGTACTATGTGAGGCGTCACCACTTCTTCATTGTTTCGCCTGATGGTTATCCGACGAATGGCTACTACGCCTTGCTCTCGAAAGCCTTCAAGAAGGTCAGCTTCAGTTTCTCGCATCAGATCACGTTGTGAAATGACGCCTTGAACAGTGTTAAGGCTGCGATGGGGGGTGATAGACACGTTCAGGTGGGCGAACTGCTTCTGTTTAAGGAGAGTGTCTGCATGCTGTTTTTGGCTTACTTCAACAAGAAGATCACCGGATGACAGTTTTCTTTGCGTCGTACTTTTTGCCTATTAGGTTAGCAAGGGTTTTTAGCTATCAGGAAAAACCGACAGTCCTGCACGAGACGTATCTGCCAGAGAGTGTATGACTAAATAGCGTGGGAAGTGGTCACAATTGCTTCCGGTTCGTTTGGAGCTTTCATCGGTGCGGTTCCTTTTCAGGGACCGCTCATTGTAAGGGGGGAAAGATTTTGCCATGTGGTGCATTTCATGTTCGGCGGCGATGGTGACCACCCACCACCGAGCCCACAGGGGAACGCTTACAAGTAGAACACTTGAAGGCGCCAGTCCATACATCGCCGCTATAACCAGATATAACTACCCAAGGTTGGGTAACTACACAAGGTTAACCCTTGCCGCCAGGAAATTTTGAAGTAAACAGAAGAGAGTAGAAGACAGGACAGATAAATAGTAAGAGATAAAGACGAAGATGTAGGGAGAGAGAGATAGGAAAGGCGACTGCCGATTTCCCCTGGGTGGGTCAGCCCAGGGGTGCCGTCTACGTGAAGCCGGGGCCAAAGGGGTGTGTTGCCTCTGCCGGGGGGCCTTAAAGGTCCATCACCCAGCGTCGGCTCAACCCACAGGATCCCCTTTTCCCCCCGACACGGCAAAGCCACGCACGGCTAGGCGGGGAGGAGTCCGAAACTCCCCCGTTAGCTCGGGTCCGTGGTGTCGCTACACACCAAACGCCTATTGCGCAGGCGCCCCTGCGGGGACAAAGCCCAAAGGGCATGACGTTAAAATTTTATATAGTCAGTCGGGTGTA
>WOVY01009373.1:0-22958 GCA_013436015.1 Rhipicephalus annulatus
GAATTTGTACAGCTTTGAAAAGTGACACATTCTTTCTGGTTCGAGGTACGGACAGGTAATTAGAACGTGAACGACAGACAGCTCATCACCACATTTTGCACAATGTGGTGCTGGAGAGTTCTTTAAAGGTGCGAGTGTGTTGATGTGTATGACCGATCCTGAGTCTGCACAGTGCAACCTCTTGGTGCCTGTTACGTTTTTCAGTCAATATCTTCCTATTCTTGGCTTTACTAAGTGCAGTTTGTTTGCGTTTGCTGCATTCCATTCTTCTTGCCATTGTCTACGCATTCGGGATATGATGAGTGGCCTCAGGTCCTCATACGGGATGGTGTCTACGTCAACTGATGGGCGGAGTGCTGCTGACTTCGCAAGTTTGTCCGCTATCTCATTACCAGCAATGTTGCAGTGTCCCGGAATCCAGCATAGCGTGATTTTGAGCTTAGATTTGCGGGCTGACATGATGCATTTTCGAAGTGTATTAGTAACTGGGTTTTTGAGTATCTTAGTGGAGGACAGCGCAGTCACAGCACTGAGAGAATCTGTGTATATGATTGAGGCTGGCTCTTTCTCCTTTAAAATGTGCGTTACAGCTAAAAGTATGCCATAGCATTCTGCAGTAAATATACTGGTATGTTCGTTCATTGTTCTAGATTCAGAGAAAGCGGGACCGTGTGCCGCACATGCGACTGCGGAGGACTTGGAGGCATCAGTATAATATTCAGCACACCTGTATTTGGCCTGCAGGTACTTGAAGTGTTGATCGATTGCTACTGGGTGGCCATTTTTTCCTACCTCTAGGAATGACAAATCACAATCGATAGCCTGCATTTCCCATGGCACAACAGTGTCCTTGTGAGAGATTAGTTGGAGATTGGAGACCGGTATGTGCATATTTATAAAGTGTGAGGCCACTCTGAGGGAATACGGTGGCGTAGCTGATGGTCGCCTCGAAAACAGGAGGGCGTTCGATGTATCCTGCAATAGCGCGCGAGCTGGGTGGTCGACATGGGAAAGCACCTTGGTGGCATACGTGACACTTGTAAACTGACGTCGCCGTTCTAGTGACCACCGGTCTGTCTCAACATACAGGCTGGCTGTCGGGCTGGTTCGGAAAGCACCGCTGGCCAGCCGGAGCCCAAGGTGGTGCACTGGGTCAAGCATCTTCAATGCAGATCTTGAAGCTGACTCGTAAACTACCGAGCCGTAATCGATGCGCGATAGCACAACACTGTTGAGAAGGTTGAGTAGACAGTCACGGTCTGTGCCCCATGACTGATGCGAGAGAATCTTGAGCAGGTTTAAGGCTTTCAGGCACTTAAGTCGTAGCTGTTTGATATGTGTAACAAAGCTGAGCTTTTCATCAACCACAAACACCTAGAAATTTGTGATCTTTTTTGGTAGTTATGGTTTGTCCATTAATTGAAATGTTGGGGGGCGGCCTTATGCCACGTAGTTTTGAGAAGAGTACGCAAACAGTCTTCTCACAGTTAAACTTAAACCCATTTTTGTCTGCCCAGCTTGACAGCTTGTTTACTGCCAACTGAATCTGACGTTCACACGTGGCTATGTTGCATGATTTGAAGCTGATCTGAATGTCATCCACATATACAGAGTAGGAGATTGTTTTAGGCAGTATGGTATTTATGGAGTTCATTTTTACAATGAATAGTGTGCAGCTAAGAACACCGCCCTGCGGTACGCCATTCTCTTGCGTAAACCACTTCGATAAGGCATTACCAACACGAACCACAAATGTACGGTCAGAAAGGTAGCTTTCAATAGTATTCAGCATATTTCCTGACACTCCAAAAGATCGCAGGTCACGGAGAAATGCCATAACGCCATGTCGTGTCGTAAGCCTTTTCCAAGTCAAAAAAATACAGATAGGCAGTGTTGTTTATGAATGAAGGCATCTCTAACATAGGATTCAAATGCTACTAGTTGGTCAGTTGTCGAGCGGCCAGACCTGAATCCAGCTTGATGACGATCAAGGAGGCCATTGTATTCAAGGTAATACATAAGGCGGCGATTCACCCATTTTTTCGAACACCTTGCCCAAACAGCTGGTCAGCGCTATTGGCCTGTAACTAGCAGCAAGTGTGGCTTCTTTTCCTTGTTTAAGAATGGGTATGATAACTGCCTTTTTCCAGGTCATGGGCAGACGCCCAGAGGACCATACATTGTTGAAAAGAATGAGGATGACGTCAAGCGTTTCTTCGTGTAGGTGTTTCAGCATGCCGTAAGTAATCCTGTCCGAGCCCGCTGCTGAGCTGCCGCACTTTGCCAGTGCTGCCTTTAATTCACCTATAGTAAAGGGGGCATTGTACCCTCCTGCCGATGGCCTGTCATCACGAATAGGTTTACGTTCCTCGGCAAGTTTGTATCGCCTAAAGGAGTCTGTATAATGTGAAGAGCTGAAAATATACTCAAAATGTTGGCCTAAGGCATCTGCCTGGTGTTCCAGTGTATCACCAGCAACACTAACAAGGGGCAACGGATGAGTGCTGTACCCTTGGAGTGCTCTTACTCTGTTATACACCTTATGCGTGTCAGTGTAAGAGTTCACCGATGAGAGAAAGGATTGCCAGCTCTGTTGTTTAGATTCTCGTCGGACACGTCTACCGTTTGCTTTCGCACGCTTAAAATTCACCAAGTTTTCGACTGTAGGATACCTGCGGAATTTCGACCATGCTTTGTTTTGATTGTCACGAGCATTTTTGCACTCAGAGTTCCACCAAGGTCGTCTTTTGTTCCGTGTATTGTTACATGTATGTGGGATAGATTGCTCTGCGGCCTGTATAATGTGCAGTGTGACCAATGCTTCAGATTCATCGATGCCTAGGGTTTCAATTGATGAGCGCGATAGTTTTGAGAGTTTTCGGAATTTCGTCCAGTTCGCACCCTGCTCTCGAACCTAGTTACATTCACAGTCATTGTACTCGTATTTTCTTTGTATTTTACACAAACAGGAAAATGATCACTTCCATAGAGGTTATGAATTACAGCCCACTCAGTGGTTGCCAAGAGTGAAGGAGATCCGATAGCAAGATCTATTGCTGTGTATGAATTGTGCACTGCATTAAAATATGTTGGCTCTTTTTTGTTAAATATACAGGAGCCGGAGGACAACAGAAAGTTTTCAATTAAGGAGCCTCGAGAATCTGTTCTTCTACATCCCCATAAAGGGTGGTGCGCGTTAAGATCTCCGACCAACAGAAATGGATGCGGAAGCTGATCGATGAGTACTTCAAATTCTTTAGTAGAAAGTTGGTAGTCTGGAGGGATGTATAGTGAACACACTGTTGTTACTCGTCCAAAAATTAGGGTTCGTATTGCCACTGCTTCTAAGCCGGTAACCAGAGTGAGGCATTGAGACGGAACTGCTTTTTGCACCACGATAGCGACACCACCAGATGAATGTGTAGTGCCCTGTCTGTCCTTTCGGTATACCACATATCTTTTCAAAAAGCTAGTGTGTGTAGGTTTTAGGTGTGTTTCCTGTAAGCAAAGTATGTTTGGTTGGTGTTGTGCAAATATTTCATAGATGTCGTCTAAGTTCTTAAGTAAGCCTCGGCAGTTCCATTGGATGATATTTTCGGCAGCCATTTTTATGAATGAGGAAAAGAGCGTGACTTATTCATACTTCGCTGCCTCTATTAGGAGGCTTCACTGGCGGGTGTCTTTTCCCTCTTAGGCGATCTATGGAGCCCCGCCTCTTTTGGGGGGATTCCGTCAGCATCTTAGACGCTGAGGATCCTGGTGTCACTTCCATTGCCTCCGGTAGACCGGAAGAAGCTAATGGAGGTTTGTCAGAAGAGACAGGTGTCTCAGTTGTCTTTGTGGTCCCTGGGGTCTGATGAAGTTCGACCTCCGGGACGTGAGAGGTTGGCGCAGCCTGTGGCTGCTTGGTGGGGGGCAAAGATGTGCACGCATCAGCAAAGCTGTATTGCGTGCCCACCGTCACTAGACGCCGCCCGGCCCCCCGGCGCGCTGCGTCAGCGTACGTCCTTCCGGAGAAGAGCGACACCTTCTTCCGGGCTTCAGAGAATGTGATGTTTTCCATTACTTTTGTCTGGATAATTTCCTTTTCCTTTTTGAAAATTTCACAAGTCCGCGAGTACGCTGCATGCGGCCCATGACAGTTAGGGCACTCTGTTTGCGTGGAAGTACAGCTCTCTGTTGGGTGCTCATGATCACCACATTTTGCACATGTTTGTTTTCCGCGACAGGTATTCGACCCATGTCCATATTTCTGGCATTTGTAGCACCTTCTAGGGTTGGGTATGTAGGGGCGGACTTTGCAGTGAAGGAACGCAGCTTTCACGGATTCTGGCAGGGTGGAACGGTTGAATGTTAGTACTATGTGAGGCGTCACCACTTCTTCATTGTTTCGCCTGATGGTTATCCGACGAATGGCTACTACGCCTTGCTCTCGAAAGCCTTCAAGAAGGTCAGCTTCAGTTTCTCGCATCAGATCACGTTGTGAAATGACGCCTTGAACAGTGTTAAGGCTGCGATGGGGGGTGATAGACACGTTCAGGTGGGCGAACTGCTTCTGTTTAAGGAGAGTGTCTGCATGCTGTTTCTGGCTTACTTCAACAAGAAGATCACCGGATGACAGTTTCTTTGCGTCGTACTTTTTGCCTATTAGGTTAGCAAGGGTTTTAGCTATCAGGAAAACCGACAGTCCTGCAACTGAGACGTTATCTGCCAGAGAGTGTATGACTAAATAGCGTGGGAAGTGGTCACAATTGCTTCCGGTTCGTTTGGAGCTTTCATCGGTGCGGTTCCTTTTCAGGGACCGATCATTGTAAGGGGGGAAAGATTTTGCCATGTGGTGCATTTCATGTTCGGCGGCGATGGTGACCACCCACCACCGAGCCCAACAGGGGGACGCTACAAGGTAGAACACTTGAAGGCGCCAGTCATACATCGCCGCTATAACCAGATATAACTACCCAAGGTTGGGTAACTACACAAGGTTAACCCTTGCCGCCAGGAAATTTGGAAGTAAACAGAAGAGAGTAGAAGACAGGACAGATAAATAGTAAGAGATAAAGACGAAGATGTAGGGAGAGAGAGATAGGAAAAGGCGACTGCCGATTTCCCCTGGGTGGGTCAGCCCAGGGGTGCCGTCTACGTGAAGCCGGGGCCAAAGGGGTGTGTTGCCTCTGCCGGGGGGCCTTAAAGGTCCAATCACCCAGCGTCGGCTCAACCCCCAGGATCCCCTTTTCCCCGGACACGGCAAAGCCACGCACGGCTAGGCGTGGGAGGGAGTCGAAACTCCCCCGTTAGCTCAGGTCCGTGGTGTCGCAACACACCAAACGCCTACTTGCGCAGGCGCCCCTGCGGGATCCTTCAGCTGAAAGATCATGGCAGGGTGTGAAAAAAATGTTCGAGAATCGGTACATACAAAAAATAATGAAAACACAATAAATCGTACGATTTGAATATACAAGGCGAAGGTTCACAAACGCTTATTTCAACAAATTTTTCGAGTAACATAACACATAATAACGTAACACGTAGAATACGGGTTATAGACTAACACAATAATTACAATAAAACAAATAATACAATGCAATGTGTAGTGATGGTTTAGGCGATGCTGTTTTCAAACAATGACAGTTTCTTCTGTAAAACGACATCATTTGTCAGGCTATTCCAGTCATTAATAGTTCTAGGGAAGAACGAATACTTGTGGCAGTTAATCCGTGAAGGTAAAGGAGTTATCGTTTTACTATGTCGCTTGCGAGTTGCGTAACCGGAAGAATACCGAAGAATGCCTGCATTGTCAACATTTAAATGACCATTTATTAATTGATAGAAAAACTTAAGCCGGCAAGTGCGGTTTCTGTCCACAACGGGTTGCAGACCGCTTTTTACCAATAATTCAGATACGGATGTTCTACCGTAGGAGTTATAAATAAAACGTAAGCCCTTGTTCTGCACTTTTTCTAATTGATTAATATTACGTTTAGTGAATGGATCCCATATTATTACAGCATATTCCAACATTGGACGAATGAGTGTTTTATATGCCAACATGCGTACAGACGGGGTAGAATATTTTAAGGATCGCTTTAGAAAAAAAAGTTTCCGTAGACATTTACCTGTAGTTATATCGACGTGTTTGTTCCAGTTTAGATCATTAGTTATCCATACTCCAAGGTACTTGTATTCTGCAACTTCTGTAAGATTGACGCTATTTGTGCCGTACTGATAACATAAAGGATTTTTCTTTAGTGTTATTTTCATATAAACAGTTTTGTTGTAATTAATTGACATTTGCCATTCCTGGCACCAAGAGACGACCTTGTTGAATTGATTATTGAGCCTTATCTGATCTCCAGCAGTTGATACCTTCGTGTATAATACACAATCATCAGCATAAAGCTTTACACTTACAGAAAGGCCATTCATTATATCATTTATATATAATAGAAAAAAAAGAGGTCCGAGGACCGAGCCCTGAGGTACGCCGGAATCCACAGGTAGTTTGCTGGAACAACTGTCATTAAATGAAACAAATTGTTGCCTGTTTTCAAGATACGCTCGTATCCATACTATAAGTTTCGGATTTTTCAAGATATATTGCAATTTATGAAGTAATTTTTTATGCGAAACTTTATCAAATGCCTTTTGGAAGTCCATAAAAATGGCATCTAGCTGTTCACCTTCATTTAGTGCGGTAGCAAAATCATGGATGGTTTCAACCAGCTGTGTAGTGGTAGAATATCCACGTCTAAATCCATGCTGCGCTTTTGTTAGTACTTTGTGTTCATCAAGAAATGTAACAATCTGTTTGTGAATTATGTGCTCGAGAATTTTACAAGCTGTAAAGGTTAACGAAACTGGTCGATAATTCTTTATTTGAGTTTTATCACCTGCTTTGTGTAGAGGCTTAATTCGGGCAATCTTCCAGTCCTCAGGGAGTACACCTTCGTTCAAAGACCTAGTATACAACACACACAAATATTTCGCGCACCACTCTGCGTACCGTTTTAAGAAGGCATTCGGTATCTCATCTGGTCCAACAGATTTCTTAACATCCAGATTTAGCAATAAATTAAAGATACCCTCTTCAGAAATAGTGACATCTGATATTGGTGGTAGGTTCGCATCGAAAGGTGGGAGATGATTATTATCTTTTGTATAGACGCTGTTGAAATAGTTATTAAAGGCCGTACAGACAGCTTTTTCATCACTCTCTAATTTTCCATCTAAAAGAAATACATCGGTAGAGCACGTGCCCGGAGTGACCTCTTTCCAAAACTTTCTTGGACACGTTTTAATAAATGACGGCAATTTTTCGTTAAAATACTTTTCTTTGTCACGAAAAGATTTTTCTTTAATTTCTTCACGTATATTGCAAATAATTGTTTTTAAATTAGGACTGTTAGCCTTGTTCGACCTTTTTTTTAACCGTTTAAACTTTCGCTTCAGCTGTAACGTCTCTCTTGTTATCCAGGGATTGTGATTCTCTACTTTCTTTGTAATTAAAGGGATAAAACGCTGCACACAATCTTCAATCATTCTCTTAAAGCAAAGCCACAGATCTTCAACGCTACGATTACTTGCATTGAAATGATCATATTCAAAGGCCAGAACATAAAATTATAGATTCATCATCTGCTTTTGAAAAATTGGGAAATTTCTTCACCATCCTCTGCTGACTAAGTTCAACTCCCTTTAGCTTTAGTACCACAGCCTTGTGATCCGATATGCCATTTGTGACGCTGCACAACATGCTTTCTTTTATATTGCCACTTACAAGATATATATCTAGGATAGATTTCGTCCCCTGATCTATTCTGGTAGGGTCGGTGACTATTTGCGTCAAATCATATTGAAACATGATATCGGATATTTGAGTATCCGCAGCTTGACATGGGTCTGATATAAACGTTTCCCAATTCATATTTGGCATATTAAAATCTCCCGCTATGATTAATTTATCTTCGGTTTTTACGTGACAATGAAGGTAATCCTTAAGCTTTGCGATAACATCAAGGGAAGCATTTGGTGGCCTGTAAACGACACCAAGAAGATACTTAATATTGCCAATATACACTTTACAGAAGATGCTTTCTATGTCTTGAACGTCTGGCATTTTTACGACACGTGTATTATTCCTAAAAAGAATAGCAACGCCCCCTCCCCTCCCATTTCGATCCTTACGGAACACTCTAATTTTTCGGCACAAACTCACTATCAAAAACATCATCTCGTAGCCATGTCTCAGTTAGTAATACAATATCTGGGTCATGTGCTAAAAGCATGCCTTCCAACTTCTCAGCCTTATTAACAATACTGCGGCAATTTACATTTAACACCACTAAGCATCGTTCATCTAGTTTCCCCGAACCTTAATTTGGTTAGATAACTTATATCTATTTATTTATTTATTTATTTATACAAGTACCTCACGGGTTCCACGAGGGAACATTGCGTGAGGGGGGGGTACATTTTGATTTACAAAGAGCGATGAAAATATATACATATGCAAAAGTCTTGGCTGCGTAAAAATAGAAAAGAACGAAAGAAGCAGCAAATAACATTATATAATTCAGAACGATAATACGCAAGTATACAATACAAAATTGTGAAAATTTTTCTATAAAAGCCAAAAAGCACTTGGCTGCGCAAAAAAGATACAGATGAAAGAAATAGCAAACAATAACGTTATACAATTCCAAACGATACTACATAACTATATAATACAAAAAGCGTTACAGTGTTAGAGGCGACCGCGTTAAGAATCAGAAACTAGCAGGAGTACAATAGGTAAGGCGCACACTACTAGAGTTCAAGAGGCAGTTTTTCAAGCAAGCCTCTAAAGATCTCGGTTTCTTTCACGTTTGCTATATTTTCAGGAAGATTGTTCCAGAGTACAATGGCACGTGGTAATGAAGATGAATTATAGGCGTTAGTGTGCCCGTATAGACGCTGAAAACTGAGGTTATGCTGCAAACGACGGGAATATCGATGAGGTTTGAGAAGTGGCAAGGAAAAACTGTGCTTGCTGTTGATGATTCTGTGCAACAGACACAAAAGAGAAATGTTTCTGCGGGAGGCGAGAGAGGAAAGAGAGAGCGACTGCTTGATTTTTGTTACGCTAGAATGCCTGCTGTAGTTACCGGTGATAAAGCGAGCAGCAGCGGTTTTGAACCGATTCCAGGCTTCGGGATAGATAATCTTGGTCAGGTGACCATATAGAAGAAGCGTATTCGAGTTTAGGGCGCACGAGTGTTTGGTAAGCGAGCTTGCGCGTGGTAGGAGGTGCATCACGAAGGTTGCGTTTTAGGTAACCAAGCGTTCGTGACGCGTCAGCTGTAATCTTGTTGATATGACTAGCCCAAGAAAGGTTCGATGCCAGATGGATGCCTAGATACTTATAAGATGAAGTAGGTCTTAGAGGGCTACCATCAAGGAAATACTGAAATGTTGAGAGTGAGCGCTTTCGAGTGAAGGTCATTTGATTGCACTTATCAACGTTTAATGACATTAGCCAATCAGAGCACCATGTGGTTACACGATCAAGGTCTTGCTGCAGAGCTGTATGATCTGATGGTGAAGTGATTTTGCGATAGATTATGCAGTCGTCTGCGAAGAGGCGAATTGATGACGTGATTTCTGAGGGAAGATCATTGATAAAAATTAAAAATAACAAAGGGCCAATAACGCTCCCCTGAGGGACACCAGATGTCACCTCCGAGAGAGGGGAAGACATGTTATCAATTACAGTACACTGTTTGCGAAAACACAGGAAGTTCCTAATCCAAGAGACTGTAAGTGAATCTAAGTTCAGAGATGATACTTTAGCTATTAAACGACAATGTGCAACGCGGTCAAATGCCTTAGAAAAGTCGATGAATATGCTGTCTGTTGGTAAATTTTCATCCATATTGTTAAAGATCTCATGCGTGAATTCGATAAGCTGTGTATCACAGGAAAGTCCTTTGCGGAAGCCGTGCTGATTTTTAAAAAAGTATAGGTTTTGTTCTAAGTGAGATGCAACATGTGAAGAAATAATGTGCTCAAGTAGCTTACATGGGATGCTCGTTAAGGATATGGGACGATAATTACTGGGCAGGCATTTGTCCCCGGATTTGAAGACCGGAATGACCTTAGCGATTTTCCAGTCATATGGAATCTCGCCAGTTTGTAACGATTGCTGAAAGATGTGACCGAGAATGGTACTAGACGGAACAACGGTATGCTTTAAGATTTTAGAGTTTATGCCGTCAACACCTGAACATGTGGACGTCTTGAGATTTGTAATTAGGGAAGAGATACCTGCAGGATTAATCTCTATAGGATCCATAAAACGATACTGAAATGTAGGTGGCAGAGGCATGTTAGTGTAATTTTCTTTCGTAAAAACTGAAGTGAAGTAATTATTAAACACCACTGGGCAAGATTCAGGAGAGACCGCAACACCGGCACTATTCAAAATCGTGATACGAGTGTTAGAGCGTGTGGGGGCGATTGATTTCCAGAATTTCTTGGGGTCGTTTTTTAAAAGTGACTGTAGGTCATGTGAAAAGAACTTGTGTTTCGCCTGACGCACAGCATGACAATAAACCTTATCAGAATCACGATGCTTCGCCCATGCTACCGAAGATTGCAATAACTTTGCCTTACTGAAAAGACGCTTCTTTTTATTTCGAAGGGTGCGAAGTGTACGAGTAAACCATGGTTTAGATGTATTTACGCGAATTGTCAAGCGAGGGATATGTTCATGCACCAGGCTCAACAATTTTTCTTTATAAAGGCACCAATTTTCGTTGACTGAGCGGTTGAAGAAAGAGGCCATAAATGAGTGAGAGAAGTCATCTAAACTCTGATTTATGGATTGATAATCACCTCTTTTATAATCAAGTATTGGCCTTGGAGAGACATAAGGCTTGGATGCAGGTAAGCTAATAGATACCTGAATGAGACGGTGGTCACTGAGACCATCTAGATATAAGGTTGATGTAGCTTTTTCAGGAGCTGACGATAGGAGCAGGTCAAGAATGTTGTGTTGGCGCGTGGGTTGGTCAATTAATTGAACAAAAGAGAAGTCAAGGGTTAGATCGAGGAACTCTCTGGAATTGCGTGAGAGGGAAGTTAGATTGGACCAGTCAATTTCAGGGTAGTTGAAATCGCCCAAGAGGAAAACGTCAGCTTTAGGAAACTTAGAGCGCAAATTTGTCAAGTTGTCGTGCAAATCTGTAACAAAACTTTCCGAGCAATCTGGCGGCCTGTAACATACTCCGAAAATTGTTTTGGATGCATGTGATGAGGAGCACACCCAAACAATTTCCAACCGTGACGGAATGTCAATCACAAAAGATGTGATATGACTTTTTATGGCAATAAGTACCCCCCCACCAGCTCTACCTATCCTATCTTTTCTGAAAATATGGAAATCAGGTGAGTCAAGCAAAACTTCACTATCAGAGATATTAGGGTTTAGCCAAGTTTCCGTAAGCAGCAAGATATCGCAGTTGCTGTTTTCAAGATAAGAGCACAACTCAGTGCGCTTTGAAATAATACTGCGTATGTTGGTGTATGATAAAGTGAAGTTCTTGTACTGAATGGGATCAGCATGTGGCAGGAAATTGTTTACAAGTGTGTGCGTAGCCGACCTACGCGCGAGCTATTGCGATGCAGGTGTTATTTTGTCATTGATTGCGTCGTACACGTAAGTAACGTTATCGATTCGCAGTTTATCGACTGAAAGCTTGAAAGGCACGTTTTTAGCTTTTCCAAATTCTAACAACTTTTTCCTAGCAAACCGTGTTTGCGGAGCAAAATCCTCACGGATGGCAAAGAGCGTGCCCTTCAGTTTGTGGCCCATTTCCATGATGCTGTGCTTTGTCTTTAAAGAAAGCGAACTTTGTGATGATCGGTCTGCACTTATCAGAGTTGTATCTTCCAAGCCTGTGGGCTCTTTCAATTTGCGAGGATTGAAGTGTTATGCCCAGGTGCTGCGAACATAATTGAATAACTTTCTGTTCGGATGAGAACCAGGACTCAGACGGTTCGTCAGGTAGGCCAAAGAAAAGCAGGTTAGAACGTCGTGACCTGTTCTCGGCATCTTCACATCGCGATTCAATAGCCTTTATTTTTTCGCATATGTTGACGCCGGAAGTTTGTGACAAGGAAGTCGATGAACCATCATTTTGCTTTAAAGCCATAACGTCCACCTCCACGGCATGCATCCGGGAGGATATCTGCTTTAGTTCGTCATCAACAGATGTCTGCCAAAGTTTCAGGGCGCGCAGATCATTCAGTATTTCTTCTTGTCTGGAATCTATCCTCTGGACAGTGGCCAGGACGGTAGTTAGAACTTCGTTTGTGTTAGGACCGGGATTAGGTTCAACGTCACCGGATAGCAATAAAAGCAGGCTATTGGTATACATGCGAAACCAATTCTTACAGCGTTCAAACATAAGGAACAGTTCGCTTGGGCACGACACCATAAGAAAGCAACGATTGCTGCTGCGGGGACAGCAAGAGCGGTCTAAATAACTAACCTGTAAGAGCAGACAGGGTAAGCGCTCCATTCCGGAACCGGTGTCGTGCCCCAAGCAAGCCTCTCCGGGAAAATGCTTATATGCGGTGCCTCCCCCGAAGATAGTGGCGTTGATTATCGTAGTCGATGACCATGGTTGCTGGTGTAGGAACAGATGATTATCCACTCCTGGCGGTAGCGTCGAATGCACTGGTATTTCCACGGAGCATGAAGTGTCGCCGCACAGAAAGGCGGCATCAGGCAGCACGTCTGGAGTAGAAATCAGCAGGAAAGCCTGTAAGAGCAGACAGGGTAAGCGCTCCATTCCGGAACCGGTGTCGTGCCCCAAGCAAGCCTCTCCGGGAAAATGCTTATATGCGGTGCCTCCCCCGAAGATAGTGGCGTTGATTATCGTAGTCGATGACCATGGTTGCTGGTGTAGGAACAGATGATTATCCACTCCTGGCGGTAGCGTCGAATGCACTGGTATTTCCACGGAGCATGAAGTGTCGCCGCACAGAAAGGCGGCATCAGGCAGCACGTCTGGAGTAGAAATCAGCAGGAAAGCCTGTAAGAGCAGACAGGGTAAGCGCTCCATTCCGGAACCGGTGTCGTGCCCCAAGCAAGCCTCTCCGGGAAAATGCTTATATGCGGTGCCTCCCCCGAAGATAGTGGCGTTGATTATCGTAGTCGATGACCATGGTTGCTGGTGTAGGAACAGATGATTATCCACTCCTGGCGGTAGCGTCGAATGCACTGGTATTTCCACGGAGCATGAAGTGTCGCCGCACAGAAAGGCGGCATCAGGCAGCACGTCTGGAGTAGAAATCAGCAGGAAAGCCTGTAAGAGCAGACAGGGTAAGCGCTCCATTCCGGAACCGGTGTCGTGCCCCCTATCTTGTATTCTTATTATCATCCCAGCAAAAAAACTTTCCATCAATGCTTATTTTGTCAAAAACTAACTTCACTTTAGATCCACTTGCACGCTCGCGCGACGAACTTTGCCACAACTTTTTTCTGATATCACGTACACGAGCGGAAAAGTCTTCACTTATCGACAGCTCAGTGCCCTTCAGCTTGGAACACCTCTGCAGAATAGCTACCTTGTCTCGGTAATCGAGTATTTTTATAATTTATTTTTATAATAAAGGGGACGCTCATAGCATCCATCCATCCATCCATCCATCCAGTAAAAAGTGCTTTTTTCTAAGAGCATCTAGCTCATTGCACTGTACGAGAATGTGGAGAACCGTAAGGGGCTCTCCACATCTCTCACAATATGGTGGATCACCGGTAGACAGAAGAAATGAATGTGTAGAATGTGTATGTCCTGTTCTAAGCCTTGTTAGTATTACTTCAGTGTATCGTGATTTTGATAGTGGCGGCCAATAACCTTGTTGCGGCTTAATAGCATGGAGTTTATTATCTGTGTATTTATCCCACATGCTCTGCCAATACCCCCTGAGCTTTCGTTTTATAAAAGGTTTTAAGTCAAGTGCAGGGACTGGTGTTGATGCATTGTCAGTATTGACAATGGTGCAAGCAGCCAGATTGTCGGCCAAAACATTCCCTTGTATTTCACGGTGCCCTGGAACTCAGCAGACAACGAGCTGCTGTTGTGATGTGTAGAGTGTGCACAGAAGTGAGTAAAGTGACACCAGCACTGGGTTCTTGCGTTTTTTAGGAGTTTTCAGGGCTTTTACCACACTTAGAGAATCTGTGGATATTACCGCCTTTTGTAATTTTGTCTGTTTAATGTGTTTTACGACCGCCAGTATTGAGTAAGCTTCTCCTGTGAAAATGCTTGCATTATGATGAAGAACGCCAGCCTCGGAAAAGGATTGGCCTACCGCAGCATATGACACAGAAGTGTTTGACTTTGACGCATCGGTAAAGAACTCAGGGCATGTGTATTTATGTTGTAGTTCTAGGAAGCGTGTATGTATGTGTGCAAGTGGTGCGTGCTTTGTGACATCAACAAAAGAGACATCACAATCTATAGTTGGCAGTAGCGGTGACCGGCGATAGACGCCCATTCTGACGTGTTCATCTGCATTTTTCACAGGTTCGTCCCTGTCCTGCTGCTGATACCGGTGGTCCTATTCTCTGGATAGCTGGTTCTGCCGCACTGACGAGCGTGGTACCTTGCAACGCCGGCAACTGCTACATTATTCTTCTTTTGGATGTCCAGGACTCGGCGGCCGACGGAATCTGGCATCGCAAACATTGGGATTGCGTCATGATCTGAGACGCCCTTGCCCCCACCTGTTATCGGCAGTTTGGCAGTAGCGGTGACCGGCGATAGACGCCCATTCTGACGTGTTCATCTGCATTTTTCACAGGTTCGTCCCTGTCCTGCTGCTGATACCGGTGGTCCTATTCTCTGGATAGCTGGTTCTGCCGCACTGACGAGCGTGGTACCTTGCAACGCCGGCAACTGCTACATTATTCTTCTTTTGGATGTCCAGGACTCGGCGGCCGACGGAATCTGGCATCGCAAACATTGGGATTGCGTCATGATCTGAGACGCCCTTGCCCCCACCTGTTATCGGCAGTTTGGTAGTGGCGGTGACCGGCGATAGACGCCCATTCTGACGTGTTCATCTGCATTTTTCACAGGTTTGTCTTCACACATTTGTGTTTTCCTTTTCCTATTTTTCTGCTGGTTGCTGCTACTGCCAAACTTGTCGTCGTAGTCGTGCTTTTCGAGGTGTATGAGAGATGAGTGTTTCTGGGGAGGACATATGCCTTGCTTGCATGCTTACCCTAGAAACTACTGATGCTAAAGTGAAATGCAAAAAGTGTGGTAATTCTTATCACATCGAACAGTGCTCCGGACTGACTGAGCCGCTTGATAAGACGAGAAGTGGCACCAATTCTCGCAAAAACTATGTGTGTTTCACGTGTAAAACTGGTGCGCCATGCGTCGGTGCAGGTGCCGCTGCTGCGGCTCATCAGGATTTTAACTTTGCTGTTGCTTTTGCGGAGTTAAGTCAAAACTTGATTTTCTAATGCCACTGAATGAAAAGATGAACAGCATTGAACAGGCAGTGCAAACAATGTCTGATCATTTCGATACCATTCTGAAGCGATTGGACGGCCAAGATAAACAAATTGAACAGCTCCGTAAGAGAACTGAACAGTTGGAACGAGCAAGGCCTGACGAGGAACTACACCAGATAAACTCTGACTTGAATGACCTGGAAATGCGTAGCAGGAGCCGAAACTTGGAAATTCATGGGAAACTTTTCAACGAGCACGAGAATCTACTCCAAAAGATAAACGAGATAGCCAGGATGATCCAAGTTCCTGAGGTCAGCGATCACGACCTTGAAGCTTATCATCGCCTTCCGGCGAAGGCAAATAAGACCCCCGCCATTATCATACGTTTTCAAAGCCAAAAGCTGAGGGATATGTGGCTGCAGAAAAGGCGATTACTAAAGGAAAAGGATGCAAACATATACTTTTCGGAAAACCTAACGCGCAGGGCAAGAACGCTATTGTGGACTGTGAAGCAATGGGCTCGCGATAATGGCTTCCGTTACGTGTGGTATGCAAACGGGAAAATCTTCATCCGCAGGAAGGATGGCGAACCGTCCCACGTTGTCAAGGACGCGAGTCAGCTGGCTAATTTTACTGTGGTTAGGCACGTCAGCACATAACATGTGAACATCACGTCAAAATGGCTAATAATAGATTCGTGTTGCCTTGCAACATTCGCAGCGTCATGCCTGCCGATTGGTTGGGCTCATCAGTGAAATGTTTTCATTTGAATGTACGATCACTGAACAATAAGGCTGATGAACTGCAAATTTTGTTAGACAGTTTTAACCTGTCTTTTGATTTCGTCATGGTATCTGAGTCATGGCTGAGCAGTAGCTTTTGTTTGCCATCATTTTCCACATTTGCCGTCAATCGTAATGTGGGTCGTGGTGGAGGTGTTTGCATTTTCGTTAATAAGAAAATCGAATGTGAATTGATCTCGGAACTTTGTTGCATGTCATCTGCTGTTGAGGTTGTTTCTGTATTGGCAAATAATACCGTTTATTCAGTGTTCTACCGACCACCCAGTGGAGATGTTGACGTATTTTTTGAGTACATTGAATCATATATTTCTTTTACTTCTGCGCATCACTATGATGTCATTATGGGTGGTGATTTTAATATAGACATGATGTCTAATTCTGCCCATGCAATTGATTTTGATGTGCTGTTAAGAAGTTTTGGCTTCAGTATTGTTACTAAGCTTCCTACTCGTATAACTACGAACTCAGAAACACTGATTGACCTGTTTATTACTAATATTAACAATTCTGTTATACATTCAGGGGTAATCTGTTGCGATTTAAGTGACCACATGGGCATTTATTTGTTTTTTCAGAAAAAGCAGCCTAGATCTAAAAACATATGTACCCCAATGGTTCAGTACGTCACACCTAATGCTCTTGAAAATTTTCACAGTGAAATGTCACTTATGTCATGGAGTGATGTGTTCAATGAAACTAATGCAGAGGCAGCTTATGAGAAGTTTCTTAGTAAATTCTGCGGTGTTTATAATAGGCACTTTCCGCTAAAAAAGAAACGTACTATGAAAAAGATAAGAAAACCTTGGATATGTAATGAACTTCATACACGCATTAAACAGAAGAATAAACTCTATAACACATACATTGCCTCCAAAAGCACACAGCTGTTTCAAGAGTTTAAAAGCTACAGAAACAAGTTGACCAGTGACATCCGAAATGCCAAAAAGCGATATTATGAAAAACAATTTGAAAATTCATTTCGGCATCCTGATAAACTATGGAAACAAATACGTTCTCTGGACGCTAATTTCATTGAGGATACGCATTTCGACAAGATCACTCATAAAGGAGAAGATTACACAGGGGAAAAATTAGCTGAGGCATTTAGTTTGTACTTCGCTAGGGATCATTCTACACCACATAACTCACAAGACACCCCTACTGCCAGATGTTCATCTACTCTTTTTCTTGAACCAGTAGGTGAGAGTGAAGTAACGCAAACGTTTTTTGAGCTTTCAAACAGTACGTCATGTGATTTAAACAACATACAAATTCGTCCAGTAAAATATGTCATTGAATTAATCTGTGTGCCGCTTACACATATCTTTAATTTGTGCCTGCAAACCGCTACATTTCCTTCGGCTATGCAAATAGCAAAAGTAATTGTGCTTTACAAAAGGGAGACAAAAATGACTTTGGCAATTATAGGCCAATTAGTATCCTTCCTGTTTTTTCTAAATGTCTGGAAAAAATCATACTGAAACGCATGGACAAGTTTTTACAATCTAACAATATTATCAATGATTCTCAGTATGGATTTAGAAAAAAACCGTTCTACGGAAATTGCTTTGATTCATCAAAAAGAATATATTCTTGATAAATTAGAAAAAAATAAGTTCGTGTTAGGCATTTTTGTAGATTTTACCAAAGCATTTGACTGCATAGTACACAGTATCTTATTTAGAAAATTGGATTTATGTGGTATTAGAGGGCACGCTTTAGATTTAATAAAATCCTATTTATCTCATCGGAAGCAGTACGTTCAAATCAGCAATTTTCAGTCCAAAACGCGTGATATTACAGCCGGTGTGCCACAGGGCAGTATACTTGGGCCTCTTCTCTTTAACATTTATATTAATGATATTGCGAACATTGATGATCAATCCAGGTTTATTATTTATGCGGATGACACTACAATCCTTTTGTCAGCTGATACACACAATGAGCTATCTTCCCGTGGTAACAATGTATTAGGTAAGCTAGAAGTTTGGACAAAGGAAAATGCACTGTCAGTTAATGTAAATAAAACTAAAGCTATAATTTTTAATTCTATTAATAAAAAATCTGATACTTTAATACATTTGCTGTATAAATCCGAGCCATTTGAAATTGTCAGGTCAATAAAATCACTAGGAGTTTATTTCACACTACATTTGCAATGGAATGATCATGTCCACAGCATTTTATTAAAAGCATCGAGAGCGGTTGGTATACTTTGGCGACACAAATCTGTTTTACCTTTAAAGGCAAAGCTTGCTATATACCACGCTTTATTCCTTTCACACTTGAACTACTGCACGTTAGTGTGGGCGACAACGACTAAAACTAATTTAAGAAAAATTTCATCTCTCCATAATAAAATCCTCCGTCTAATTTACAATCTTCCTCGCAGACATACAACAGATCACTTGTTTAGTGAACATGAAATCATCAATGTTTACCACCTATACATTTACAGGCTTTTACGCCGCTATAAGATCGAACAAAAAGAACGTTCATCTACTATCACAGATATCGCTTCCATGATACGTCATCAACCAAAGTACCCTCACCGTCATCAACTACCTTGGATGCTTCCTCGTACAAGAACTAACTATGGACAACAAAAAATTACTTATCAGCTACCGTTACAATTAAACAGGTTATATTCATCAGGTGTTAACATAGCAGATATCACCCTTTCTCAACTTCGCCAATATCTTATTAACACTCCTGACAATTAAGACCTTATCTTCAAAGTTCGTAGATAACAATTAGGGAAAACAATAAACAAAAACACAAAGGATGAAAATGCAGTCACCGCTGCACGTAAATAATATGTTTAATGTATTCGTGCTTTACATATTGCGACTTTTGATTTATATTTCTATATATGTTTATTGCACTGTGTCTGTGTGGTTTTTCTTTTTTTTTTTTTTGAGTTTGAAGGCTTTATCAATTCTAATTTTGTTAATGTTGTGTATTTTTGTCAGCTGTGGTGTTCTGTTGCCGCCACCGCCACTGCCTTATGTACATAGGGGGGTGAGAACTTAGTCAAGCGGATAGTCGCTTTTATTCTCACCCCCTCCATCAACTGTGTATTGGTGGAAATAAACCATTATTATTATTATTATTATTATAAGCTGCCACTGCCACGGTGGCAGATATATTGCAGGAGCCATCAAAGTGTGTTCAAGAGGCACACCTGTTTCTTCGGCCAGGCTCCTTACACGCAGTGCGTAGGGCTGCCTAAACGAAGGACGGTTCTCGAACAAGCTAGAACAAGACAAATCATTAATTGTGAAATGGGAAGGGTGGTTCTTGTCTTCCTTCACCTTCAAAAAGTACAAAAAGGACAGGGAACATCTTTGTAGGTGGAGCAACCATTCATTCGAATCCACGTACAGGCTCTCCACAGGGCTGGTGCGGAAAGCACCCGTAGAAAGGCGAATGCCTAGATGGTGGACAGGGTCGAGAATTTTCAAGGCTGATGGTGTTGCCGACTGATAGATTATAGCACCGTAATCTAGGCGTGTGCGTACGAGGCTTTGATATAAGTTAATTAAACATTTCCTGTCACTACCCCATGTAGTGCGTGACAACACTTAAAACATTCATGGCTCTTAAACATTTTGTTTTTAAATACTTGATGTGAGGTACGAAGGTCAACCTGTTGTCCAAGATTAGGCCTAAGAATTTATGCTCCGCATTGACAGACAGACGTTGACCGTTAAGTTCAATGTCGGGTTCTGAGTGCATGCCTCTCTTTCGGGAGAACAAGACACACGTGCTTTTTTGTGGGTTCAGTCGGAATCCGTTTTCATCTGCCCATTTGGAGACCTACCACACTGAGGGAGTCTGTATAAATTACTGCTTTTTGTATTTGTAATTGTTTGATGTGTTTAGCTGCCACAAGTATCGCGTAAGCTTCCGCTGTGAAGATACTTGTGCGCGGATGTAGAGGGCCAGCATCCGAAAAGGATGGGCCGACAGCAGCGTAGGACACAGAGGAGTTAGTCTTGGAGGCATCTGTGAAGAACTCGGGACGTGTGTATTTGTGTTGAAGTTCCAAAAAGTATGTTTGGATGTGGGCAATAGGTGCATGTTTTGTAACTTCTAGGAAAGACACATCGCAGTCTATAGTCTGCCACTGCCACGGTGGCGGGTATGCTACAGGAGCCATTAAACTGTGTTCAAGTGACACTGCAGTTTCTTCAGCTAGACACTTCAGGCGAACTGAGAAGGGCTGCCTCATCGAAGGCCTGTTTTGAAACAGAGTTGAGCTCGATAAATCATTAATTGTAGAGTATGAGGGGTGCTCCTTGTCTGCTTTCACCTTAAGGAAATAAACAAAGGACACGTAAGTTCTTTGCAGATGAAGCGACCACTCATTTGACTCAACGTAAGGCTTTCTACGGGGCTGGTGCGAAAAGCACCCGTAGAAAGCCGGATGCCCAAATGGTGCAAGGGGTCCAGCATCTTCAAGGCACTTTGAGTAGCAGACTGATAGACAACGGCCCCATAATCTAAGCGGGTGCGAATGAGGCTTCCATAGAGGTTCATGAGGCATTTCCTGTCACTACCCCACGTAGTACGTGACAATACTTTTATAACATTCATGGCTTTTAAACATTTTGTTTTTAAATACTTTATGTGTGGTACGAAGGTCAACTTCTTGTCCAAGATTAAGCCTAGAAATTTATGCTCCGCATTGACAGACAGACGTTGACCGTTCAGTTCAATGTCGGGTTCCGAGTGCATGCCTCTCTTTCGGGAGAACAAGACACACGTGCTCTTTTGTGGGTTCAGTCGGAATCCGTTTTCCTCTGCCCATTTGGAGACCTTGTTTAAACCTAACTGAACCTGCCGCTCACACATTGCCAGATTGCAAGGCCTAAAGCCAAGCTGGACGTCATCGACATATCTACAATAAAACATATTGCGAGGGATGGTTAAGCGCTAGGAATTCATTTTTATGAGAAAAAGTGCGCAGCTAAGTACACCACCTTGTGGCACGCCTGTTTTCTGGACAAATGCTTGGGAAAGAACCGTGCCCACTCGGACACGGAATGTCCGGTTAGACGGTAACTTTCGATTATGTGAAACATTCTTCCGCGCACGCCAAGGTGGGACAGGTCTCTTAGAATTCCGAAACCCCATGTTGTATCATGAGCCTTTTCGATATCGAGGAATACAGAGAGAAAATATTGTTTATAGGACGAAGGCGTCCCTGATCTGTGCCTCGATACGAACAAGGTGGTCTGTGGTGGATCTACTTTCTCGAAACCCGCACTGAAATAGGTCGAGCAAATTGTTTGTTTCAAGGATATGTACAAGTCGGCAGTTTATCATTTTTCGAATACTTTGCACAAGCAGCTTGTAAGTGCAATAGGCCTATAACTTGAAGCTAAAGAAGGGTCCTTGCTCTCTTTCAAAATGGAATAATAGCTTCTTTCCAGGAGGGTAGGGATAGTGCCAGAAAACCAGATAGCATTGTACAAACAAAGTAGGGTTTTTCGTGTTTCGGCTGGTAGGTTTTTTAGCATTTATTATTTATTTATTTATGTATTTATTTATTAAAGGTACTTTCAAGGCCCGAAGGCACTACAGAAAGGAGTGGTTTGAACAATCGTAAGTGCAGTTAAAAAGTTAAAAAAAACAGAAAACAGGAAAAAAAGAAAAATTTTACAGGGCATCATGTATGGCGAGCTTGAAGTCTTTTTGGTCCGTTATACAGGCGATGGAGGCGGGAAGGTGGTTCCAGGCGGCGCTTGTCCTTGGCACAAATGAATCATTATATAGTCTGGTGCGACAGGATGGTAGGCCCACCTTAAAGCGATGATCCGTCCTTGGTGATATGAAGCGAGGTGGATGAAACAGGGCGTCCTTCAAATGGCTGTTATAATGATAGATTTTGTGAAAAAGGTTAAGGCGAGACAATGTGCGGCGCAATGAAAGATCAGGCAAGTTTAGGGTGCTCCATGGATGTGACACTGGAATGACGTGAATAATTCGATAAAATGAAACGTGCTGCGCGATTCTGAGTGGTTTCGAGAGATTGAATGAGAATGGCATGAGTTGGGTCCCATATGGCGCATGCGTACTCTAATTTTGGTCTGACCAATGTTTTATACAGTGTTAACTTGAGTGACGATGGCGCAGAGGAAAAGTTACGGCGCAATAACCAAGCATGCGGTTAGCGTTGTTAATCACATATTCTGTGTTTATTCCAGGAAAGATTAGAAGATATGTGAACACCAGGTATTTGTAATTGTCAACAGATGGTAATGGAATGTTATTGAGGGAATAAGTACGCGGACAGTGGGTGGTAGTGCGACGTGAAACTTGCATGCTCTTGCATTTAGATATGTTAAGTGTCATGAACCATGTGTTACACCATGCGAATATGCTATCTAGGTCGCGTTGAAGGTTAAGGTGATCGACATGACTGGTTATTTTCTGGTAGAGGACGCAGTCGTCTGCAAAGAGTCGGACAGTAGAAGAAGAAACACAAGAAGGAAGATCATTAATGTAAATTAAAAGAAAAGCAGTGGCCCTAAAACGGACCCTTGCCGGTACACCAGATGATACTGCGGAATTAGGTGAACAAAAATTATTAGCTGTCACGTACTGGCTGCGGTTAGAGAGGAATTCTTTAATCCATGTAA
>WOVY01009375.1:0-27240 GCA_013436015.1 Rhipicephalus annulatus
AAGCACGAGAGCCGCGGCAGGAAAGAAAAGGAGGATGAAGTGAAAAATAAAGCAGATTAAGATGGACGCCAGTTCCATACTGAAGCTTTAATGCTGTTCCGTTATTTTAAGTAGGAACACTACATATAACAAAAAAAAGAAAGAGAAAATCTCACACAGCTTGAATTATCACGTTTGTGATACCTTTCATGAAAAAAAAAAGCCAGCGACTTTCTTGATAACTTTATTACTAGTAGCAGCAGACTGAGTAAGCCTGTGCAAAAATAAAAGAAGAAAATATCCTGCACAAAAAGATGCAAGATGATTAGATTCAAGAAAATCTGTGAAATCACAAGCACAGAAATAATCGCACAGAGTTCAATGATAGTGAGCAACAGCTGCTTACTGCTAACCTGCAAATTTCACAGAACATTAAAATATGAAGCTCCGAATATCCACGAGTAACGGCCATGTCACACAGGCCTTTGGAAGCCAATTGAACCGATGGTCTATTGACTCAACTGTCAAGCACCAAGCTACCACATGGGCAGTTTTGACGGCCATTGAATCAATAGTCTATCGAGTCAACAGAGCACCTTACAACTGCTTAAAATATCAATGTCCATCAGCAACGGAAGCCAAAATGATGCAAACATGTCCTCTCGTTCACAGTGTGCTTATACATATGCTTAGAAAAGGAATCTAACCAGTATGTTACAAAAGCAGTATATGCGAGTGCTGTGGATTTTTAAATAGAGTAGTTTTGTTACTTGAAACGGACGAACTACACATACGACAACAGCCCTCTGCTGGTCTTTAGTGTGCTGTCTCGCTATCCGCTGCTCGCCACAGTTTTGTTGCTCAATAACATAAGTACCGTATAAACCGGACTATAGGTCGAGTGGGAATATAGGTCGACCCCCCAAGTTCAGGTTACCGAAAAAAAAAAGGAAAACAACCCAAAACTGCCGAACCACATTTATTTGCGAATTGGGCGCACCCCACCCCGATCGTCGGAGCTCCCCTCTACCACCATCGCAACTGTCGCATTGTCGCACCATCGCATTGTCTTGCGTTTGAAAATGACGAAGGTCGGAAGCTTTCTACCATCTGCCGTGCCGGCATGCCAGCATGACGGTGAAGCGCGAGTGCTCGTTGCCAGTGGACAGCAGCTTCACATCCTTGGCGCCGTGCTGCATGATCGTGGTCGACGAAGGCATGTCAAACCACACGGGGTCTCATCGGCATTGCCAATCTGCCCCATCATGTAGTCGTTCTGCTCCCGAAGCCGGTTTATGAAGCGCTGAAAGTTTATGAGCTTGCCCTCGAACTCCTCCGGCAACTTTTGACAGATGGATGTGTGCGCCGCTGGAGAGAAAATCCTTTGCGTCGCATGAATCGACGCACCCAAAAGTTCGGTGCACGAAACTCTTCTCTCGTGAGCCCAGCTTCCCGAGCGAGTTCCACGGCTTTCTTGCGAATGGTATCTACGGTCACTGGCAGCGAGCACGCACGAACTTCCCGTACAAAGTTTGCTAGCTTATCCTCCAGCTGCGGATGAACGGTACTACGGTACTTCGTCCACGAAACGACATTTTTCGAGGATTGCACATCTGCAGCTTCCCTTTCTGCGCCCTCCAATAGCGCACGCTTTTTCTGACACACCAAAGCGGCGCTGAGCAGCTATATTCCCGTTCGCTTCTGCGAACTCAACAACATATAGTTTTAAACGCAGCTGAGTACTGCCTCCTCGCACCGCTCGACATATTCAGTGAACGAAAAAGAAAGGCTACTAAAAACGCAGCGCAATGTCAAGCGGAGCGAAAACTCGGAACAGATCGGAAGCGAATCACCAACACAAAGAAAACAGACTGCGATTGGATTTGGATGTAGATATGGCCGCGTCTGGCTTCACAAGCACATGCAAGCCATATGCTGCCAGACAGCGTCGCACTTTTGGCTAGACACCGCTATATAAGACGAGGGCGACCTTAGCTTATTATTTTATTGAAAAAATCTCGACTTATATTCCGGTTTATACGGTAGGGGTGCACGAATATTGCAATCTTAATATTCATGTTCGGTTCGAAAACCACATATTTGAAGTCACTGAAGTAAGTATGTGCCACAGTTAATAGGAGAACAAGAACAAGCTTTTTGTAATGGGTTGGAGCATTGTACGGCCCACTCGTTATGCTATTCGAATTGTGCGATGACTGATTGTTCTTTCGCTGTTTTAAAACGCTTTATAAGTCGTATTAACGCGATTGCTTTCCCAACATAAAGCCTGCCTAAGGCAAGTTCACCAACAAGCCACAAGCACCGGCGTAGATCAGTGGTAGAATACTGGGCTGGCACCTAGCAGACCAGGGTTTCAAGCCCCACTGAATCTTTGGTGCTAGGATTTTTTTTTTATAATTTCGCGCGATGATGTGGTTACGGACACCGGCGGCGGCAGACAACTGCGCGTGACTCGAGTTGTGATTTCATAACAGCTTTCACTGTAAAATGCATAAGAGCGTGGTGACTGGTATCAATGAACGCCCTGGCGCATCATTGCGATGAATCTACCAAGAATGGACATCTCAAAGAATCCAGATCATAAAGTGCCTACTCAGCCGTATGTGTGGCTCAGCAGTTTAGAGCTGTTACCGCTCACACATGCGTACTGTAAGCGTACCGATTGCGCGCTGTTCGCTGCCGCACCCTTGTGCGCGGAGCTGCTTCAATTAAGTGTGCATCACTCGTGTAAATCAAGGCAACTCGCCGCCGTTGCATTGGCCCGACAAAATACTCATTGCAGCTTTGCATGGTCCGGAGCTAACCCAACACAAAGAAGAAACGTCACTGTGCAAGGGCAAACGCACGCATACATTACAGTGATCGACGCTGATGAAATGAGCTTAGTAGGTGACGCACTGCATACAACTAGATAGAAATGCTTAGACAGAAAATGCAGCAGGCAACGCATAGCACATATAGCTGCATTGGCTTCTGCTAATAGATCGCCACAAAAACTTAGGCACCCATACCGACGAAAGCCTGACAAGTCACCCGTCAGCTGAGCGGCTCTGTCAGCATGTACTCCTCGTCACAGTTCGGAAATGATTTGATGGTAGTGTGCGATTATGTGAATGAAATGAAGTGTTTTTCCAAAGAATGTCAAGCAAAGAAAAGGCCATGTACTTTCAGTAACATTACAATGGCATCGTCACATATATTAGTGGCTTACGATGGCGCACGTAAGGCGACGCCGTAAACCACTAATGTATGTGATGTGTGGTGTAAAACAAACACACATATAAGATATCACAACTACATCTCACCTTATCTAACAGTGGCCCCTTGAAGTTGAGGTTTTTGGCAATGTTCTGTGCTTGTGTGCTAGTGATGCCCTCCAAAATGCTGACTGGCTCCTGTTACAAACGAACAACACCATTTGTCAAGGCATCTCTTGAACAATCAGCACGTCCCCTAAACTCTGTTATTACTTTCGTAACTTGCACATGCCAGAAAGAAGCAATGATGCAATTTGTATTTCAGGACATGTTTATGAAACTCTGTTCCATCAGTTAATCATTTGATAACATTCCCCTCAATATAAATATCATAACGCAGTCACCTTCTTTTCGCATGCCTCACAAAACATGGATTCCTAAGGTATGTGGAAGGGAATGAAATGAGAAAACTTTATTTTTCTTCTGCAGAATGCTAATCATTAGAGTTGACAGAATGGGTGCAAACGAAGATGAACATTCCATGTAATCGGTGCCACTAGCACCATCTACTGAGAGAATAGCGATTGTGCCAATGGTCTGGTGAAGCTATGTGAGATCAAAGAGATGCAGAGGGAAACACTGATCATGCACCTCACTAGTCACATGGGAGGCATCTAGACATTGTGCTATTTACCTTAAAGATCAGGTGTGGCGTCTTCTCGGCAACATCTTCAATGTCCACGCCACCAGCTGGACTGGCCACCACTACAGGACCATTGTACGAGCGGTCCATTAGGATGGCCAGGTAAGTCTCCCTTGCTATGTCCAGCGCCTCAGCAATCATCACCTTGGTAAGAACACGAACCAAAGAACATCTTCTAAATTTACAGACAACAAACAAGAAATCTGAAGCAGTAAGCTTATGATGCCTGCACCTTGCGGGGATGCAATCACCCTCTGTAAAGTTGTTTGCACCTCGTGGCGCATACGTGTCTTGTGGATGGGCTGTATTTAGGTTATACCGCTGAGCCAGAGGTGACGTGCTCGCATGGGATCATGATCATCATTATTACCGTTAGTGCAGTAGCCCTGCAGTACTACCCTGCAGCGAGACTAGATGGCCGCACAAAATAGATTTGAGACTCTCTTTGGTATTTGGCAGCTGGTATGATGGTTGTCTCCTGCAGCGGTACGCAGGGGTACGCGACTGCGTGTTGTGTCCTGTGGATATCCATTGTGGTGAGTCGAACATCGCCAATGACGCCCTTCACGATACTTTGTGCTTGTTATGTTATGTTGAGAGTTTTGGAATACTGTACAACATGTTTTTACCGTGTCACCAGTCAGGTATTTAATTTAGCTAACGATATCGGCGCTTGTAAAAGTAGATGAGCAAATGTACAAGTGTTTGGTTTGTCTTAATCGCGTCGGCTGTGTCTGTTCACTTTGAGAATGTGCCTCATTTCAAGACTCCACAACCTAAGCAACTTAATTGTTCATTTATTATTTATAAATGTTATTGCACTTTAGGTGGCCACATTTTTTAACAGCTCATCTCATCAGTCTTATGCCCTGCATTAGTACTGCCACAAAGACCAATGGTGAAGGGCAACGAAAATTGGAAAATGATAGAAATGGGCAAATAGATGTTCGAAACAAATAGTGGTTTTGTTGGATTTCTAATTCATTGCCATATCTCGTATATTATAAAGAAAAATGAGCCTTTTTTGTCATGACCTTACTACCTTGCACAATATCATTAAGAAATTGAACTAGGTGTATAGAAATGTCACTTTTTGTTTCAAAGTAAAAGCAAATTCAAATAGTGGCAGGATTTGAATAGTAATAGGGCATAAGTTGGAAGCATTAAAATATGTTACATTTTAAAATATGCTATACTTGGTGCATATAAGTCCATGTAACAAGCTTTTAAATTTTAAAAATAATTTATTGAGGTACAGGTGATAAGTACAGGAGTGTGGTTTCACTGCAGTGCTGATTTGCCCTAGATAGTAAATGGGTAATTTGGCGAAACTGGTTGATTATTAAAACAGAAAATAAGGTCAAGATTTAAAATGTTCTAATTTCATGTTGACCTCCGAGATACAAGGTCAGTGCAATTTTCAAAGTGTTTTTTGACATTTGGGCTGCAAATGAGCCAAGTTTAATGTCTGGCATAATTAGGATACAAAGTAGCCAATTTTTGCTGATAAAAAGTGAAGTTCAAGTAAAAATACCGTAAAAATTTGTAATAACAGGTCAAGTTCGTGCAAGACCTGCCAAGGCAAAAGTGCCACTAGTGTTTCATTTTTTGCATTTTTTGGCTCGTCTATACTTTTCTCTCTATAAGAGTGGCTACTAATATAGTGTAAAGAAGCAGGGTAAGCAAAAATATTGGAACAATATTTTTTCTTTCTGCAATATTTGAGTTATGTAGCCTTTTCTGCACCATAATCAGTCATTTGTTTGCCTAAGGACGATTTTTTTTCTCTAAAATCGTAATTTCGAAATTTGTGCGGCGGGCCCTGCCATGCCCTCATACTTACGTAGCAAGGGATTCCATGCAGTTAAACATCATAGCCATATGTAGAAGTTACAGTTTGCAAGCTGGCGTGCATTTGGCACATTCAGAAAAGAATTTGCTCAAAACTGCGAAACAAAAGAAAGCAGAGGCATCAAGCTTTCTGTCAGGAAATCTATATCTGGTCAGGGACGTCATAAAAGTGTCATCATTGGCAAGCACCAAGACTATAATCCTTGGGCCATCAAAAAAAAAAAAAAGCCCCATCCTGGAAAAGGTACGAAAAGCTGCCCGGTTTCACACACTTTTTCACATGGCATCAAAGGATAACAATCAACCCCCGCCTTTGCTTCCAAGGCTTCAACTTGGTGTAAATTCAACAAAGTTTAATTGAATGATGAACCATTCGTTCACAAAAAAACAACTTCAAGCATCTTGTTATTGAGGCTCTGAAACCAAATTATCTGCAACTATATTATACCGGAGATTACTTGCTGAATGCCCCACGGAAAACTCAAAACCATAACGAGTCGTATAAGTGCCTTTTGAGAGCGCACTTCAAAAAACGTTTTCTTCAGGCTCGGTGGCACCGTCAAGAGACGCCATGAAAACCACTTTCTTCTTCTCGTACAGACGCTGCTCGGACTAGCGAGACCACTGCTAGCTAAGTGGAGCAGTGCGAGCAGTATGTCGCCACAATGAGTAAGGACATCAGGACTCTGAGCAAAAAAATAGACGACATGGAAAACAGAAGCCGCAGGATAACATTTATTACGGGTTGGAAGAAAGACTGGATGAAATAGTACCAATTAGAACAAGCGGTAGTGAAAGGAGTCTCTCGAATCATTCACTACCAATCTTGAAAAGGTTTTTGGATCAGTAAATTGGCACCGTGTAGAAATAATGGCGCAACTTTTCATTGAATGTACGTTTTGATTTGTATGCCACTCGATGTTTCAATTCTCACATCTGTGTCTAATATGCACTCTTCCCTGTTAGGCCTGTGGTGTTTTTTATTCTGTTTTATTTCTTGGTTCTTCAACTAGATGTACAGTTGTAATTTGTAATTGTTTAGAGTAGTCCTGTACTGTTCATTCTTATTTTTTTCCGTGTTCATTTTTTTTGTTTACTATTTTTTGTTCTGTGTGTCTAATGTGAAGACAATCGTGTATAATTTCTTCCCACTCCTGTATGAGCCTGTTAAGGCTTACAGTATCAATAAACAAAATAAAAAAAAACTGAAAAGCACTCTTGATGCCAGTGCTGACTTTTAATGATCACAATATAGCCCATACGAATGTGCTGAACTATTTTGGAACTTCGCCAGGGCTCTGCACAATGCAGGGTCTACGCACCCTTGATCTGTGTGGACAGTATACTTTGCTGACAGGGCTCCACAGCAGGCGACAAAGAAGGCTCACCAGGTAAGACATTTCAATAAAAAAAAAAAGAGGTGACGAGCATCTGGCTGTGCCTATTAAAGGGGTTCGTCAATTTACTGTTATCTCATTGTAATTTTCAAATAATGCACATTTTTTACTTCAAATGGCAATTATCTCAAAGCATGCCTTTTTTGTACTTATTTTCCTTTATCTCAACAACTACAGTATCTAAACTCAACAGTTTTCGGCCAGTATTTAGATAATGTAATGGGGAATGTACAGAAGCATAATTATCATTGTGTGAAAAAGTGCTCTTCTGCAACATATCTAATAGCTATCATCAAGTGATAATTAGGTACCTGAAGTATAAGTTTATAAAAAACGAGGTGTTATAATTTTCAGTGCTAAATCTGCTTTAGTAAGAAGAGGAATCAATCAAGATCACAATGATAGTAAAATATTTACTGTAGCTATTATGGTTATGAAGAAAAATGTACATAAACCTTGGCTAAAATACATGGTGGGTATAGAGCTTACCCCTGTTCAGCATTCCTATTACTGAGTCCCGACTGGCAATACATTAAATGAATCTACATAAGCAAACTATGTTCATCTACATTAGTAAACTATGTTTCATAATATGCTCACAATCTAATTGTCTTGTATACAGAGACATGTTATTCTAGAAAAAGTGTAGACATGTGGTAGTAATGCCTCCTTATACAGGTTGTGGCAACAACTTGTGTTGTAGTGGATGCTGGCCACTTCTAAAAGGTTGTTTTCCAACCACTGCTTTCAGACCAGTGTTTTGGCAAGTGAATAGCCATTGAAAAGATGAACAAGCACCTTGTTCACCAGGACGCCATCTTTTGGTGTCTGCTTTGTGACCAACTTATAGCCAAGCATCTTCTCCACAAGCTCTGGCACTTGGGCTGGGCTGAAAAACAGAAAGAGGATGAATGACAACAGAAAATACTATGCTATACCAGGTGCTTTACACAGTAGCGACACACATAACATTGATTGATTTGATTGATATGTGGGGTTTAACGTTCCAAAACCCACTATATGATTACGAGAGACGTTGTAGTGGAGGGCTCCGGAAATTTCGACCACCTGGGGTTCTTTAACGTGCACCCAAATCTGAGTACATGGGCCTACAACATTTCCACCTCCATCGGAAATGCAGCCGCCGCAGCCGGGATTCGATCCCGCTACCTGCGAGTCAGCAGCCGAGTACCTTAGCCACTAGGCCACCGCGACGGGGGCCACACATAACATTGGACTGCATCCTTATACTGTCACAAGTAGGCTTGTGCAAATAGTGAATTTTATATTCGAAGCGAATCGTGATTTTCAAATTGAATTCGAACAGTATATGTCACATGTTATAAAGGAAAAAGGGCATAGTCACAATCAAACTAACCTGCACGATACATAATGAAACAAAGCTTGTGCAAATGCTTTTCTTTATTTTCTAAGAAAGTGGGAAATGTTTAAGATAGGAGACGAGGAGGCGAGTGAATGGAACGTTACGAAAGAGGGCTAAGATGGAAATCACTGAGAGGCACGATGAAGGCGACGATGACGAAGACGATGAAGACCCTGACAAATTGGACAGTGACCCCAGGAAGAAGCCCTGAGCCCCGACTCGAACAGCCAGCTTCGAGGCCCTCCACAACAAGTAGCAGAATTTCACTTTTGATAGAATGCAAGAGATAACCTGTCAAATATGTTACGTCTCAATATTTACTATACTGAGATCGTATAAGCAAATACAGCAAGCTTTCAAATGTCAAAAATTGTGTATATAAGCTAGGACGATATGTTCATTTAACATTGAAGTGGGGCTTCACAGTAGTGCAGACTCGTAAATAGGTGTTATCACAGTTTAGCACCACTTAACTGCAGTGAAATTTCCTTTTCAAAAAGTTAGATACAAACGTTTTAATAACACTTAGCACCCTTCTATTGCAGTGAAACCACCTTTACGAAAGTTACACACGGACTGATATACACCCATTCGTCATAACGAATACTTCGAAATTTTCATTAACTTATGTTTGAATCAAAGCAAATTTGAATACTGTGATATTTGTTCAAATATTTGAATCTTTCGAATATTCACACAAGCCTAGCCACAAGTATATGTTGTGCGCTAAGCAACTCTCTCGTTACCGCGCAAATATGATTGTTTTTCATATGACTCGAGAAGATCGTTTTTGCCAGTTTAGTTTAAAAGTACTCCAGCATCTTCTGCAGCATACCAAACTTTGTGCATTGAAATGCTCTTTCCAAAAATGATATGTTGTGGAGCAACAAAATATTTTAGAATGAATAAAAATGTGAAAAGTATGGAATTTTTCGTCGCCAGTTGGTAAACAGATACATAAGAAACACTATATATGCCAAAATATTCAAAACAAGAAAAACTCAGAATATACTTTTTGTAGCTAAATGCCCCAGGAACACTATAAAAATAATAAATGTTCTACAAAATGTTTCTTTTCACATAGACAAAGAAAATCTGAACCGAGATGCTGCTTTGTTGCTTGTGTCACGCGGTAAAGCATTGCATAATTTTTCGTGAGATACAAGTGTACTTGTACACTTCACTGAGTAAATACTTGTTGTATTGCGATAAGAATCTCCAAGTGTTCCTATACAGACAGATATGTGTGATGTGAATAATCCCTCTATAAATTAGATGTCAAACAAACTTCGCTATTTCATCAAGCGTCACCTCTTTCCTTGAGCCACCTCACTCTGCATAAGTGGCCGCTCCAATAGATGCATCCAAGCATATTTCCTTGAATTTTTGCACATATCATATTGAAAAAAGAACAATATTGTATGCAGTTCTAAAACATTACGTGCTGCTCCATCATCAGTGCCAAGATCTGCTTTAGGGGCCTTATTGTCATTAGGAGAAGCTCTGCAGCCAGCGCCATCACACCGTACCCCGGCAAAGTGGGGACCTCGCATGCAACCAGAGTAGCTATAAGCTTGGGCACAAAGGTCACTAGCTACGTACTTGTGGTGGAAAAGACAAGTTGAGGCCGTAAACAAGCAAACCGATGAATGGCTCCGAATGCCCCAGGCTGATGCAAAACATCGTCGCCACAAAACTTGAAGCTGGGGGTCTGTCATCCATGGATTTTAAGCTCATCCTCACTCAGTTTAGGTGGGGTTGCAAGACAGTTTCGAACGGTGCATGTGCTTTGCAGTGCTGGTGCACCCCCATGCCCACGTGACGATGACGCCATGGGAGCAACTAGTGACACTAGATGCGACCCTGTCTTTCATATTCAAGCAAAACAAAAGCTGCTGGAAACTGTCAGAGAAGGCCACCTGGACATTTTGAACGTGTGGCAGACTTTCGTAAATATTTCTTATAGAACAAATTTTCTCTAACTCCTTGGAGCAGCTTTATATTGAATATCTCGCATAAATTTCTGCTCAACACTGTCATATTGCGAAGCTCATACTTTAATTTGATATTTGGCTGGCAAAAGTTAACTTGATTATAGACCATCGATGCTATTGTAGCATAATCCGGAGGGGCATGCACTTTTGTCAACTTTGCCAGCCTAGTGCATTTTCCCAACAACACATGCACACTGGTCTGCGTGAGTCTTTCAAAAATCACTATGTCGTCATAACAGGCAAATTCAAATTGATTCTGAAAGCTGAGTTGCTGGACTAGCTACTAGAAAGTGCTGGGTCCACGAGAAACAAATTTAACATGCCAAAATGGATAAGCCAAAAGCTTCGATTACTGATGACCAATTTGAATAGGCGTGGTAATGAAAGAGTTAAAGGGCCCCTCACCAGGTTTCACAATTTTGAGCCGAGCACAACGCATACATGGGGCGTACACGATCATGTGTGCCGAAATTTGCGAAGCTACGCAACGTGGGAATGGGCAAATTTTCAAAATGAATGCTGGTTGCCCTTCCTTTTGCAGGCGTGTGCCCATAGAATGAGGGGATGACGTAGACGAGGTATTGCCCTACATAGATGGTAGTGCTGTGACATCGCCAACAGTAGCATGTGACATGGTGAAAATTACTTTACATGGCATGCGCAGTTCCTGTAATTTAATGCTTAAATAGATGAATAGAATAGAACTAGTGGTACATGATGACACACGAAGGAAATGTGTGCATCATATTTATTTTTTCATTTTTATGTCTACTCGCACGTATTCTGAAGCAGTGTCTTTCAGACACCGCTTCATTGTTGATCAGATTGCTAATTACCCCTCCTGCTGTCATCCCTTTAAAAAAAAAAGTGAGCTTATTACTTTATGAGCACTCGTGTAACTCATATTCGTGGTTCTATATGAAAAAGCGCTAAGAATACCACCGAATACACGACACATTGGTGTTACAGAGCATTGACATCATGGTCGCAAGATGATTATTTTTCGACCATGATGAAAAAGATGAGCAAGTCCAGTTGAAGAAAAATTTAGTGTGAGCCTGAGTGAGTCTGGCTCAGAAAACTTTTGGTGAGCCTGTGTCCGAGTGAGTCCTTCCTAAGCGCAAGATATATAAGCAAGTCTGAGTGAGCTCCACTAGTTATGCTGACCTATGGTGCTGTCTCTGTCTCATGCATCTGTCATGCATGCCGTACTAGCACTACACTGTGCAGTGGCAATCAAAATTTGGGAGACCACAAGAGCGCGTGGCGAACAGCAGCACGGCGCCTTCTCACGGGTACCAGAGAAGACTGAGAGCACGCACTAGAGCTTCTCTGAACAGCGCGCATTCTTTTCCAACATACCAGCCTGCACTTTTGCTTTCTTCAACTGAGTGCACACTGGAACACCAGAAAAATCGCTAGGTGTCACTGTCGCAGTCACCGCAGAGTCACCCAGCGATGATATCGTGGCAAAAATATGTAACTTCTTGTATTGGCCGTGGCAGTGCTTGGAGCACGCCTCTTCTGTGCCTTGGTTCCAGACGCTCTGCAGTGGCAAGAACGTGCATATTGTGTAAGTTTCTTTTTAGTGAACACATGTGATAAGATTACTGAGCATTGATGTCTCTTGGCAAAACACGCCATATACATGTTTTCGCCGCTGTGGAATGTCTGAAACCGAGCTGAAGGAGCAGCGAGCAGAGCCCTGTCATTACAAGCGTGTTTTTTTTTTTCTGTCACAATATCATCACTTAGAGCTTCTGTGGTGGCTGCAAAAGTGATACATTGTGATTTTCTGGCGTGCGCGCAGTTTAAGATAGTGAAAGCGCAGGCTGGTAGGTAGAAAAAGAAATGTGTGCGCAGTACGCACATTCGAGCTTCTCTGGTAGCCGTGAAAAGGCAGTGCGATGCTGTTCGCCATGCGCTCCCCTGGTCTCTTAACTTTTGATCGCCACTTTGCGTAGTAATTCACCAACCAGTCTAACAATCAGTGAATGTGCTTGTTGCAAACACCTTTGTTTAATTATAATTACAGTCCTACATACTTCTTAACTGAAGGAGCACATAATACAAAATGCCAGCCAAGAAATTTCAGTATGAAGTTCCTTTGAGTGCCCGTGTGCATATTATACACAAGTTAGCTTAATTCACTAATACTACTCAAGTTCAAAGTCTGCGAAAGAAGCCTCATTACTCCTTGGTAAGCTTCACTCCACCCCGAAGGCCGCTGCTGAACGTCCCTTTTCCTCTGCCACCAGCAAGTATTTGTGCCTTGATGACAAATTCTGCAACATCTGCAAGCAGAAATTGATCAAATAACCTAAAGACATCATTAAGAACAAATGTGTCTGAGCATATGCTCTCGTTACATTATTCTCAATAATTATTGCTTGAATATAGTTATTCTGGAGGCCCACTTTTTTTCCCACCAGCAATGTGACAGTACGAAAAAGGCAACACTTTATATGTCACACATTACAACAGTGCCCCTGTCAGTCTGTAGCACATTTCGCAGTGAATGATGCACAAAGCCCTGCCTGCTGCAAGGCTAACTTGGGACAGATTGATGAAATCTGAAGGTGCTTGTTCAAGCTTGCAGCAGTATGTGTGCTGCCCCAATGGTAGTTCAACCTGACTTCCTTTGCCCTCATATTGTGTTCATGGTAGGTATCATATACTTTTTTTTTTTTTAAAGTACCAGACCGTTTAAATAACGAGCTGCGGACGTGCGAACTGTTACGAAGGTCAACTTACCAAGCGTACGAGCAATCTCTTGTGCTTCAGACACTTTGTCGGCGACCTTAAACCTCTGGACATTAATACCATTGTCAGCCATTAGCTGTTTGCTTTGGTATTCGTGCAGGTTTAAGCATCTTGACGACGGAGGTGCTAAGCATGCCTGAAACGGAATTGTCGAACAACATTGCTGAAACAGAGCGCTTGACATGCCGCAAGAAAGCAAGCGCGGATTTTGGCCACGCAGAACACTGTACGGGTTGCAGCGCAAGCCGATAACACCACCATTAGCCATTATGCGAAAATTAAAGATAACAGGTATATGCCGAACGTAAACTTGCTTAGCGTCGTGTAAACTGAAAGCACTGAAAACCGGAGAATCATTAGAAGGATTTTGAAAAAAACTACTCAAACTACGCGACATGCCGCATTAAAGATGCTCGTACAATTTCGACCATTTAGGATGGTTTAATGAGGCAGCGCGCAGGAATCTAGCACTTTGCCTTCATAGAAATGTGCGGTCACATTTTGGTGAAGTAAAATTCAAGGACACTCGTAGTTAGATTTAAGTGCACCTTACTGTTGACAACAAGACTATGCTTATGCATCAATACCCTACGTTTTCGTCTTTACATCAGCGAACTAGGGCGATGTATTTGACCTAGGCAGCTGAACGGAATTGTAAGGACCACCGCTCGGAAAAAAAGTGCCGAAAGACCCACGGCGCTCACACACGTGTAACTGAATTAACCAACACTCGTTGACAGAATTGACAGGCAGTTATTCTCACTTGTTTCGTCCAAAGTCGACCTATGCGCAACGCACGTGACAATCGGACAACCTCCATGTTTCCTTGAGACGACGGAGAGAAAAAGTCGAAGGGCAGTCTGGTAGCGAGAGTTATCGGACTTATCTGTGGTTTAGTAGTCGCGCGCATGACCTACTACACTCCTGACCTGTTCAGATAGCGGGGGTTCCTATGGGAGCGCGTGTCCCCGCTCTCGTTCAATCGCTCGCCGTAGGTGGCGCTACCTATAACCTGTTCGTCTGCTACTGTGCGGCCGGCAGGAGGGCGACGGACTGATACCATGCGTCTGCTTCTGTGACAAACTGCCTATACGTGTGATTGTTTTTTGCTGAAAAGGCTAACGTGTGCTATGTGTTACATTTTAGTAGTTAGGCTATACTGGTTGATTGACTTCTAAAGCTGTATATTTGCGTAGAAATGTCTTGCTGCATGGTTGTTTTTGCCATTCCAGCCTAAAAAAACTTCAATTTAGTATTCATAAAGCTTTTGACTAATAATGTACTCATTGGTAATAGAATATCAAACTGATTTTAGGTTGTTTAGGACGCGTCAGGTGAAACGCAGTGCCCCTGTTGAGCACTTACCTTGGACACTCGCCCTCGACAGGTGTTACACTTGTAGTCAATTGATAGAAGAGAATAATGCACATACGCCAACGGACGCATATCAAGGAGAGACACAGGAATTGAAGCTTTAACTCTTACTGTGACCTACACAACAAAAATTGTGCGTCAAATTTCGCTACGGGAGTTTGTCTGCTGGAACGGGGAGCGCTGGCCGATGCGCGTTTCTATGATTTTATATGTCCGTGCGATGAGACGATATGGTAAAGGCAGTGATGTGCCTATCGAGGGCAACACATTGCGACCCCAATAAAGTTTTTATCGTCATCATTATCATCATCTTGTCGAGCATAGTTAATAATAATAATAATAATAATAATAATAATAATAATAATAATAATAATAATAATAATAATAATAATAATAATAATAATAATAATAATAATAATAATAATGTTTTATTTTTCATCAATAGTTTGATGAAGGACAGCGGCAGGTAAAAGCTGCTCTTCGAAAGAGGCAGCTTGACATAGGCCCACAGACGCCTTTAGCACGACAGCACTGGCAAACAGTTAGCAATGTTATCTAAGCAACAATTACAAAAATATCAAGTTCAAATTCTAAAAATAAAAATAGCAACCATGATAACAATGTAGCAACTGCAAAGAAATCTTGAAAACTATACATGTGTATATCGTGCAATTGAGTTCGGGTACAGAGTAAGAAATCTATGCCAGCTTTCACATATTTATCAATTAACGTAGAAACTGTGTAGAACAACCTATCTGTGGAGTAGTTTGTTCTCGAAGTTTTATTTTCCATGTTTCTTTATGTCATGTTTCGAACAAATTATTTGGCTGCAGTTTCGAGAGGTCGTACAAATAATGTCGACTTTCTTGAAATTGACGCCTGACCACCAATGCTAACTTAAAATCGTAGAGACGATGTAGGGGTGGTATTCCAGCCTGTTGAAACAATTCACTTCTGCGAGCATCATACGACCAGTAAAAAATTATTCTAATATACGTCTTTTGCATCAGGTACAGTTTTTGTAAGCGCGTGTTAGTCGTAGTCCTTCATACCAAGAAACAATAAGCAAGATGCCAACAGAACAGTCATTTATAAAGTAAGAATTTTACCTTGTATAGTAGAACAGTTTTGCCACTGTACACCGTGCCCTCTACGCGAGATAACTGACCCAGCACACTGTAAATGCGATCGTTTCAAAGCATATTGCTCGAAAATGTAACTCCAAGAATTTTTATACAATTTACTAACTCAATAATAGTATCGCCATACTTGAAATGCATGTTTTCATTAACAGACTTATTTTTAGGGCGGAATAGTACCGCCTTTGTTGTACTAGTGGTTATGTTTGATTGATAGCGCCCAAGGGCGACACCCGCAGTTGGGGCGCGTACACATGCTGAAAATGTGCCATTATACTCGTTTGTCAATGAAAAGCAGATCCCTCAAAGTGATATCAAGGTTTCTGCTAAAAGAATTTGGCGAGTGTATGCGTGTGATTCGAGCAATGTTACAGCACTTCAAAATGAAACAAAACACATTTGTCGCTTTACTTATGCGTGCCACAATATGCCAGTTAAAGCTGATGTTTCAAACAAAGTTTCTGCACTTTCGAAGAATATCCTACTTGCTGGCACACAGTGACGGCTTGTGTCTGCAATAAAGAAAAACATATGTACGCGTACAGAGCTGCGTGCATTTGGGTCATAGTTCAATAAAATGTGCTAGCAAGGTTCTGGGCGCGTACATGATACAATGGAGGCATGCAACTAAACTTTTAAAATCTTGCGAGATTTTGGCTTTTCGGCTATTCTCTTTCTCTTTCCTTCTTTGGCTGTTTTGTCCCGCACGTAGTTTGAGAAGAAAGGACGGCTAAATTTTTGCAACACTAGCCGCGCCATGGCTTCTCGGTGCTCGCTAGTAGCGCCTTTATGGCTGAAAAGAGGGTTCAAGGCCACTGCAGGTAGCACAGTTTGCACAAAAAGTGCCATCGGCCTCTTTTTGGAAATGGCCAATGGCGCAAATGCTTCCGCGGCCCTTTCTAGAGTGCTCACAAAGGAAAGAAATGAGATCGTTGGGTATGAAAGCCCTCCCCTGTCTAAATTAAATATCACAGCAGTAGCTGGTCCAGATGAGCTGGGAGCCTTGATTTTGCCGATGCAGTCGTCGCAAGTAATGCAATCCTCAGCTGCTTTCACCAGGAAGCCCGCTATAAGGCCAAGCGTGCTGGCCCTTATGCCTGGCTGTGGGGCACCTGTGGGAAGGTAGAAATGAAAAGTGTGCAAGAATTTTATCAGTATATAGATAAGCATGCATGATTAAACCGACACGTGTCCGTATACAAAATATGAGAAATATATATATATATATATATATATATATATATATATATATATATATATATATATATGGATGTTAATGCGCTTTCAGATAACAACTGTTGCCCCACCGCGGTGGTCTAGTGGCTAAGGTACTCGGCTGCTGACCCGCAGGTCGCGGGACCGAATCCCGGCTTCGGCGGCTGCACTTTCGATGGAGGTGAAAATGCCGTAGGCCCGCGTTCTCAGATTTGGGCGCACGTTAAAGAACCCCAGGTGGTCGAAATTTCTGGAGCCCTTCACTACGGTGTCTCTCATAATAATATGGTGGTTTTGGAACGTTAAACCCCACATATCATCAAGATAACTGTTCATTCAGCCGACGTTTGCGTCGGGAGAGCCCCGTCTTTTTCAAGGTATAATAATATTTACACATTTTCCGCGTCGATTTATAGCTTGTCACGACAGGAGGGAAGAAGTCCGGAGAATAGTATAAACAACAACATAAAAAAAACTGAGGGAGAAACGTTTAAAAATAAAAAAAAATCTAGGAGAAGAAGCAAGAGAAAGACGACGGGATTAGGAAGGGACAGCATCTCAAGAGAGTAAGGCGAACGCAAACGAGCCATGCCATCATCTGTGTGCCAGTTATGACAGTGATTCAAAACCGCCGAAAATTTCTTCCCCGATTGCGGGAAAGGGACGTCGGTTAGTCGAGTTGTGTGGGCGCCTGGTGAAAGCATGTTATATTTTTAAATGTAAGCCATAGTACCTGCTTGTACCATGGACTTATCGTTACATACATACACAGTATAACTGATTGAGAAGCATGTTTTCATCTACATCGTGCACTGACGCAAACGCTGCCTCACGCGGCTTGCATGTAACACAGTAAGCAGCGCAGAGTTTATAATATATGCATAATATCGTATAGTGGGGAATTGTTGGACGGTGTGTAATAATTTTTAAATAATGTAAATCATTCCATTACACGGAATCAACGAGATATGAAAAGCGCACCACGGCAAGTCTGCAGGGCTTCTAGATGTGGCCGCATCGTCTGGGTTATAGTAGCAGATGTCGATGCCGCGCACTCGCCTGACGACCCTTGATTCTGGTTTACTAGCGAGTGCATTTCCAGAGGTTGTCCGGCTTGCTTTACTGCTGTGGAGCACGACGCCTGCCTTGCACTGGGCGATCCAAGAGGAGACGTTGTTTGCTCTGTACTGCCGCTTGGTGATGAGTGCATCATTCCCATCACGAGGACTTTCTGCAGTGATGAAAGCGCAGCACGGGCGTCTGTCTGATCGTTGCTTCCTTGAAGCTGTCTGATGGTGGAAAAAAGTGCTTCGACAGGGTCACTGGAGAATTTGGCAGTCAACACGTATAGGAAACCTGAACGGATGAGAAATTGTGTGCACTGTACTGTGGACATTGTGGTCAGTTGGAGAGCTTCGTATGTTTCAAGAGATATGAATGCCCTCTTATGTGGTGCCGCGGCTTTCCATGCTGCGAAAAAGGGCAGAAATTCCTGCTCCAGCCATATCAACCTGAAAATAAAGCAGTTTATTGTAGAAAATATGAAACCTAGCGGGATAAATGGAATGTACCTGTCATCATCTGGGGAACTGAACGGCATCCTGTTTTGGTCCCGGCTTACTACGTGGAAGGTTGTATTTCTTATGTTGTGTATGGTGAACCATTTAAATATCATTTCCATCAGCTCGATGGTTGGCAGGCAGTCTTCAAACCCGAAAATGCCAAATCTGCGGCCGTATTGTAAGAGGTATCGTAAGGCCGATGTCACCTAGAAACCAAGGAGACGCGACATATTAAAAATGATCGGAATTATTTAGAGAGAGGTTTCTAAGCTTGGACGTTCGTATACAGCAAGTGAGACGAGTTACAAGTGGCACTGCAGTCATCAATAACGTGCACTTTTAAGTGAGTTTGTGTTAGTGAACATATATTTATAGAAGCTCTAATGATACGTAATTATTGTGTGGTAAGCAATACGCGCAGGTACATTCGTTAAGAAAGGGAAATTGTATGTTCAGATAACCATGCGCTGTTAGCAGCAGCAGTAGCAGCAGCTCATGTGCATGTTTTTATGTGACCATACTGATAAATATGTTAGCAGTTATATACGTATTGAATTACATTTTCACCATTTGCTTCCGTTTGGGTTCTACAAACAAATAAACCAGAAACTAACATGAATATTCACGTATCGTTTGCGGTGAATTACTATTAAAAGGCAGTTTTTGTACTGCTTCATTTGAACGAAAAGCTGCAAAATTTTTTCTGCTTCTGCATGAACATTCACTTGACGTAATATGATGTAAAATGAGTTGTGGCGTAATATTAGCGCATAAAAGTTTGCCCGAGCGCGCCAAAGAATTTGAGAAGTATAAACGTCACTACTGATAGAAAACTGCGAGCATGATTCTAGCTCAATTAGATGTATTTTTTTGTGTAATACAGGTTGCAGGAAGCATACATAATTTACAGCTAACGAAAAGGCATTTCCTGCATGACCTGTGTGCGTCACGCATTGTGATGTCTACAAGGAATACAGAGAATCTGGGAGTGTGTGACACTAACGCTAAATGGGTTTACACCTTTTCTTATACATGCCTGTGGAGAGAACACTTCAACGGCCCTCTTCACGCTTAATTTCTCGAAGTTCGTCGGGTAAACGTGCTTCTGCGTAAGGTTCCGAACAAGCTTGAACGACGACTGTTTTTCTGTTATGTCCAGCAACTTTCTCAAATACGTGGGGCTGTAGTAATGCCCATTGTTGAACAGAACGCGTTTGGTGGACAACATCTGGTTGCGGAGATTTTTCAGGATGTGGCAGTGGTCAAAAGAAAGGAAGAGCCTCCGATTCATATCCATTGGATGTCTGCAACAACAACAAAAAAAATGAATAAATAAATTGGAGAAAGGCGGCGTTTGCGGTGTGAATAATTAGTTGCATATACGGTTTTCTGTTTTTTACCAAAGTAATGTAAATGTTAGCCATTCGAAGGACGTGTGCGTTGTTAATTATTACCTTATTATAAAATTTCTCCACTCATGCCATGATCCTGCAGGTCTGTGTGTGTGTTTTATTGAGATTACCTACACCTTAAATCTTCCGAAACTTTAAGTATACTCACCCATTCATACAGTCGCATGCAGGTGCGCATACATTACGCAAACGCGTAACGTCAATTGATTTGTAAAGACGGGCTATTTACAGCGATTGTACTGTTGATAGCAATCTTGTTATGGACACGGCTTTCTTATATGGCAGCGCTGATTAAAAAAAAAGAAGGGGGGGGGGGGGGCTCTGATGCTGATACAGGCTTTTTTTTTTGTGCGACCAAGTCTTTTTTTTTTTTTTTTCACTCAAACACGGCATGCATGCGCGTGCATACATTGATTGATAGATATGTGGGGTTTAACGTCCCAAAACCACCATATTATTATGAGAGACACCGTAGTGAAGGGCTCCAGAAATTTCGACCACCTGGGGTTCTTTAACGTGCACCCAAATCTGAGAACGCGGGCCTACAACATTTCCGCCTCCATCGGAAAAGCAGCAGCCGCAGCTGGGATTCGATCCATGCATACATTGAGGGCACACTGCGAATACATATAAAAAAATATTTACACTAGGCATTGCGCACAGCTTAATGCGAGCTGAGAGCAAAAATATATACTTAGCAACTTACGGCACAACTGGCATCATACGACCATTCCCTAACATGGTGAACATCTTTTTGTTCGAAGCGTGGTTGTCAGCTACAAGTCGGACCACTTGGAATCCTGCTTCTTCGATGGACTTAATTACTTCAAGTGTTAGTTGATGCAGGTGGTCTCCTTTTACTGACTGCGTGAAATAATATCCCACGGGTAGCCTGAAAAAGATAAAAATTAGCAGTATTCTGTAGCGTCGGTGTCAGCTGGGCTTAAAATCTCACTCCGTTGGAGAGAGGAGGAGAGCCAATTGCTCATCTCGAGCGCTTGTCAAATAAGTGCACAATGCTAAAGTTGACTTGCCGGGGGAAAGGGGGGGGGGGAGCCCTCCTTAAAAAATAGAAGACGACTCCCCCTGCCCCTCCCCAGACTTTCAGCCCTGGTCGCGGAATAGCACATCATTGGTTAATTAAAGACAACGTTTTCTTTTTATATCTATAGGTGGGGTTAGTCTTTCAGTCACAGCGAAACGTATAGTGATAGACAAAGTGATGATTCACTTACGTGTAGTGCGTTGATAAGCCTACAAATACAAAGGCGAGAAGGTGTGTGGCCAGCTCGTTCTGAATGCCCACTTCTTTTTCTAGGCCTCCCATTTCGACTAGGCCATGGACTTTGTCTCCTTTTTTTTCGTACGTCAGTGCTTGCTTTAAAGACATTTCATCCACAATCAAAGAGCCCATTTTTTCCTAACAAAAAAAATGGGGGGGGGGGGAATTCACTGTTAACAGACATGCGTTATATATCGGCGGAGACAGTTAATTATATAAATAACCTTCTTTGTTGTTCCGTACATGACCCATAATTTAACAGAAATGATTAGGGTTTAGAGCAAACATAGCGCACTGCCGTATACTCTTAAACAATACATCTTACGTTCGAGTAATCCTTGCCACAGGTCTGGTCCCTGTTTATTCACTTTAAATCACTTTTCATTCGGCTATACTAGCATGTATTTTGATCAGTCAAACACTGCCGCGTGCGCTGCTTCCTTCGTTATTCGCGTGCATATTGTAAATAATTCTGATCGAAGTAACGTACCCGTTCGGACAAGTGTGTGCTTTCCGTGTGCAGCCTTTGCTTCATTAGCGACGAAACAACTGCTCCAGTACAGTAGCCAATGTAACGCTTCAGTGTCATGCGACTTGGAAGGGTGAGGCACCCAGACCTCCGCAACATTTCGTACCCGCAGGGTGATTTAGCTTGCCACATTATGGCCTGCCTGATGGTCACCTCTTTCCAACGGTGATTTTTCTCACGCAGGCATTGCAATTGCTCCTTCAAAAATTCAGCCTTCTTGTCGTTCTCGTCCAGCATTTCCTGATGATGAAAGGGCAGTTGAAATGCGTAAATCACGCGCAAGATAACATACTGGAAGAAAGCGGAAGTGCAGGGGAGAATGGAAGCTTGACCCGCTGAAACATCGTAGAGCAGGGAATGCCGGCGCATCCAACAATTCGACATTTACGTACTGGACTTGCCCTTGTCAAGACAAGTTTAGATGTTGTGGGAGAGTGAGCAAACGTTCACACACACGCTACTAAAGGAGGCTGTTGCTGTCCTGACAAAGAATAGTGCACCTGATTGTCGAAACCTTGCATTTGGCATCATTCCTTATTCAACAATTCATAATCGCGAGAAAAGATATGCGTTTACTCTTAAGACAATAATAGATGTTTCATGTCACCACGTGGACATTCAATTGCAGCTATGCTACATTAATGAATTGCGCAACTTCAGACTTGCGTCATGTTCAGTAACCGGCCACCGACTCACACATACGGACTAGCGGAAACTGTTCACTTACACTTTCCAAACCATTCCTTCCTTTTTGAATGCAATGCTGCTCGCTCAAGTTTATAAGGCAGACATCACATGTGCGTCAAGCGTGGCTTCCTGTACGAGCATAAACCGATCGGCCCATAGCACCAACACAACACAGCTTGCAAATTACTGTCTTTCCAGTTGTCAGTCCAATGTCCTTAATTGTTTGCGACGACAGAAATTTGAACTCGTTGTTCGCAGGATAAAGGAATAAACTCGGGGTGCGCCAATCACGCAAGGGGGTACACACCGACCTTCGTATCTTAAACACTTGCTCATGTGCGCGCTTACCCACCAACCTTCTTTTATTCCGTGTCCTTATGTCAGGCCTACACCTTCGTATGACCAGAAAGATTGCCAGCATCGGCGTACACTAAAATGTCACGTAAATTTATATGAAGAAGAAAATCTATAAACAGAGTTTCTCTCGAGCAGACATCATGACAGCGGACTTGTCATCCTTAAGGCTATAATTGTATTTCAGTCTTTCAGAAAACAAGCCTGCTTGTCGAAACGCCGGCTCGAAACAACTTTGCTAAAACTACTGATTAAGCGAGTTGGTTCATGATTATTTTCAGTGTTTGTGTGTGTGTAAACAGCGATTAAAGAATGGGAACAACCCCTGTTCACAGGTTTTTTACTGCAAGCTTCCATCCTCCCCTTTCTGACGTTTCTTACAAAAAAGTATAGGGACACTAAGTTAATAGACTGATAAATGAGTACCTGATAATTCTCTATCGTTCCTGTTCCGATCATACGACTATTAGAACAGAAAAAATTAAGACTAGGTTTAATGTTCTGAGTTTGGCGAACAATCTTCGACACGTGCACGTCGCTTTATGTTGCGTCGCTCCTTGTGTACTTGGCCGCATTGGCTGAGAACATTTCTTTGAAACTTGCTACTTCAGACCTTGCATCTACTAACACAGCAGTCTTAGACATTACCTGAGGCCGTCAAAGTATGACGTCACTGCTAGCCGATGCGCGAGAACTTAAGGGTAGCATCGCCACCTTTACAATCTCTTATAGTTTCGAGAATTCCTTCGCTCACCGGACGTCCTCTCGTAGTACGGGTGATGTTGATAGAATTGACTTACTCCTAAATTGTTATTATGTTCAGAGTCATTTAAAATTAAGTGCGAATATAAAAGGATTAATATAACATTCGTCCACTGACGTAACTGCGTACCTGCAGCGTTAGAGCGCCATTCGCCTCGGCGAGGGCTTTCATCTCGAAAAAATCTTTCTTTAGCTTCTCTAGCTGTGAATGCAAATTACTGTTCATTTCTTTCAGCCTGCTGCACTTCCGCCGCAACGTCTTAGTTGCCGCGACCAGGGAGCGCATCTTCTTCAAACCGATCGACGTTTGCGACGTCATGGAGCGCCGCACTGGCCTCTTCTGGTGTTCCCCTTGTATAACTGAACTACAGTCCTCCATGTTGTCCTGACTTGATGGAAAATGCAACCACTCGGCCTCTTGTGCAGTTTCAATTGGGTTTTCAGAACTATATACTTCCCCAGGCTCCGCTGATGCTCGCTCTTCTTGAGAAGAATCTGCGTTGGACGTTCCCCTGTTAAGCCGAAAAAATAGCGAAGCATGACAGATATATTGTCCCGCTAAACGCATAAGGGAATACTGCTAACATTATTCTTATCCGTTGTTGTGTTAGACTTCAAGTTTTACTTACAGTATTTTTACTTGTATGGGTGCCAGCGTTGTTTCCCCCTGCGTTCGTTTTAGCCGCTTTTTCCGCGGCATTGGATCTTGCCCACGTGGATCAGGAGAAGCGGGAAATAAGGAAGGCACGGCTGTGGGCTTCAACATCTTCCTTTTCGTCACTGTTCTGTAATCTTCAGCGGTAAAATGCAGGCTGCATACCTTCGACCGGTCGCTGGGCTCCCAGCGATGCTTTCCTGAACCTTCATCAAAGGTAAAGGCGTATACGCATGGCTAGCAAGATTGCAAAATAACAGTCCATAACACCTTTTTTGTAATTAATTTTTCCAAAATGTAACAAGCCAAATGGGGAGGTTAAGAAAAAGCATAGCCACGATTTTATTCTGGGGAAGTACCTGTATACCCATTTAGTGCATTTTCATATTTTCTCGCAGCCTTTGTAAATGTCTTTTTAGATGACTACATTCGTCGATTGATGTTTAGTGATGGTACGTGGTCGAGTCCAGTGGCATACTTGAAGCCCTTTATTCGAAGAGCTCATTGGCTATACAAGGTTTCATAACAAAGCTGAATTTCCTAATGGCTGCTCAGTAACGAAGCGCGACCCAATACGACAGAGCCGAAACCGAGGCGCACTTGAGCGCCTTGGTCTTGGTTTAGAGCGCAAACCTCTAACCTGTACAATGACTCCGCCGTTGACGACGATGACTTCAGTGGTTTTTGTTCTTTTGCATTCTCCAAAACGAATCTTTGTCATGCATGATGTAATCTCAGATGCAGCACGCACATAAATAGAGTATCTGTCGCTGATTATTCCAGGTTCCTCATTTCGGTTTCACCGGCTGGGTCTCTTAACCCTCACAGAGCCGATGGGCTCATTGCACGAAGGACTTCAATTATGTCATTATACCCGACCGCCTGCCAGCCCTATATAGAGTGAACAGTTAATCGCCACATTTCGTTACCGGCGTAACGTTTCTAATTACCTTAAGTAAGCTTATACAGAAACGAACAAAGCTGTATGGGAAGATAGAAGTTTGAGATGAGAAATACATTTGACCAAATTCGGTCGCTAACTTCAGTGACACCCAGTGTTCAAGAGTTGTCCATCGCTAAACACACACACACACACACACACACACACACACACACACACACACACACACACACACACACACACACACACACACACACACACACACACACACACACACACACACACACACACACACACAACACACACACACACACACACACACACACACACACACACACACACACACACAGAGAGACAAACTGTGGAGGCAGCACGTAAATATTTCATATCATTAATTTTTTTATGGATTTCGGCGGCATTTGTTGAGGCAGCCTTCGGGAAGGGTGCTCGAACCCCTCGCAACCCACCGCTACGCATTTTACATAATTTACAGATTTCGTATATTTACTTTTTTCTTGTGTGCTATATTTAAATTTCTTGGCACTATTTGTGGAGCCTGCCATATTAGCCGCGGTACTTTAAAAAAGCTTTCATGTTTTTTAGCTCAGTGAATTAGCATAACACACGGAAATAAAGTTTACTAAAGCACCCTGGTGCTTCTTGCTAGCTTGCAACTCGTTCTGAATTGAAACGACTCTCAAAAACACAAGACTCACCTTTTCTTCCAATTGCCTCGATCCATTCTTCCCGTATGTCTGTGGCAGGAAACTCGTGAAAACTTACTTTACTTTGTTTGCCTTGTTCCGATTTGCAATATGGCACGCAGCAATACACCATACTTACATTTGAGGTGTCAGCTCATCTAAAAAAAAAAAACTGCACGCGGCCACTATTAGAGCTGACTACTGCAGCTATCTGCCGTCTGCAAGTTTCTGCACACGACCTACTGTGTTTCTGCGTATCTTCTGCAATTTGTGTATGCGTATCGTCTGGAACCATCGTGATTCAGTGTGAACAATGAATGCCTAACAATAGTTTTTTTATCTCGTTGGACTACGTTTTCATTCAAGAAATATTTTCATAATAAATTTTCCTTCATTTGTAGAAAAGTTCCCGTCTGCTTGCCACTGTGACCCTTTGTGTGCTTTTTTTACGGTTCTATTTCTGCTTCAAACGTCCACACGAATGCAGCCAACTCTGACGAGGAATCATATCGCTTTATTTGCCATATTTTACACATTCATACACAATTCATGCACAATAAGAACGATTTGCACTGCCACAGCGATGGCTGAAGCAGACGACAGCGAACAGGTGCTGCCTAGCGCCACGCCGCTCGTAGGTGACGGCCCTAGCGGCAGAAGGTATGAACTAGAACGTGGGCGCTGGAAGAGGTGCTCTCTGGGCAGGTCAGGAGTGTAGTAGGTCATGCTGGTGTTCTGTGGCTGGGCCAAACTGGTAGGTGTTCTGTAATTGGGCTAGGTACTTGATGTCATCCGTGGCTCCCTAGGATCGTGTTGTGGATCTTGCCAAGCCTGTCGTTCCCGGCAGATGCACTCTTGGCTCCCACGGCCTGGTTGGAGCCCGCGAGCCACGGGTCAATCACGGTAGAAGGCTGTCTGAGCAGAGAGCGGCCAGTTTGTGGCCCCATACTGAACCCCACGTAAGAGTAAGCAACGTGGTATAACCCCCTTTTGAAGCGCGTCGCGATAGCGTTTGCAACGTCGACTTTGTGAACTAGAGAACGGCGTCGTTACGGCGAGTGTCGGTGGCGTGCTAAATCATGCAGCGGGGAGGCCAGCGCGGTCGAGGGGGTCCAAGCCGGGGCCAAGGCCGGGGCCCAGCCCGGGGAAGAGGACGTGAACGAGGTGATAATCTTTTCGTTTCTTGTTTTCTCGAAGCGAACGAGTCTCGTCAAATATGGACGACGTGGCTTAATGTCCGCCGCTCCCGCGGCGTCTTACGACGACAAGCGCTTGCGGGTGCTTTTAGCAGCGCACTTGTGGCACTCGTACAGGCATTATCTAAACAATAGTGAGCCAGAATTCTTATTTCGTTGAGGCCTTTCAAGGTTAACTT
>WOVY01009376.1:0-72500 GCA_013436015.1 Rhipicephalus annulatus
AGCAACCCTACCCCGGTAAAGTTCGGTACTCGATGTGAAGTTGGTACTTTTCAGCCAAGTCGTCGTCTCGCCAGGCTGACCCTGAATAGGAGGCATTACTAGCTTGATAGGAGGTATTGATAGCTTGATAGGAACTACTACTGGAGGTCGTATCAGTAGATCGATTCGCTATCACATTTCCCGTTAATTCTGAAGAGACTGAAGTGACGTTGGTGATACCAGGATGCGAAGCGTGGCTGAAGGCGAAGGTTCTGCCCGATAACAGGGTCGCTATGGCACCTCCAGATGACTCCGAAGTGGTGGTGGTACTACTCAACTTAGAAACAGTGCTGGTGATTGATGTACTGACCGACAATTCAAACTGTGTAGCAGTCGAGCTCACGCTGTCATTTTCGCTGAATTTCCTGCCTATCTTTCGCGTTTTCGGTATCCTGCTGCTAGGCTCGGCTGAAGAAATGATGTCAAGCAGCAGTGATTTCGTACCCGACGTCTCGTCCGGCCCTTCCGTACTAAACACAGTCGTAGCCACGGAACTCTCTTTCTGGGCACGAATCGTCCACGCTTGACACTGCCGTTGTACAAACGGTGAGAAAATTTCACGCTGGGGCCGGAGTCGTCCGGCTGAAGTGGTCTAGAAGGCAGCTGCAGGTGCACAGGCAGGTCGGAGGCGAATTCAGCGTTTTCCTCTCCTGAAAGAACTCTGAAAGAGCTTTTGATCACCATGGCGGTGGCAAAAGCACCGACGAATACGATGCAGGCGATGGCTGGTGCTCGCATGTTCTGAGAGACATTCTGAAGACCTTGCCATGGTGTTCCGCCATGTACCAAGGACTCCTTGGAACGTCTGTCCGTGAGCTGGATGCTGCTGTCGGTAGCACTCTCCGCACTGTTGCTTTGCTGCAACCTGCACAGTTACGAGCGACTGTTTTGTTAATGTGGATCGTTGCACAATAGGGTGATTAGGCGCGTTGCCAGATAATGCTTTATCTTTTTTGGAGGGGCGGACAGTTGAGCCACAAATGTTGTATGTGTATGTGTGTTCGTCTGGGTGCGTGGTTATAAAATAAACTGTAGAAGTGTTAGTAAGAATCTGTAGAAGAGTTATGGCAACGTTTCAAAATCATTATAAAGCATTGTACGGATAAATTTGTTACAACTCGTAAAAAGAAAACGAAACAGCGCAGTCCGTGGATAACCCGGAAATCGTCCGTATCAAACGAAAAATAAAACGCATGCGGAAAAACAAAACCAACTCGAGCAATCGTACAATTGCGTGGACAGTTAAAGACAGCATTAAAAGAATCCAAACGAAAGTTTTATGTCGAAACCCTTGCTGACTTCATTAAGACTTCCCCTCAAAAATTTTGGCTTCACTTGAGGAATAAAAAAGAAGAAATTGAACAGATAAAAATTGGACCCAAGACAGTGAGGCAAAAACTGCAGATAGCAAATTCTTTCAACCAGTTCTTTCAGTCGGTCTTCACTAGAGATGAAACCGATCAGGTGGATGCTGACCAGGTCTGCCCGCGTGCCTGCGCAATGGAGCCCTTTGATATCATGCAAGAAGGGGTGTTCAGTCACTTGCTAGGGCTTGACACTAAAAAGGCAACCGGACCAGACGAAATTCCCAGTGAATTCTTACGACGGTATGCCGAATGGTCTTCCTTTTAACAATCATTTTCAGGAATCTCTTGAAACGTCCTCATTACCGCAGCAGGCTGGCGCACTGCAATTGTAAAGCCTATATACAAAGCTGGCAATCGGCTTCATGTGAACAATTATCGCCCCGTTTCACTGACCTCTGTGTGTTGCAAAAAAAAAAAAAAACATTTCATAGCAAGGCACATTATTATTTTTCTTGAGTCAAAAGAGTTTTTTTATCCCCATCAACACGGATCAGGAAGGCGTTGTCAACTGTTACCCAACTGGTAGAAACAGTTCATGAATTTTATTTATCTCTCCAAGGTCAACAACAAATAGACGTCATTTGTGTAGATTTCGCCAAAGAATTTGATAAAGTTCCTCATAGCAAATAATTTTTAAGCTTCAGCAACTAGGACTTAGCTCAGATATACTAAATTGGATAGCCGCGTATTTAAAGAACCGTCAACAAAAAGTACGTGTAGATGATTGCACATCTAGTTCATTGAAAGTACTGTCTGGTGTCCCACAGGGGTCAGTGCTGGGTCCTTTGTTGTTTTTAATTTTTGTAAATGATATTTCTGCAGTTGTTGAAAGCCCGGTTAAAGTCAAACTTTTTGCAGACGATTGTTTAATTTATGCTCTTGTAACTCACGCAAACGACCGAATCAAAATTAATCGCTGTCTGCAAACCTTGCGTAACTGGTGCGCCCAGTGAGGGATGAAAATTAACTTTTCAAAGACTACGTTCACCCATGTAACCAAGAAAAAATCTGTACTCGCATATGATTATAAAATCGGAAATAGCCTTCTGACCAGAACACACAGCTTTAAATACCGGGGGGTGACTATTACCAGCGATTTGGGGTGGCACACTCATGTTGAGGAGGTGTGTTCAAAGGCCTACATGAAGTTGTTTTACTTGAGGAAAAAACTCGAACATGCCCCTAGAGATGTCAAATTACTTTCATATAAGACATTTGTTCGCCCTATTTTGGAGTATGCGTCTTCTGTATGGAGTCCTCATCAGCAGTCAATGAAAGATAAAATAGAAAAAATTCAAAGGCTAGCAGTGCGCTTCATTTGCTCGCGGTACCGGAGGACAGAATCCGTCACAAATTTGTTAAAATCATGTGCGCTAGAACCCCTGCAAGTGCGCCGCGCAAAGCAAAGGTTAAAACTCCTGTTTCAAATTATAAGAGGCGAAATGAAAATAAATAAAGACGCATACATACAACCTGCACCCAAACGAGGAGCTCGGTTGAACCATAGTGACCCAATAAGGCCTTTTTGGCACGTCTGGATGGCTTTAAAATTCTTTTTTTTCCGTATAGTATAGAAGCGTGGAATATACTTCCAGAGTACGCTGTTACTAGCGCAAATTTCAAAGCGTTTGAGTGTTCGCTAGAATTGTACTACCGGCAACATGAAACGTAATGTCTGTTTTGTCATTGTGTATGTTTTTTCTTTGTGTTTATATTCCTCCCTGTAATGACCCTCAAGTGAGGGTTTCAGTATTATTAAATATTAAATAAATAAAATAAATAAATAAACATGCATAATATAAATATTTTGGGAGGAGTTGAGCACCCTCTAGGTCTCTCCAATTTAGCGCCCCAAATTATTACTTTGCTGAGTGAATTTCCTTAGGATGTAAGAAGTTGCCCCGCTGCGGTGGTCTAGTGACTAAGGTTCTCAGCTGCTGACCCGCAGGTCGGGGATCAAATCCCGGCTGCGGCGGCTGCATTTCCGATGGAGGCGAAAATGTTGTAGGCCCGTGTGCTCGGACTTGGGTGCACGTTAAAGAACCCCAGGTGGTTGAAATTTCCGAAGCCCTCCACTACGGCGTCTTTCATAATCATATGGTGGTTTTGGGACGTCAAACTCCACATACCAATCAATCAGTCAATCAATGTAATAAGTTGTGCCTTAGTTGTCACTTTTCCTTATTTGTCATACTTCTATGGTGAAAGCAAAAAGTACAGGAAGGCCAATATGAAGCGGCGGTATGGTATACTTCCTACTAGCCTTCTATATTAAAGAAGCTGGCAAAAGCTTGTTAAGCTAGCAACGAACAGTGAGCGTTTTTTTTTTAAACAAGCAACATAATATTTCAATCTCGTTCTCAGCGTTGAAACTTCTGAGTAATATATCGATACATATGCAATGTCAGTTTGCGAAATGTAAATAATCAATAGCTCAGCTACAAAAATGACGCAATGAGTGACGTATTCTGAAAGCCTTCAGGATATAGAGTATAACGATTAGCAGTGAGCATTGTTGTTGCTGGTGGATTCTTTCATGAAAGACTCGGCTGACACCGAACGTCAAGAGGAGAACTGGAACACAAAGTGCTCTCACAGAGTGCTGTGAGAAGCGTTGACATAAAAAAATTTTGACGCAGCTTCTGTGGTCGACACTGAAACGCCTGGACTCATCAAGAGCACACCTGGGAACACCAGCCGATCACATGGGATTCTGAACGATTCCCTGTGTGTATGCGCACGGCCTCATACACGCGATAGAATGGTGAAGACGAGGTGAGAGGATAAGACGCGGCTCCGCTTCCACGATACTGTCACCCCTGTGGTAAAAAGTGAGTACGTACGTAACCTTTGGGTTCATTTAAAAAGCTGTGACAGGAGCCATTTTCCATTGCAGCCTTGTCACTGTGGCAAAGTGTTTAGTCTTGATATCTCCAACGTAATATTTTTTTAAGTTAAGAGTTTCACGACATTTTGTATGGTCACGTGGCATGACGAGTATGAAGATGCTTTGTCCAAATATTTATTTGCACACCTGTATAACTACAGAGCCACATAAGAATAACGTGGTAGCTATTGCCGACGAAGTGCAGTGTCAGATTGACATTTAAATGTAAACACATCTCCTTTACACAAGAGGCAGGCATGATAGTGAACGGCGAACAGCAGTAAAGCAGCAGATCTCTGTGTGAATTAGAGTACAACCGCCTCGTCTCTTGACTCGCAGAAAGTTTGGGAGAGGTCCACGGGAGCTGTCTACCACGCGAAACAAAAGGTCACGTGGAGGGCCCGGTTGTCGTCCTTATCAGGCTGCTACTTATGTTAACGTGTCGTAAATCTCACTTCCTGGGTAGAAGCAATAATAATGAATCAAGGGTTTGTCTCCAAGTTGGACGCAACCTGATAAAGCCAAATAACATACAATGAACCTTAATGATCAGACGTATTATCCGAAGATTGTAGGTTTGGTCTCTGTACCAATGGCAACTTGTTTTTTCGTCTATTTAATTCATTTGCATTTCTGTCGTTATTACTACACTACAGTTCAAAACCAAACACATAGTCTTCGCCAATCTTGCCTCAATTGTTTGTTGCCTTTATTAGGTTACGCCCTTCTGTAGCACACTCAAGTACTGATTCAACCCTGAAAGCCGCGTGAAGGTAAACCCTTCTTTCACCTATAAGGTCTGTTTAGCATTCCCCTCGGTTTTTACCATGGCAGTGGCAGTGCTGTAATAAGGATTTATACGTATAGTGGCAGAAATCTGTATGTGTCGCACTGTACAGCGGCAGACTATAGTGACTAGGTGTCGTCCAACAGTATTCTCTGTTTGACAACTCTTCATCACTGCCCTGCGCTGTATTTTGCACGCATCTCCTGAGAGATGCCGGAAGCTTTTGTCTAGTAAATCATTGCACACTGTGTTACGACATATTAATTTGATACCTGAGGAGCTGTGTGAACTAGTTCAGAGCCGTCAATGGTTACCCCAAACGTAAATAAATAACACTTCTATCATTGTGCTCGCTTCAACAGTATTTATGTATTAATTTATTTAATTATTCAATTATTTATTCATTCACTTACAGGATACCTGCATTGCCTCGAAAGCACCATCGCAAACAACACACGTTTAGTATCACACTCTACATATTTTGCAGTGGCAAAACAACAAACATATGTGAAACAAGGTTAATATCAAGGTAAACAATTGGTTAGCGTGTTCAAAACTAACAGAGTGCTAAAAAAACTAGAACAATCATACATTATTGTAAACACAATCGTGAATAATAATTATGATTATTATATACAGAAACATAGTTTTCCGGCAACACGTTCCAATCTCGCATGGTTTGTGGGAAGAAAGACCTGGAAAATTATTGAGTTGCAACTACATCCGTGTGCTTTATTTAAGTGGTCGTACCCAGCAGAAACCAGATAGTTCTGACAAACAGATGAGACTGTCAATGCCTGTTCGATTATGAAAATTATGGTGACAAAATTTGAGCCTCAAGTTGTTTTTTTCCTGCTAAAATGGCCCAGCCCAGTAACGTTTTTAATTCAGTGGCACTTTGAAAAGTGTCGTAGCTACTAAAGACGAACCATGCATGCAGCCTGATTTTGAAATTTGTCTATTGCTTGTATCAAATAGAATGCAATTTATCAAACATACAATGCACCTTGGTGACGTATACGACTCTGTAATGTAAGTCTACAAAAAAAACAGTAATCTCACAGCTTCTCCTATTTTTTTCCTCCATTTGGCTTAGTCATACTGCCCTGTGCTCCACCGAAAGCTTTGTGCGCCTAACGTGGTTTTGAAGTGCTTCCATGATGGAAAGCCATGCAAGGTGCCACCCCTCACGTACTTTTTCGCAGAATTCGTGTGTGGCCCACCTTTGACCATGTCACAGTGAGACGCGATGACGCCATCAAGGGACGTCGCAGTGAAGTATTGATAACGTCATATGGGGAGGTCCTAAGGTGATGACGCTTTTTGTGTAACATGCGAAGACGTTGACGGTAAGGTTGCGCACTTGATCAAGATCATAAGGCTATCCTCTTAAAGCAACGCAGTGTCTATTCTTCCGGCAACCGGGATAATTGTTCAAAAAAAATTCTCCCGGTGGTCGCCTCCCACTGCCTCTCATATGTCACGTGACTAACTGTCGTGAGAAGAGGAAAAACTGGCTGCTGTGGGACAGACTGGGCATACATAGCCTAGCGTGCGTTAGATTAGGTTAGGTTAGACTGCGGGACAGACTGAACAGACGTGACCCAGCGTACGCTGGGTTAGGTTACGTAACGTTAGGTTATTTTGAATCGGTTAGGTTAAGTTAAACCGGCTACCAGGAGAATCATACAAAAAATAATCCTGGCAGTTTGTCACGTGACTTATCAAAGCCAATGGGAGGCGACTACCGGGAGAAATTTTTTGGATCAATTATCCTGGTTGCCGGGAGAATAGACACACCCTAGAAGCAATGGAAGCGGAACCTACGAGCCATGTGACGATGAGCCGCGGCTGGAAGTCGCAGACCCTGACGAGGCCTCGTCGGTCGCTACCACCGACGACCACTGGCCGCTCGAGAGGGAAGAAAATGGCGGCGTCCGGTGGTGAGATTTTGCGTTGGAACTAAGAGGCCACCAGTCCTGCTCCGAGTACGTCGAGCTTTCGTCATTTCGACGGCGTCCTCTCATCCAGAAATGCAAGGCGCTTCGGATGGACTGGAAAGGAGGTGCCATGGTGTGCGGTTGAAACAACGAGGAGAAAAGGTGGGACGCTGCACGTTTGGTAGTAGGAGCCTGACGCTTGGCTCAGCAGAAAGTGGTGTCAGGATAATGACGATGATGATACTAGTTCTCAATGGCATGCACTCACGGTGCAAAATAGTCCATGAGCAAGGTGATATTAGCACAAATAATCATGACGATAATCAGCAGTACGAAACTTTATTATAGGCACTAGGAGTTCTGGGTAATGCATCCCCACCAGATAATCCTCAGTTGCTGCCAAAGGCGACCTCTTGGGCTCTCCCAGTGATCTATAATATTACCCCGGAGCATGACTTGCCAGCAGGGTGGTGGTGGTGGCAGTGGTTAGAAGAAGAAGAAGGCACCTAATTTCTGCAGCCCGGTAGGCAGCACAGCGCATGATCATCATCAGCACGGAGCAGCACCTGTCAGCAGGGTCTCCCAGCAATGCCTGTGAGCTTATGGAGTCAATACTCTCCTTCCCGTTCTCACGTGTAGGATAGCTAATCGGCTTTCCTAAACTGGTTAACTTCCCTGTCATTCTTTCCCTACTATTTATTCTGCTGGGTGGACAATCCACTGGGATGTCCCAAAAGATGTGCTCCATTCTGGTCCTCTGTCCACATTTTTAACAAATTGGTTTCAACTCATCTGCGTGTATAAAAGTATATAAATTGTGGTGGATTCTAATGTTTTTTTTTCGTGACTTTCTACACGCACAAAAAACAACTCAAACCTCGCATTCGAGTCCAATGACAATATTGGAAAGGTGCGACACGCATTCCTTCTGTATGTATACTAGGAGGATCTTCACTCGCGATATGCGCGGCCTCTATCATGCTGATGGAAAGGGCTCTTTTTCAAACACACGTATTTAGGCACTTTCTTAGTTTACTGGTGTGCTTGTTCCGCTTTATAAATGGCTCACACCGGATATAAGGGAATTATCTAGTACAGCGTGTTATCGAGATGAAAGAGCCATTCATCAGAAATCCTCGTTTGAACAGAAAAAGTGAAATATGAGTAATTAAATATTCACCGAGCAATTCTTCTTTTCTGATCGCAAACGTTGAAACAGTTGCGTAGAGTATATTTCTTACAGGTAAACAGAGATAAAACTGGCTACAGAAAGGCAGGTTGATACTTCATAGGCGTAGCTGCCTTTGTCAAAGGCAAACTCGTCATCACTGGCTTGCTAGAGAATTTCGAGCAGTGTTTATATCATCTACTGCAAGTGACTGACATGCTTTTAAGGGAAATGTAGCACTTTTCCCCAACCGGTATGTGATTCTGAGATTTTGTGTTCTCTGTTTTAGCAGTGATCTGTGATAGTTCGCAGTGCCATACATTGTACCGGTTGCTTCATGTCTGTATGTGGCCTTAAAGTCAGTTTTGTTATCCGGTGCAGTTGTATACTAACCTGAACTGAATTGATTTATATGTGGGTTTCAACATCCCAAAACCACTGTACGATTATGAAAGACGCCGTAGTGAAGGGCTCCAGAAATTTTGATCACCTCGGGTTCTTAATCATCATCATCATCATAATCAGCCTGACTCCGTCCAATGCAGGACAAAGGCCTCTCCCATGTTCCGCCAGTCAACTCGGTCCTGTGCTTGCTGTTGCCAATTTATACCCGCAAACTTCTTAATCTCGTCTGCCCACCTAACCTTATGTCTCCCTCTAACCCGCTTGACTTCGCTGGGAATCCAGTTAGTTACCCTTAATGACCAGTGGTTATCCTGTTTATGCGCTACATGCCCGGCTCATGCCCATTTCCTCTTCTTGATTTCAACTATGATATCCTTAACCCTCGTTTGTTCTCTAATCCACTCTGCTCTCTTTTTGTCTCTTAAGGTTACACATACCATTTTTCTTTCCATTGATCGCTGCGTCGTCCTCAATTTAAGCTGAACCCTCTTTGTAAGTCTCCGGATTTCTGCTCCGTAGCTAAGTACTGGCAAGATACAGCTGTTATATACCTTTCTCTTGAGAGATAGTGGCAGTCTACCTGTCATACTTTGAGAGTGCTTGCGAAATGTGCTCCATCCCATTTCTATTCTTCTAGTTACTTCAATCTCGTGGTTCGGCTCCGCGGTTATTACCTGCCCTAAGTAGACATATACCTGTGTCACACGGGCGCGCAAAAAGTCTTTTAAGTAAGTGGTCTTTTACGAAGTTGAAACAAAAAGGTGTTGTGGCGCCGACACACGGCGGCAACGATCTCCTTTTAGTGTTTTCGTTCGAAGACGCTAGCGAAAGCGTGGCGCTAGCAGTTGAAAGAGAAGCAATGAAAATTAAACGACGTATCACGATGTACAAATAAAGACTTGTTGCACTGCTCGTTTCTTCAAATAAATTTAAGAATTAGAGATGAAGAAACACCAATGTGAAAGTTTGTTGCACTAGTTAAGGAAACATTCCCATAACTAGCGACGTGCACAAGTCCGTCTGGCACCACTGGGCTTTTATTTACCGTATTTGTTTTTCGCTGCCCTCGACTGCTCTCGACACGTTATGGGCGACCGTACGGAAGAAAAAGCGAGGATCGCAAGCCTCACGGCCTGCCTTCTTGCTCTGTAAAGCGAGGCAGACACTGCAAAAGCCGCCAAGGAGAGGATCAAGCAGCAACTGCTGTTGAGCAATTCCTTGCTGTGCGCACTGGAGCTGTCGGAGAAGGCCTGCGATCGATCGTTCTGGGTTTTCAGACGAAACGAGAGGTGGTTTGAGGGAACTGTACCTCACCTCGGTGAGCAGAACTTCAAGCAATCTTTTCGAGTGTACCCGTCCACCTTTCGTTTCATTGGGGAGAGCTTGCACAGTGAGCTCGAAAGACAGTGCACCAGCATGCGTGAAACCATCACTCTTGAGACACGAGTCGGCATTGCCCTATACAAGCTTGACCACTTGAATGACGGGCAAACACACAACTGCCACGCTTTCCTCGCTTGTGCAAAATGGCGCGGCGCGAGACTGAGCGTCACCACGTGATATTGCCGACGCGTTGTAGCTGCTTACGAGTAGAAAAGGAAATAATCATTAAAAGAGTTCATTACACATTCTGCAGGATATGAAATTTGTTTTGACAAAGAGTTTTCGTGACGGAAAAATAAGCATTTGCTCTTCTTTTCCCACCACTATAAATTTCTGGCGCCCACTGGTATCGAGGCTACTCATTTGGAGCCGTAAAATAGATCGACGAACTCCGTTTACGAAAAAGACCGCTTCTGAAAAGGAGTTCGCTCTGTGCCGTGTGTCTATCAGGAACTCCTTTTCGGAAAAAGACCGCTTACTTAAAAGACTTTTAAGTGCCGGTGTGACAGGAGTAATAGTCTTTTACAACTTGAAGTGCACTATTACCTATCTCGAAGCGCTGCTCCTTTCCGGGGTTGTTGTACATTACCTTCGTTTTCTGCAGATTCATTTTGAGACCCACCTTTCTGCTCTCCTTGTCTAACTCCGTAATCATGAGTTGCGATTCGTCTCCTGAGTTACTCAGCAAAGCATTATCGTCGGTGAAGCGTAGGTTACTAAAGTACTCTCCATTAACTCTTATCCCTAACTGTTCCCATTTTAGGCTTCTGAAAACCTCCTGTAAGCATGCGATAAATAGCATTGGGGAGATTGTGTCTTCCTGCCTTACACCCTTCTTGATTGGTATTCTGTTGCTTTCTGTATGAAGCACTATGGTAGCAGTTCACTATGGTACTATGATATAGTGGTACTATAGTGCGCTATGGTAGCAGGGGCTCTTGAACATGTGCCCAAATCTGAGCCTACGGGCCTACAACATTTCCGCCTCCATCGAAAATGCAACCGCTGCTGCCGGGATTAGATCACGCCACTTGCGGTTCAGCAGCCGAATACTTCAGCCCCTAGACCACCGTGGCGGGCGCTCACCTAAACTACTGGTACTTTACTATGCAGTGAGCTTCCCCGTGTGTGTGCGTGCTGTATGCGTCCGTGTGTGGGTGTGTGTGTGTGAGTTCAGAATAGTATGTGCTATGATCATTCTGTGGATTTTGACATTTTTGTAATAAATTTGCGTATATATTGTGTTTAGTCGTTTGTTCACTACTGTCCTTGTTGCATAGACACTTCTTCCAATTGCTTGTTACTTACTACGACGGAATAAACTCATTGTGAGCCCGCATACCAGTAAGGAGGCTCCCATAGACAGAGTTTCGCGGCATGCCCTTGCGTCATTCAGTGCCCACATATAAGGTACCTCATTATCGTGATAGCTTACTTTATTGATGGTAAATGTAACACAGACTGCATACACTTATAATGTCTCGTGCAAGGACGATATTAAATTTTTGCAGGGAATACTTACATGTTCTTTCGTTACTGAGCTTCACCGTTTAGTAAAGGTCCATAAAATGAACCGTAAAGAAAGAACAACTTTGCACTGACCTTGCAAAGCATCAGAAACAGTGAAGCTGATCGATCCTAAATACTTAACGGAGTCTTCTTGGCTAATACTAGGGTATCCCTTGGCGAAGACAGACTTGAGCCGAATCACAGCCTGTCACGTATCGTGCTAGAATGTCCAAACGCCAGTGCGAAAAATTAACGTACAAACCTGGCTGTGGCCTCCGAGATGGAAGCGCGGGCTTTTCATCGCTTGTATTGGTTCGCGCAACGCCGGGCGAACTCGGCACCGCGGCAGACAGCCTCCGTCTGTGGGAGTGTCTTGGGAAGGACACTCTTAGGTGCTAAAAGGTGTACTGTCGATCCTTGAATGGGAGCACCATACCACGGCGTTTTGAAGCTCGCTCCGGATCCTTCGGTCTTTACATCAGTTTTTGGGACGTGTACGTAGCTGCGCGAAAATATTAATCTCACTCATCACAGGAGTGCTGGTGACTGTGGAAGCTATAGGAGCTGATCAATCAAGGAAATATGGCCACTTGAATTGATGAAAGATTGTTGAACATGAAATATCGCTGGTGCCAATATTTAAGTGAAAAGACTTCTCTTCTCTGCTCCCCTCTTGGTAAAACATTGGCTAAAACAAGACGTTTGCTCAGTGGTTTCCCTGTAATATATATAAATATGTGTAGACATGTAGGGCATTGATCAAGGTTTTTCGAATTTGCTTCCAGAAACGTTATATGATATGATTATGAGGCCCACCATCCTTCGAAACACCTCATTATTTTTAAAAACCGGTGTTCTTTAACACGAAATTGAATGTCTGTACATGGCAGCTATCAAGTTTGTACTATTCAAAATGTGCTCGCCGTATAGTTGGCGACATGATCCGCTTCTCTAACAAGGAGCACAACACTTTGCCAGCTAAACCGATACACCAGAAGATATATATAGTGCATTTCTCATACAGAGCTGAGCACATGTTCACGTTCTCGCCACTACTGGCAACAGCTTGTACTACGTTCAGCCTGTAGTTATTTATTACTTCTTCATACAAAAAATTGTAAAGAGTCCTGACGGAAGCGTATTTACCGACGTGCGTGTTGCCACCTCACATCCACGTATACGCCACCGCATCACCCGCGTGCTCATAAATCTGCTTCGAACGGGATCTCCGGGATGTAAAATTTACACGTGTTCTTGCTCAATTTTTTCTTCACATAGTTTCCGCACAGCTGTGACTCTGGTAGTTACATCCTGCTCGGAAGCTGCACTCCAGAAATGCAGAGTTTGTTGTGAATTGGAGACTGCGTATACCTTCGTGAAAGCTCACGTGTCTCTGTTCACAGCGGAACGGGCTTACAACTTTCGTTTCCTACAATTTTTATTTTCATCGAGCACCCAAATATTTCAACTGGTGCATTTTGGTGCCCGAAAACAAAAAAAAGATGCTTATCAGTGTTAGGTATCTATTTTTATTTTAATGGCAGAAAAAAACCCGAAACACTGCTGCTTTTCAAATACCATTCCACACTTGGCATCAACGAGGTGCGCATTTTTCAATGAAACATGTACACTCATCACGTCATCGTATCTGCACATGGCCAACGATGAGAACTGAAGGTGAGCATAGCCTGATCAGCGCCATCCACCACGCACAGCACTCCGCAACGATTGCCCTTTACGCACAGCCACACTCTTCAGCAGCAGTAAAGTAACTTCGAATTCAGCCCCCCTTTGCCACTCTCTTACGCAATCGAATACATCGCTATGCTATATACCTAAAGCCTTCATTGGGTGTGGAACTGCGTATAACGAGTATACTCCGGAAAAAATTCGTGGCTGCATTTGTCAAGCGATAACAGCGTCAATAGATTCCAGGCCTGAGTAACTTAAACTCAGGTATTTTTATTTACCGGGCAGCCAGCCGGTAACAACTGGCTAACCTCCTTGTGGAGTATCTCATCCGGAATTTTTCTCATCGGTTGTTTTCGGCGCCTTTAACCACAAACTGTTGATTTGGTGCTATACTGCTAGTTTTTTTTTAATTTTAGGAATTCACTGATACCTCGCAACGATTTCGCCATCGATTTCTTGCGCAGCTAAATGACCTCCACCTCTGCTGTGCATATAAGATCTTGAACAAGTTACCCCTCAAGAACCCCGATTTGCAATAACTTCACAATCTTCGAGAGACCGACATTGCACCACGCACTGTGCAAAGTATTCTGAACAGTAGCGCGTCGCAAGGTCGGAGACCTTGAAAGCCATGGTTTCAGTTTTTTCAGAGCTAGTATACACAGTGTGGTGGAGCAATCTATGTAGCGTAACATTCCCCAGATCATCGGTAAACGTGTTGTAGGTTTTCTTAACGTTGAGCAATAAATACGCAATTATCCCACTTGTCAGGGGGGTTTATGCCACCTATATCGTATGAACAGCACATGAAAAAGCTGTAAATCATCTAGATAGATAGATATATAGATAGATAGATAGATAGATAGATAGATAGATAGATAGATAGATAGATAGATAGATAGATAGATAGATAGATAGATAGATAGATAGATAGATAGATAGATAGATAGATAGATAGATACGCTCAAAGTGTCTCCATTTCACTAACAAATGCTTCGTATTCAAAAATTAGCCTGTTACATGGCCACAACAACACCGTATTTCTTTCGTCTGTCTTGTCTTTCTTTCATTATGGTAGCGAGCATCACACCAAGCCATCGCTTCGATCAAGCCACAAGGAGTACCAGACACATCCACGTTTCACAACCATTGTGCCAGAGCATTTTTATTAGCTCTTTCTTTTGCCGATGATGGGGAATAAACTTTATTATTAATTGTCTCGTTGTGGAACGAGAGGCTGCGCCTCCCCGCTGACATCACTCCACCGGTTTACCGGAACAGCTTCCGTCTTTAGGACGAATAGTCGAGCAGACAACAGAAAATACGGTTAGAAAACGACAGTTGTGGGCACTTCCTGACAACCGACGCAGTCCTCTAGGGGTGGTTGGTGAGCTCAAACCTCCCCCGCCAGACGAACTCTATCAATTTCGCATGTGTACATATACAGGCACACACATGCAAACGCACGCCTGAACGTACCTAAAGTTTAGTTGAAACCCACTACCACCCACCAATAAAAACAAGACTTTCCGGCTACGCCAGTCTTAATGACAATGACTATTGGACGTGCTGTTTGGGAACGGCAGGCAGCACACATTCTACGTTTTGGAAATGAATGAACCGTTCTCATTTGTCGTTGGCTGTTACAAGCCATCGTAGCTTAGCAATTTCGACTGCAATATCATGCTTGCACGTTTCACATCCTGCCACGGCAGCCATATCACTAGGCGGCAAAATGTGTGCGAAGTGTAAGTTAGTCCAAATTAATTCGCAGTTTTTCACTACGTCGCGCCTTGTAATTGTATCGCGGTTGCGACTCGTAAAACTCCACTATTCTTTTTATTGTTTCCTTATTAACGCGATAGCATTAGAGAGCTCCTGTCGCATGAATTCCGCCGGCGGTGTCAGCACCGTTGGACTGTTGGTTGTGAGCAAAAAATCGTCCGTGAGCAAATAATCGAGAAAGAAACAAATAAAATAAAGAATAAAATTTTCGATCTCCCTGAGCATTGCAACCAAGCCGTCCACGTGGCTAGCAGGTATCTTACCACAAAGCCACGATGTTATTTGCAGCTGCTTCGGGAAAAAACACTACATAAATATCATGTAGGGGAAGGAGTCCCCTTAACGCATTTTGTTCGACAGGTGTCACGACGAAAACGAGCCCATTCAGCGATTTGTAGGCGCATTTGGGAGGCCATCAAACTACGTCGAAAAAGTCCGGGATAGTGCAGCCATCGCCGCTAAAAACACACCGGAACTTTCAAACAGCTCTAAAAATGGACAACTATGTCCATCTAATGGAAAAACATATCATACCTTTCCTTCCTCCGTGTATCATGCCTTTCCAGAGGCGTTGAACAAACACTAGATAATGTGGTGCCATCTGTGAGGCATTTTGAGACTCTTTTTGTCCTGCTCACCACCGCCTAAACTGGCGCGCGTGGCGGTCGCACGCGTCAATTGAGGCGGGCGTGTCCTTCTAGATGGCAAGCGCGTGGCGTGGATTTTGGAGGCTGTGCGACTCTTGCTTTAGATCAAAAACCTGTATGTACCATTCGCGCGCGCGCGCTGGTACAAAATAGTGTGTGTGTGTGTGTGTGTGTGCGTGTGTGTGGTGTGCGTGTGTGTGCGCGCATGTGTGTGTGTGTGTGTGCGTGCGTGTGCATGTGCGTGTCTGTGTGTGTGTGTGCAAACATATTATTGAGTATGCACTTAGCGGTTGAAGGGCGCCCTAGGGACCAAATTTCGCTGTCGCGTTCCACTCCTAAAAGCGGAGCTTAAGGGATACTCAATTTTCTTATACTTAGTGCATGTAGTCTTCCAAATGCAGCCAGAGGAAATAATCCATGAAGGGAGCTATTCTCGTGATGTCCACTAAGCAGACGGTTTCCACTTATGCTCGGCGAGGAGCACACCAACTGTTTCCGGTCTGTGTTGCGCAACATCATTTTGACGCCAGGAAGCTTGCACTACTCTCGACACAAATCAGCAAGACAAATGCTGCCCCTCCCCCCACCCCCAGAGGCCTGCTTCTGGATGCTGATCTCGGAAGCAGTGCGTGAACTCTAATCCCGTTGGGCCTTGAATTGTGCTTAACGCGGCCCCTGACTTATTGACTGGGAAGAGTATCAGGTAGAGAGCAAGTGCATGCGCGCACCGCCGGAATTCATTGATTTGTTGTGCGATGGAGACTTCCACGAAGACACGTTTGAAAAAATTGAGACGTACCACACTCGACCAAGAGTTGGAGCAACTTCGAGTTGTTCACCGGGGTGCCGAAAGACGATACAAACGCATAAAATCTATCTATGACCTCAGAGAATTCAGACGCATTCAGAAGAAAATCCAGCGTCGAAGGCCCAAACTCCAAGAACAACGATGGAAGAGTTTTTGTGACTCACTCGACCCTTGAAATCCTTTGTCTCCCGTATGAAAGACTGTTCAAGGTATTCACTCGCATCCGCAACAGCTTCATCCCTTCGCTGCTCTGGCGCTACATCAACGTCGCTCACTGCTTTATGTTTCTGGTGAATTTTGTGCAAAGATCTTGGAGAATTTGGCGACATGTTTTGGCGACATCTCTATACCAATTGATCTACAGGACGTTCCAGTCACACTAGATCAGAAAATGAAGGTTGCACCCACTATGAAAGAAGTTGATGCAGCATTGAACACATGCAGGTGCTCATCGTCCCCTGGTCCGGATGGCGTGCCCTATGCTACCTTACGTCACCTATACCAGAAGGCAGAGCGCTGTCTCCTGGACAATTTCAATAAGTTTTGGCACGATGCTATGGGGCCTGATGAATGGAAGTGCAGTCGCCTGGTGACTTTGTTTAAGCCCAGAGAGAGAGAAAGAGAGAGATCAATAGAGAGGAAAGCCAGGGAAGTTAACCAAGCTCGGCTCGGTTGGCTACCCTACACTTGCGGTGGGGGAAAGGGACAATATTAGAACGGAAAGAGATAGAAAAGAAGAGGAGTAAGAAAAAGAAGCATGAATAGTCAGCTCGAGACTACACAGCACGGTCTCGCACAGTTCTTTAACAAGCGGTCCTGAAGTCTGGTGGTCCTTAAAAAGTACAAGAGGGCTTTCGTGGCTTTACGCGTATGGGAAGCCGTAAGCCAAGGTCCCAGGATCTTCTCGTCTGTAAGAGGCCGTGAATCTGAACATGTCTTGGCCTTCCAAGATGCTCATCGATAGTGGCAACCATCGTTATCATACAAGAGCAGCCACTCACAACGCATATAATTGTCGAGACGCTGAGAGCGCACATTGGGCATTTATCACGGCTTTCATTACATCATTTAGCGTGTTTGACAGCGTGGAGGCCACATTCTTCGTTCTGCTGTATTGTGACGCAACATCAGGACATATTACCGCCTGGCTTCAAACTTGCGATACGTCCAGCAGCTGCGTTATGGAGTCTCCGTCAACGTGACGTGCGCTTATCAATTTCTGGAATCATTTAAAAAGCACGCATGTCACCGCTGGCCCTGAACCAATTTACTTTGCGTATATTGGACGAAAGGTACTTTACCGCATAACTGTTTAAACCGATGGCTCCACTAATTTCAACAGCTCTAGAGGAGCAGTGGTTGTTCCATTTGGTAATGTGTTGCTTCAATACAAGTTTTCTCACCCCACGACATCGAGAGCAGCATAGCTGGCAGCGCTTCAAAGTGCAGTCAGGTACATTAATTCTTCGGCAGCAACCTAATCAAGGGGCCATCTTTTGCGACTCGAGGTCAGCCTTACAGATACTATGGTTCGTTATGCAGCACCGGTTACACGAACAATCAGTATATCAGATAAGACAGGACTACCACGAAGCGCTCGAGGAAGGTAACGATATTGTATTTCAATGGTTGCCGAGTCATTGTGGAATTGTCAGCAATGACCTCGCGGATGAAGCTGCTCGATCGGCTCATGACCAAGACCTGTGTACGCCCATACCACTCTTGAGAACGGACGCTGCGAGGCGACTACAATCACTTGCTCGCCGTATAACTCTCCTACAATGGAATACGCCGGATTTCTCCAACGCGCGCCTGTACTCGATTGACCCAAACTTGCAAAATTTGTTTGCCATGCGGGCTCCCACGTTGCGCTGAAACTTTACTCTATCGCATGAGGTTGTGTGGCATTTACGAACGCGTATTCTCATCTCGTCGTAATTGCTAACAGAGTTAAGAAAATGTTAGAATTCAAGCAACCAAAGGAACAAGCTGGATTTCGAACTGGCCGCTCAACAATCCACCACATTCATACTATCAATCAGATAATATAGAAATGCTCAGAATATAGTCAACCACTATACATAGCTTTCATAGATTACGAGAAGGCGTTTGATTCAGTAGAAATATCAGCAGTCATGCCGACACTGCGGAATCAGGGCGTCGATGAACTATATATAAATATCCTGGAAAAAATCTACAGGGGATCAACTGCTACCATATCGCTTCATACAGAAACCAACAGAATACCAATAAAGAAGGGTGTAAGGCAGGGAGATACAATCTCCCCAATCCTATTTACCACGTGCTCACAGGAGGTTTTCAGAGGCCTAGAATGGGAACAGTTAGGGACAAGACTTAATGAATAGTACCTTAGTAACCTGTGCTTCGCCGATGACATTCCATTGCTGAGTAACTCAGGAGACGAATCGCAACTCATGATTACAGAGTTAGACAAGGAGAGCAGAAAGGTGGGTCTTAAAATTATTCTGCAGAAAACAAAAGTAACGTACAACAACCTCGGTAGGGAGCAGCGCTTCAAGATAGGTAATAGTGCATTTCAAGTTGTAAAATACTACGTCTACTAAGGGCAGGTAATAACCGTGTAGCCGAACCACGAGATTGAAGTAACCAGAATAATAAGAATGGGGTGGAGCACATTTGGCAAACACTCTCAAATCATGACAGGTAGATTGCCACTATCCCTCAAGAGGAAGTTATATAACAGCTGCATCTTGCCGGTACCTAGCTATGAAGCAGAAACCTGGAGACTTACAAAGATGGTTCAGCTTAAATTGAGGGCGATGCAGCGAGCAATGGAAAGAAAATTGGTAGGTGTAACCTTAAGAGACAAGAAGAGAGCAGAGTGGATTACGGAACAAACGGGGGATGAGGATATAATAGTTGGAATCAACAAGAGGAAATGGGCATGAGCCGCGCATTTAGCGCGTAGAAGTCAAGCGGGTTAGAGGGAGACAGAAGGTTAGGAGGACAGATGAGATTAAGAAGTTTGCGGGTATGAATTGGCAGCAGCAAGCACAGGACCGAGTTGACTGGCGGAACTTGGGAGAGGCTTTTGTCCTGCAGTGGACGTAGTCAGGCTGATGATGATGATGATGATGATGATGTTAACAATAACAATAATGATGATGAATATGATGATGATGATGATTCTCGTCTCCTTGGAATGACGAGCAGTTCGGCGTGCAACATTTGCACCTGAGAGGAAATGCCTGAGCACATTCTATGCCACTGCCGAGCATACCAGTCTGAACAACATATTATGGAAGCCAAGCTCTGTCAGCTGGATTCACGGCCGCTTACAGAAAAGAAGATCCTGGGACCCTGGCCAAGGGTTTCGCATACGCGCAATGCCACGAAAGCCCTCTTGTACTTCATAACGATCACCACACTTCACGAGCGCTTGTGAAAGAACAATGCGAGACCGTGCTGTATAGTCTCGAGCTGACTATTCGTCCTTCTCTTTCTTACAACTCTTATATATCTCTTTCCTTTCTATTACTCTCCCTTTCCTCCTACCCAAGTGTAGGGTAGCCAACCAAGCCTTCTTGCCTTTCCTCTCTATTTATCTCTCTCTCTCTCTCTTGACGTGGCAACGCACACGAACATTTAACAAAATTGGCGTAAACTTCTGTTTGTGGGGGTTACTAACAAGTTTGTAATGAACTGACCACTCGAGTCAGCACTATTCACTTACTAACTAGGTAGTAATTTTCACTAATCTGCAATTTACTACCTTCCTTTACAAAGAGGCTAGTGGTTTATGTGACAAATGAATGGTTAGTATTGAGTTAGCAAATATTCCGACATTTATTTCTAAGAGTGAATGACTATCATCATCATCATCATCAGCCTTATTACGTCCCCTGCAGGACAAGGGCCTCTCCCTTGTTCCGCCAGTTGACCAAGTCCTGTGCTTGCTCCTGCCAATTTATTCCCGCAAACTTCTTAATCTCATCTGCCCACCTAACCTTCTGTCTCCCCCTAACCCGCTTTCCTTCTCTGGGAATCCAGTTAGTTACCCTTAACGACCAGCGGTTATTCTGTCTACGCGCTACATGCCCGGCCCATGTCCATTTGTTCTTCTTGATTTCAGCTATGATATCCTTAACCCCAGTTTGTTCCCTAATCCACTCTGCTCTCTTCTTGTCTCTTAAGGTTACACCTACCATTTTTCTTTCCATTCCTCGCTGCGTCGTCCTCAATTTTAGCTGAACCCTCTTTGTAAGTCTCCATGTTTCTGATCCGCAGCTAAGTACCGGCAAGATACAGCTGTTATATACATTTCTCTTGAGGGATAGTGGCAATCTACCCGTCATAACTTGAGAGCGCTTGCCAAAAGTGCTCCACCCCATTCTTATTCTTTTAGTTACTTCGATCTCGTGGTTCGGCTTCACGGTTATTACCTGCCCCAAGTAGACCAAGTCTTTTACAATTTGAAGTGCACTATTACCTATCTCGAAGCGCTGCTCTTTTCCGAGGTTGTTGTACATTACTTTCGTTTTCTGCAGATTCTTTTTAAGACCTGCCTTTCTGCGCTCTTTGGCTAACTCCGTAATCATGAGTTGCAATTCGTCCCCTGAGTTACTCAGCAATGGAATGTCATCGGCGAAGCGCAGGTTACTAAGGTACTCTCCATTAACTCTTATTCCTAACTGTTCCCATTCTAGGCTTCTGAAAACCTCCTGTAAGCACGCGGTAAATAGCATTGGGGAGATTGTGTCCCCTTGCCTTACACCCTTCTTGATTGGTATTCTGTTGCTTTCTTTATGAAGCACTATGGTAGCAGTTGATCCCCTGTAGATTTCTTCCAGGTTGTTTATATATACTTCATCGACGCCCTTCATCGACGCCCTGAGAAATATCAGCCATCTGCATGACGGCTGATATTTCTACTGAATCAAACACCTTATCCTAATCTATGAAGGCTATGTATAGTGGTTGGTTATATTCTGAGCATTTCTCTATTACCTGATGGATAGTATGATAGTGGTCGATTGTTGAGTAGCCTGTTCGAAATCCTGCTTGTTCATTTGGTTGATTGAATTCTAATGTTTTCTTTACTCTGTTAGCAATTACTTTTGTAAACAGCTTGTATAGTACAGAGAGCAAGCTAGTCGGCCTGTAATTCTTCAAGTCCTTGTCATCTCTTTTCTTATGTATTAAGATGATGTTAGCGTTCTTCCAAGACTCTGGTACTCTTCTCGTCAAGAGACACCTTGTAAACAGGGTGGCTAGTTTTTCTAACACAATCTGTCCTCCATCTTTCAGCAGATCTGATGCTACCTGATCCTCATCAACAGCTTTGCCTCTTTGCATGCTCTCCAAAGCTTGTCTGACTTCTATCATTACTTGTGGGGTGTCATTTGGGTCACTGCTAGTTCTTATAGTATTAAAGTCATGGTTGTCCCGGCTACTGCAGAGATCTCTGTAAAACTCCTCTGCTATTTTAACTATTCTATCCATATTGGTAGTTATTTTGCCTTCTTTGTCCCTTAGTGCATACGTCCGATTTTTGCCTATCCCAAGTTTCCTCTTCACTGCTTTGACGCTTCCTCCGTTTTTCAGAGCGTGTTCAATTCTCTCCATGTTATACCTTCTTACGTCGGATAACTTACGCCTATTATTCAACTTCGAAAGCTCTGCCAGTTCTGTTTTGTCTGTTGTACTTGAGACTTTCATGATTTGACGCTTCTTAATGAGATTCTTCGTTTCCTGGGAAAGCTTGCCAGTGTCCTGTCTAACTACCCTGCCTCCAACTTCCACTGCACACTCCGTAATGATACTCGTCAGATGGTCATTCATTGTATCTATGCTACGGTTGGTTTCCTCACTAAGAGCCGAGTACCTGTTCCAAAGCGAGACTCTCAATTCCTGTACTTTCCCTCTCAGTGCTAGCTCATTGATTGGCTTCTTGCGTATCAGTTTCTGTCGTTCCTTTCTCAAGTCTAGGCGAATACGAGACCGTACCATTCTATGGTCACTGCATCGTAGCTTGCCAACCACTTCCACATCCTGCACGATGCCTGGGTGTGCACTCATTATAAAGTCTCTCTCGTTCTTATTTTCGCCATTAGGGCTCCTCCATATCCCCATGCGGTTTCCTCGTTTTCAGTAGAAGGTATTCAAAATCCGTAAATTATTGTGTTCTGTGAATTCTACTAGTAGCTCTCCTCTGTTGTTTCTAATACCGATGCCATAATCTCCTACTGCCTGGTCTCCAGCCTGCTTCTCCCTTCCTTTGCATTAAAGTCTCCCATCAGTAGTGTATACTGTGTTTTTACCTTACTCATTGCTGATTCCACGTCTTCATAGAAGCTTTCAACTGAAGCGTCATCATGGCTGGATGTAGGCACGTAAGCCTGTACCACCTTCATTTTTTATCTCTTATTCAGTTTAAATGCGATACCTACCACCCTTGCATTAACGCTATAGTATTCCTTTATGTTGCCAGCTATGTTTCGGTGAATTAGGAACCCCACTCCCAGTTCTCTTCTGTCAGCCAAGCGCCGATAGCAAAGGACGTGCCCCATTCTGTAGCACAGTATAGGCGTCATCTGTCCTCCTAACCTCACTGAGCCCTATTATATCCCATTTAACACCCTCTAGCTCCACAAATAGTACAGCTAGACTTCCCTCACTAGATAAGGTTCTAGCGTTAAACTTTGCCAAGTTCAGGTTCCAATGGCGGCCTCTCCGGATCCAGAGATTCTTAGCACCCTCTAGTGCGTTGCAGATCTGACCACCGCCGTGGTCAGTTGCTTCGCAGCTGCTGATGACTGAGGGCCGTGAGTTATTTGACGTATGCATGTGGGAGGTAGTGGCCAGATACTGCACCAGGGTGGCCAATCCTTCTCAGGTGAGGGAGTGCTTTCCCAGCGGTGGTTACCGGTGAGGCCGCACCCCAGGCCTCGTAGTGCAGTTCCATCACCACGCGGATTTTTTTTATCCGGTTGGGAACTGCGTGGCACCGGGATTTGAACCACGGACCTTATGCATGCGAGGCGGATGCTCTAACCACTACGTCATCGCTGCTCTAAGAGTGAATAAGCAGTTTAACTTGAACACCTAGTCTCCTCCCTTGGTCTGCGTGACGACCCCGTGAAATCTGGTGGGATGCTTTCAGGCCTGTGTACCGAACACTCCCTCCAGTCGTGAGCCAAGCCCACACCATGGAGAAGATGGTGACGCCAATATTAATCAGCGAGGAAGCCGCAGGCCGCAGGGGCGTAGCCAGAGGGTGGCTCACCAGGCACGTGCACACCCCCAAAATTTTTTTCGCCATGGCATAGAGATCGATAAATGGTCTTCCTAATGAGGTACCTCTCCCTAAATCAAGATGGTGCCCCCCCCTTCGAAAAAAATTTTTAGTTATGTGCCTGGCAGGTAGTGAGGGCTACATCCAGAATACGGGGCTCTACCAGATAACACTCGCAAGCCCAGGGCCACTACCACTGCAGCGGCAACCATTACAAGTCTCCCTTGCTGATGACAACGACACCGCAACAAAATTGAAAGGAACCATTGCAAGACCAAAGGGGCCTTGACGTCCAAACTCCACAGCCAGGAGAAAACCTCACGACGCAACGAGGAAGCAGTGAGAGGATCATGACGTAGTTGTGACCCGACGCTATGACGCAACCGCAATTCACGACGACGAATCAGCGACCTCGACGTAATATTCGCAAGCCACCACATCTCTGCTCTTGTCGACACTGGATTCGGCTATTCCGTCGTCAGTGGCCCTTCCGTGATGAAGTTGAAAAAGTGAAGGCTGCATGCAAGGCCCCGAAATTCAGACCGCTAGAGGTCACCTAATAACGCTGACTGAAACGATTGAGAGGAATGGGGAAGAGCGTTGGGCTAGGAAGGTTTTCAGCTACTTGTACACGAAGAATGTCGATACAAAATGGAGGAAGCGAACCAGGAAGTTGACTGGTAAATACTTAGAAAACAGCAGGTGGCCAAACCAAAAAGAACTATCGGTTAAGAAGAAAGTGAAGGAAATGGAGACTGACATGTGGAGAATGGGCATGATTAAGAAGTCCGCACTCGAGATCTATCGAACTTTTTAAGCAGGAAATTGCCAAGGAAAGGATCTATAATAATACTCGGGGTAGTTCTCTACTGTTTGAGGCCAGGACGGGAGTACTGCGAACCAAGACATATCGGGCCAAATACGAAGGGGTAGACACAGTATGCAGTGCGTGTGGAGAGGAAGAAGAAACTGCCGAACACTTGATAATGTTCTGTAAAGGGCTACACCCTATAGTTCAGGATGATGGCGCAGAGTTTTTCAAAGCACTGGGGTTTAGGGACCGGGAGGGCAAAATAAACTTTAAGCGGGTAGACTTAACTAGGAGGAGGTTATCTGATTGGTGGCTAAAGTCAAGGCACGAGTGAAAATTAAACTCTTCACTGCAAAGTACGAATCCTCAAACTCACTTTTTAAGGGAAAAATAAATAAATATAGTTTTTGGTTCATCAGGTATTACGGCTTGGTTGCGCTAGCCACTGCCCGATCTAAAGGGTACTGCCATATCCACCCATCCATCCATGGAGTCTGCCCAACAAGACTCCATGGAAGAAATTTCTATCTACGCGACTGGCAGGCAGTGAGGGCTACATCCAGAGTACGAGGCTCTACCGGATAACACTCGCAAGCCCAAGGCCACTACCACTACTGCGGCAACCATTACAACTCTCCGCTGCTGTTGACAACGACACCGCAACAAAATCGAAAGCAACCATTGCAAGACAAAAGGGGCCTTGACGTCCAAACTCCACAGCCCAGAGAAGGCCTCACGACGCAAAGAGGGAAAGGTGAAAGCATCATGACGTAGCCGTGATCCGACGCTATGACGCAACCGCAACGCACGACGACGAATCAGCGACCTCGACGTAATAATCGCAAGCCACCACGTCTCTGCTCTTGTCGACACTGGATCCGACTATTCCGTCGTCAGTGGCTCTTTCACGACGTAGTTGAAAAAGTGAAGGCTGCATGGCAAGGCCCCGAAATTCAGACCGCTAGAGGTCACTTAATAACGCTGACTGGAGTCTGCCCAGCAAGACTCACCATCAATAACCACACTTATACAGCGAGCCTTCTAGTCTTACAACGTTCTAGGGATGCGATATTGTGCATGTACTTTCTAAGTCAACATGGCGCTATCATCGACCTGAGGTTGGAGTCAAGAGCACTAACCTAAGAAAACACGCTGCCTACTCCCACAACGCCAAGCAATCACACATTGAATGTGCCGTAAGACGATGTCACTATTGCGCCTTGCTCAAGCGCCATCGTTTCTTTCAGCACCGAAACACCCACAGACTTTGAAGGAGTCATTGAGAGTGACAAGCACTTGCTACTCAGCCGCCAGATTGGCGTTGCAAGAGAGATCGTGGGGCTGAATAATAGGAAAGCGAAGGTAATGGTTCAGCCATCAATACAGGCACCTCAACAATGGTGCGGTCACCTACATCGACGACAATATGGAAGCCGCTAATGCTTTCCCTCTCGCTTATTCTGCAGGACGTACTCCTAAAAACCAAGCTTCTCAGCCAGCTTTCGACATCAATCGAGCCCTTCGAAGCATAAGCAAAAACAACTCAAGATCCCTGCTTCTGCAATACAAAGACTCCCTATTGCAAAAACCAGCGCCACTGGGTACCAGTGGTCAGTGCCATGCCTGATAATTGGCCCAGTATAGCGCTGGTACCAGCGCCTCCCAGCGCAGGCAATGGGACACTGGAGTGGCAGCGTCCCAGTAGTCTGCGCAAAATGGCGTCCGAGGGATATAACGGGGACGCCCATTTGCCCTAAATACATAAACATATAAGTAAAATAACGCGCATTCATAATAAAAATATAAAAGTTATTCAAAATTAAAAAAGTAGAACACCACTTGACGGGATTTAAACTCGCTACCTCCTGTCTTTAACCGAGTACGCCACCCACTACGCCACGCCAGAATATGTTTGCGTGGTTGTTAAACGACTATTTATCTGAAGAATGCGCCGTTCAACTTCATGTTCACAAGTCGCACAGTCAAGACTGATACGCTATTTCTTTCCAAATAACATTTGCGTTTTGATTCGACAGTGACGAAAGGCTTTCGGACACCAAATGACGAGCAGATATCAGCAAGAGTGCAAAGTTTTTTGAAGCATCTACATCTCAACTCTGAAAAATCTCAAATTGACTGGAGGAGCAGCGACAGATTGTTAGCTGTTACTGCCGATAGCCTTTTTTCCTTTAAGGTCATTTCTAGCACTTGCTACTGGTAAACAAGTGCAGATGATTTACATGTCTGGTTTGGTAGATATCCACGCACACGAGTGAATATTGAGTATTTTTATTTCGCGCAAGCGACGTAGTAGCAGTACACATCTGGCGTGCCATATTATATATTTGCAGTTATATTGATACCTGCAACTAAGAAACCGCCGAAGTAATGACTCATTCAATCCGCTCAAAACGTATCGCAGCATGTTAGTTCACTAACGCGTACCACATTGCCAACTCAAAATTGCGTGTTCTTACGTACGAGTCAGAGAAGTACCGGCTCCTGCGCTCAGAAGGAAGCTTTTGGTGACAGCCTACGTTGCTGAAAGCACGACACATCGATCGTCGCCACTCTTTGTGTGGGCACTACACACGCAGATAAATGGTCTATTTAGGCTCAGGGATGTCTAAACTGTAATTTACAGTCATTCTTACGCTTTAGAACTGTGCCTACCTAAAGCAAAAAGCGCCGGCAGCAGGTACACTGACGTGGGCGGCACGTTAGGCCTCATTGGGACGGGGAACTGGGTATAAGGCTGCTTTCGAAGCAGCTCAGTTGCGATGCTTGAACTTTCTTCATTTGAGCTTCTCAATATTTCTAAGTGTTATCTAAACTGTACCTGAAGTAAGTGGAAGGTCAATCAATGCCAGATACGCATTTACGGAGTGGTGATGGTGAGCGACAGCCGTTTTTCTGGCCTTCGTTAACAGTAAACAGCGGGCGTGCCAGTGTACAGATAGATGCAGTTATATCCATACCGACAATTAAAAAAAAAAACCACCCATAGATATACCAATGCAATCCACTGAAAACGTATGCCAGGGAGTCAGTTCACGAAGACGTACTAAATTACCAACTGAAAATTGCGTGTTGTTACATATCAGTTGGAGAAGTACCGGCTAAGGGCGGCCAACAGCTTTCGGTGACAGCCCACGTAGCTGAATGCGCGACGTTCAATCATCAGCGCTCCTTGTGCGAACATCGACACAAGACAAAACAGTTCATTTAAGTTCATGGATGTCTAAACTACACTTTACAGTTATTCACACACTTTAAAGTTGTGTGTACACGCAGCAAGAAGCGCCGGTAACATATATACCAACGTGGCTGGCATGACAGGTTTAATGCTCGCTGGGTCGGGCACTGGGTAAACCGCTTACGTATGCTCGGTATCTGTTAAAAACATCTATGCTCGGTATCTGTTAGGGTAGCATCTCTCGCTGCGTCGAATCAAGCGTTTTATATTCCACGACACCCAAACAAACCCCACGGCTGCATTTCCGATGGAGGCGGAAATGTTGTAGGCCCGTGTAATCAGATTTGGGTGCACGTTAAAGAACCCCAGGTGGTCAAAACTTCCAAAGCCCTCCACTACGGCGTCTCTCATAATCAAATGGTGGTTTTGGGACGTTAAACCCCACAAATCAATCAATCAACCCAAAAAACCACGGCACACGCTACAATAACAAGCACGCTGCAGCTGCGCTGGTAAAAACAGTGCGTGCTCCAGTATTCACCAGCGCTTGCCAGTGAAAATTCCAGTGCTTCCAGCACTTCGCAGTGCGCACCAGCATCACAGCGATTGAGCCAGTGCCCCTGCCAGTGCGACACAGCTTTTTCCCAGTGCGCCAAGCGAAAGAACATGACCACAAGCGTTTACCAGCGTGTCCAGCATGTACCAGTGCCAAAACACATACTGGCATCACACTGTTTTGGCAAAAGGGCTGTATTTGTCTTCATCAAAAACTCGGCAGACCCCAACCACGAGACATCGCTTAATAACAAAGGATAGTGCCTGACCACTACGACAGAGCACACACACAGTTTCGATGCGACAACGCGAGGCCGTAAAAAGACAAGTCGACGAAATCCTACGTGACATCAACCAGTCGTGTAAGATTCCGTGACCGTCACCCATGGTCTTAGTAAAGAAAAACGACAGAACCCCACGATTCTGTGTCAAATATGGCCACTTGAACAAAATATAAAAAGAATGTTTATCCTCTCCCTCGAATAGATGACGTTCCAGATCGACTACACAGCATGAAGTATTTTTCGTTGATGGACCAGAAGACTCGCTAATGGAAAGTGGAAGTTGACGAAAGAGACCGAGAGAAAACAGCATTTATAACAGTAGATGACCTTATCGAATTTAAAGTCATACCCTCCGGCCTTTGCGCGGTACCTGCGACTTTTCAACGCATTATGAATACAGTGCTGGCCGGATATAAGTGGCAGACTTGTCTGGTGTACTTGAAGGAGGTCTTCGTGTTTTCCTGAAACTCTAACGCACACCACCGGTGCCTCGAAGCTGCAATGCACGCATTGAAGGCCTCTGGACTCACCCTGAGGTCTGAAAAGAGCCGCTTCACATTTCTAACCTCCCTGTCCTTCCTTTTTGAATCCTCCTCCTCCTTTGCATATGAGGAGCTTTTGTTCTTAAGCCACGTCATCAGCAGGTCCAGAGTTCTACCAGACCCGCGAAAAACAGCTTCTATCGCCACCTTCCTGTCGCCCACCGACAAGAAGGCCGTTCATAGATTTCTTGGCTTGTGCACCTATTACAGGTTGTTCGTCAAAACCTTCACCCGCATTTCTGAGGCACTTACTAGCCTTACAAGGACCGGCATCGAGTTCAAGTGGCAAACGCTGATGGAAAAAAACATATCAAAAACTGAAACAATGCCTGAAGACGCCTGCAGACGCCAGCAATTCTTGCGCACTTCGACGAATACGCAGACAGAAAAACCGTCACCAACGCAAGCAGCGTCCTAGTACCGAAGATTGGTTGACTCTAAAGGGTCATCAGTTATTTGAGCCAGTCGCTATCTAAGACAAAAGCACTACTCCACAACAGGAAATGAGTGTATTGCCATCATCTGCGCTCAATGAAAGTTTTGCCTCCACCTCTGCATTAGATCTTTCAAAGTTGAGAGTGACCACCACACATTTTATTGGCTAGCGCACTTGAAAGACCCTTCGGGTTGCCCCGCACGGTTGAGCCTAAGAATTCAAGGATTCAAAGGAACCATTGTTTACAAGACTGGAAGAAAACACATTGACGCCGACCGCCTGTCCCGTGCCCCCGTCGAATCACCACCACCCGATGATCTGGATGGCAATAGCTTACCGGGAAAGATAACTGTAGACGACTTCGCCCAGTGACAGCGAGCTGACCCGGAACGCAGGAGTCTTGTGGAATACCTCGCGAGTAACAGCACGACTGTTCCGAAGATTTTCAAGGAAGGACTTAAGTCGAAGAAGAAATTCTCGCACCTTGGGGCCATACATCCTCTCGTGGCTCCTTCAGCACTGAGACCGGAGGTCCTTGAGGCTCTATTCGATGAACCGACAGCTGGACACCTTGGTGTTTCCCTTGCGCTCGCAAGAATACTGGAAAAATGCTACTGTCCACAACTTGTCGCTGACGTCACTCGTTACGTCAGGGCCTGCTGAGAATGTCAGCGACGAAAGACACCATTGACGAGGCCAGCCAGACGTCTCCAGCCCGTTGAGCCACCTCACCGGCTGTGCCAGTATATCGGCTTGAACTTACTGGCGCCGTTCTAGACGTCCGATTCTGGGAACAAATGGATCGTCGTACCTCACGCGCTATGCCGAGACAAGGACCCAGCCCAAAGGCAGTGCTGCCGAGGTAGCAAAGTGCTTCGTCGAGAAAATCGTCCTGCGTCACGGAGCTCCAGAGGGCTGATTCCAGACAGAGGTACGGCCTTTATGGCGGAATAAACCAAGGTGATTCTCAGGTACAACCAGACAAGTCACCACTGGACCACCGCCTACAAGCCACAGACCAGTGGCCTCACCGAGCGTCTTTATAAGACCATCATCAATATACTGGCGACGTACGAGGACGTCGAACACAAAATGTAGGATGCAATTATTCCATGCGGGACCTTCGCTTACAACCCCGCCATGCAAGAAACGACGCAAATAGCGTCGTACAAGCTGGTCTAAAAAAGGACCCCGAAAACGACTCTCGACTCCGTGTTATCCAAGGTCTCCGACAAAAAAATCTTCGCTGTAAGCGATTACTGTCAGCACGCCGGAGAAGCCCGATCTCGCCCGCCTTCGCATGAAGTACCAGTAGACGATCGACAGCTGCCGTTACAATCTTCGACGACGCTTCGTAAAATACCAGCCCGGTATTCCACGAATACACCGACGTAGACCCAGTGAAGAACTTTTGCGACGGTACTTTGGACCATACAGTGTAGTTCGTCGTCAAGGCCCACTCGATTACGAGGTTGTCCACGACGGCATCACCAACTCTTAACGCCACCGATTGCGACCTGAAGTCCACGTCGCTCGCCTCAAAACATTTCATGCACGTTAAAATACTATATTTTGTTGTTGCTGCTGCTGGTGTATTGTAAATAATTGCTCGTACTTTCTTGCATTGCTATTGTATATTTATCTTCTGGTAAAGTATCGGGAAGATGCTTAATTTAGAAGGGAGCAACGTCTCGCTCCTTGCTCACGTTTGCCTATAGCCGCATTACACATATATTCATTTTTCATTTCATTTCATTTATTTATACTGTTAGCCCAGAAGTGGGCCGTTACAGGGTGGAAGTACAAACAATTATTTGCGAAAAAGAAGTACCGTACAGGTCTCAAGATAATTTCTCGGTATTATTGTGACCAGCAACTCGAAGTTATACATAACAAGAAATGGAACACACATGCGATGCAATACATACGCGCAGAACAGCACATGACGTATTTGAGGCGGCACTTTTGCACCGCGCTGAAGGTTTGAAAGACAACTACTGCAGTCTCATGCAACCAACAAAAAGTACACACGCACGCAAAAAAAAAAAACATTTGTCACTGTTATTCAGGAAATAAACGTTTTAGATTCTGTTCAAATGATGTAAGCGAGGAACAACCAATTATAGACTCTGGCAGCATATTCCAATCTTCAATAGCACGTGGAAAGTAACTGAACTTAAAGCAATCGTTACGTGGGACTAGGGGTGGTATGTACATATTATGGCGATGTCTGGAGTGTTCTTGTGTGTTGACCTGGAAGTAATCTGAATAGTTTAGTTTAAAATGATTATGAATTAACTGGAAGAGGAATTTCAGACTCTCAATCCTCGTCCTAAGTTCAGGACTATCCAGTCCAGCTTTTTTACAAAGTTCAGTAGGAGAATGATGTCGGCGATATTTATTAAAAATAAATCTCGCACCAAGTCGCTGTATTTTTGCTATTTTATTGCAGTTTGTCTTTGTGTAAGGGTCCCAGACAATTTTAGAATATTCGATAATTGGTCTGACAAGGGTTTTCTAAGAAAGACACTTTATATCAGATGGGACGGTATAAAGGTTACGTCTAAGGCTATACAATGCCTTGGTAGCCCTGGAGCATACATTATCAATATGAGTGTTCCACCGGAGGTCGGGCGTGAACCATAACCCAAGATATTTATAGTTTTGTACACGCTTGAGGAAAGCATTGCCAATCTGGTAGTTGTAATCTAGAGGTGCTTTTTTTCTAGTTATAGTCATAAAGACTGTTTTTTCTGTGTTCAAACTCATTTGCCATTCTTCGCACCAATCCTTTATTCTTTGAAGATTGTTGTTTAGATTAACTTGGTCATGTTCAGTCTCGATTCTGCTATAAACAACACAGTCGTCGGCAAACAACCTTATCGGGACCGTAACGCGGTTTGGTAGGTCATTTATATATAACAAAAATAAAAGGGGACCCAGCATGCTCCCCTGGGGAACTCCGGAATTAACTGCAACTGCTCTAGACTGTTTATTTTTTATTTGAACAAACTGCTGACGGCAGCTGAGATAGGATGAAAACCATTTTGTCAAGTGATTATTTTGAAACGTTTTGTCAATATTAAACAGGAGCTTTGAGTGCGACACTTTATCAAATGCCTTCGCGAAATCAAAATATACCAAATCAGTTTGACCACGCAAATTGATTGTTTTTGAAAGATCATGAACAAATTCGATTAACTGTGTTGTTGTAGATAAGCCTCGGCAGAAGCCATGCTGCTTCGAAAATAATAGATTGTGCGTATCAAGATAGGACATCAGGTGTTTGTTAATAATGTGCTCGAGTATCTTTGAACATGTACTGATAAGCGAAATAGGACGGTAGTTGCGCTCGTCCCGAGAGGAGCCACTTTTGTGAACAGGGGTAATTTTAGCCTGCTTCCACGCAAGTGGGAAAGAGCCACTGCGCAGGGACGACTGAAATATTTTTGTAAGGAAGCGAGCCGCCCATACAGCGTATCTGTACAGAAATTCGTTGGGTATACCATCAGGGCCGGAGGTTTTTCTTGTATTTATATTAAGTAAAAGATTTAGTACACCCTCTTCGCTAATTACCACATCATCGATCGGCCGCTGCAATGTTGACGTAGAAAACTCGGGCAAAATGCCATTATCATGAGTAAACACAGAAGCAAAAAAAGAATTGAAATCATCAACACGTTGTTGAGCAATTTCAGGTGGCTTCGGAGAGCTTGCTGGGGGAGTTATAAAGCGCCAAAACCTTGAGGGGGCTTCCTTCAAGTATTTCGTCAATGTCACATTGAAAAACCGATCCCTGGATTGCTTGATCAGACGTTTCAGTTCTTGTCTCATTGAAGAAATGCAAGCTGTTCCTTCAGGGGTACAATTTTTTGCACAAGATTTTTGTTTCCGTTTTAGTTTTCTTTTTGTGTTAATGATTTCTCTGGTAATCCAGGGATTGGTTTTACAAATGCGTTTTCTAATCCTGGGTACATAGCTGTCTATGCACTTCCCTACAACAATTGAAAAGAAATTCCATAGCCGATCAGTGCTGCAGTCAGTGTTGTAAAGGACCTGAAATTCATCAAAGGACCTTTCAAGATAGTCCAAAATAGACACATCATCAGCCGCCATAAAAGTCAATACAGTGCTAAGTGTGGGTTTACCAAGGTGTCTGGGGACAATGCTAGGTGCGTTACTACCATTCTGTGGTCGGACAGGCCTTCTACAACGTCACAACGGCTGAGTAACGGCAACAGCTTTGGGGACACAAAAACCAAATCAAGGATAGATGACCTTGTAGTCCCTATCCGAGTAAATTCAGTGACACTTTGCGTTAGCCCGTAGCAGAATGCCAGCTCCAGTAGTTGCTCAGCACTTGCAACTTGTTCCGATCCAGGAGACTGGGATAGCCAATTAATATCCGGAAGATTAAAGTCCCCTAATAATAATACGTTATCTTGGAGGCTAAAATTAGAATCCATGAAATTTCTTAGCTTTGCGATTATATCCAGAGAGAAATTCGGCGCTCTATAAATCCCTCCAATATACACAGTTCGCTCGCTGAACCCACACCTAATTCACAACATTTCTATGTCACAGTTATCATCCAACACTGAAAACCTAATGTTGTCTTTAATAAGAAACGCAACACCACCACCTCTTCCTTGCCGGTCTTTTCTAACAATTATGTAACCTGTAGGTGTTACTTCGAAATCTGCTACATCCGTATGTAACCAAGTCTCTGTTACGACCATTATATCCGGTTCATGCTCCAGGATTGCGGCTTCAACTGCATCAGCTTTATTCACCAAACTTCTGGCATTTACATTAATAACCTTAACAGATGCTGTCGGTCTCGATTTGCGTCAGTCAGAGCTGGTAAGACCTGGGCTAGCATACCTGAATCGCTCGTTGGTAGCCTCATTCCAGCCATAGAGGTTTTTTAACTACTCGTTTAGAGGAATCTTCGCTGATACTGAATTGTGTCCCCTTGAGGTTGCGGCAGTTTTTCAGTATTTTGGTTTTGTCCCTGAAGTCTCCTACTTTCAAGATGACCGACGGCTTCTTCCAGGTATTTTCTTTCCTAGACGGTGAATTCTCTCAATGGAGCTACACTTTGAGCCAAGTAATTTGTCAAAGATATCGTCATTCACCTTACTTAAGAGTACTGCCTCATCCTCAGATTCTTCTTCTTCCACTCCGCGTACAATAAGGTTGTTGCGTCTAGAACGATTATCTAAGTCATCGATGTGCCTGGCAAGAGCCGTCAATTCACTGTCATGGCGACCAACACTTGATTCTATCTTTGTAAGCCGGTTCTGTGTTTCACCCAACCCTTCAAGTGGTTTTTCAATAGTCTGGAGCCTAACATGCATGTCGGAAATGCTGGCGTCCGTAGATGTCTGCTTGGCCTGAATTTCATTAACTTTTGCTAGTAGTTTACTCTGGTTACTTAATATTTCCTCCAGCATTTTTTCAACCTCGGGCCAGGATTTTCCTCTACGTCACCGGACAACTTCAGTAACAGGCTTACAACTGAAACACAGTCATTTAAGCAACCAAGAACAGTGTGTGGACACGGCAGCAGAATCAGGCAGGTACAGTTACTACGAAAATCATACTTTCGATCACCAACCTGCACAAGTAGAGGCACGTAAGGCGACATCGTCACGGCGGTGCTGCCGTGTCCACTGAAGGTCGAGACCATGGCCCTTGCTTTTATATGCTCCGGGCAGCTTGCTATCGGGGAGGCGGAGGACGTCATCGTGCTCCACGGGGGTGCACAGTCGACGATGTCCACGTGGCACAGCATCGTTGACGCCACTGGCGATGATCTAGTTGCGCAGTGGTTGAGTTCCTTCGAGGGCTGGTGCGCATTCTTCATCGGGGTCCATTGATAGTGTTGTCCAGCGATAACATGGGCCGCTGCTGCGTCCGCGAAGAACCACGCCAAAACCTGCACAAGTAGAGGCACGTAAGGCGACATCGTCATGGCGGTGCTGCCGTGTCCACTGCCTTGTACAACCATACTCATTATGTAAAGAATCATTGAGATAATCGCAGAATCTTCAGATTTGACCACACCCACAACGGGAACATTACAGATTCTTCTGGCTCTTGCGTCCCGGATAACGATAACGCTGGAATATTCGATGGCACATGTATAAATGCAAACGAGCGTCATCGCTTGTCAGTTGATCAACGGCCTACGCTCTGTTTATTGCTATCAAAGCCAGTGTGTTGCTGTAGTGTGACTTTCATTTTACGTGGCCACAAATTCGGCTCAATAAACAGTTTAACCTGACCACCTAATCTGTTTCCTTCGTCCGCACCTCTACCCCGTGACAACATACAAGTTCAGACTTGTAAAGTTTGTTTAAGAGTCCTGTTGCTGTAAATTCTTTCTCGTTATGCTGGGATTGTGCTGGTGGGTTTGTGGTCGACCTGGTCACGGGCGCCACGACGTCACGATTCGCCCCCCTCCCCCTTTTTGTAACTGACCACTCTCCACCAAAGTGGACATGTCCACGACGTGCACACTAGAAGAATTGCATCCCGTATCATAGATTCCTACAGATTAGGTTTGTTCAAGCACTAATAGAACATCTGAATGTAAATATCAATCATATTGGCTCAACAAAAATACTAAATTCTGGACTTCACATAAAATTTGGCAATATTTTACCTTCGAATACAAAACAAATGTATCTTTGATATTTGAATGTCCAGTTACAATATTACTTGGCTCACTTGTCCATAAACAACATCGGCGGATGCATCACTACCGAATGAAAAGGCTTGAGTAAGCATTCTCTGTCTTTCTCTCTACCGATAGTTTTGAGCATGACTACAGACTAAACGCCTGCATTTATTGCTAAATTATTTGCTATATTTTTCGTACTTCGTGAACTTCTTTCAGTCCAACCAGTTGCAGTCATAATTACTGCTGTCTCTCAGTATGTGCTGCACTCTCTGCAGCAACAAATTTAACACTCATGAGTATGTTTAGTAATTTCATACCCATTATCTTGACAGAAATTCAGCTGCTACAGGTACCTGGTGACTGTGAGATTGAACTCAATGAGATAGTGGACTCATTAGCCACTATATCTTTGAGCGGACCCCTCTTCCCAATTTGACGCGATCGGGCTTACGGGACAGCACAAAGATTTACGATTGCTTGTTTGCACAAAGAAATAGGCAAAATAACAATGGATGAAGTCAGAAACGTCGCACATCTAAGGTTTCACTGTAATAAACAGCGGTGTGTATCTCGGAAGTTAGAGAAGATACATTCACCAAATTACGGTGCGGAATTCCGCATCTTCTTTATTATTTACATAAAGCTGGGCTCACAGTGACTCCGCTAGATCACTTTTGAAAGAAATACAAAAAATAAACACCTTCGCTTTATTGTGTTGCCGATATTCTTATAAATAGAAAAGATACCTTGCCAATCCATTAAAAACGCTAGAGTTAGATATAAATGTTGCAGTAATTTTTACCTTTCGGGAATTGCATTGGGTTATAGTCACAAGGATCTTTGTTTTGCTGTGTTTGCGTACTTCTTGTGAAGAAAAACATTACCTTACTAATATATTCTTATTTATTCTTATTTTAGGAGCCTAACCCATCTGATTCCTGACCATTTGTGCGTGCAGTATTTCTATACATTATTGATGATTTGGGTTTTTAAACATAATTTCATTGGATGTTTTTTAGATTCATAGCCCACTAAGTTGAAGAGTCTGCCACCCCGTTCTCGGCCGATCACCCATTGTGGACGAGTGCCATAAGTGAGCGAGGATCATCATCATCATCATTGTCGTCGTCGTCATCATTACAAGGTGGGAGCATAGCTGCGTTTCATAGACGAGGACAAAGAAGAAAAAACGCAATGGAGGCTCACACTGTGCCAAATCGGAAAATCTCGACCTTGCCGGCTCCTGCAGGCGGGTATCCTCTCGCTATAAGAGGGCCACTTGTCAGCATACCACCGGCCACCACCGCGAGGTACCCACCACCGGGAATTCAGGTACGACGTGCTGTCCACGCGGGGACCAACGTCAAGCAGGCGACCCAAGCGGTGGCCTCGAACACCGTTTCGAAGAGGGCGACCATCGCAGTTCACGACAACACCACGACCACGGTCGCTACCGACGCCAAGCGTGCTGGCAGAGGTGTTGGCCCAGCCGCAAACGGCGACAACCGGCTGATCCAGCCTCTGCGCGACAAGCATCGCGGCTGGGCCCCGTGCGTGCTCTTCCTGGCTGCCGCGTCGGTGTTGGTGCTTATCACGACAGCTTACTACCTGGCTCGCGGCCACTTACCCGGACACCAAAGGCAACCGGAGCTCCTCGAAATGTCCCAGTCAACGACACCGTGGACCTATGCGACTGGCATCGACGAGATCTCGAATCTCAATGACTCGGTGGTGGCTGCGAATGCGACGGAGCCGTTTGATGAGTCCGATGGTGTACCGCCTCCCGAGTCGTCGTCTGCCGCTCAGGAAAACACGTCCGAGCTCCTGGAAGAGATCGACGATGTCCCTCGGAGATTGTCGTCATCCGCCGCTACTGAGGAGGAGCTGAAGGAGCACTACAAGGTGTCGTCGATGCTGATCGTCGGAAACTCGTCGATAAAGCAGAGCGGAGACGAAGACGACGATGATGCGGAACAAGAGACCGACCACTCTGGTGCTCTTGTTCAACGGAACTGTTCGCAGAAGACGCAGACTGACTGCTAGGTGGCTGCCACTGGCCATTGAATAAAATATAAAGTATAGATAGCAATTTTCGCAAGTACTTTTAACAGATTTTCTTATAACAATAGCGAGATGCCTCTTTGGTAATATTGTCTCTTGTCGTAATTATTGCGTCTAACAAATAAATACGAGCCCTTAAATGTATGCCTTCCTCCATTCATGGCAAAGGCCTCGTTCTGGCAGACTCTGAGTCTCGAGGTGGTAAGCGAGTGATTATTGGTCAGGTGCCATCACGTAATAAGATCCCGTACTACGTGATGCCAAACAGGCAAAAGTGGGCCTACACTCGCCGTAACGGCAATAGGTAACACCGGCTGGCGCTCTCACTCTAAAAACGCACACACATACCTCGTAAAGTTAGCGGCTTGATGGCCGCCACCATTGCTCAGTAATAAATATTAACAAGCGTTGTTCTAATGTCACAGGTTCGTATCCTATATCTGGGGCAACTCATCTTTTCGACCTCTTTTATTTATTCATAATTAGGTTGCAATTACTTCTATTGACATCCCGTACAATTTTCCTGGCATTATTGCCAGTTATTTTTAATAATATTGCATCTAACAAAGAAACAAGAGCCCTTAAATTTACACTACTATCAAGCATAAAATAAATGTTTGCGTTTGCAGCCTGAGTAGCAGGTCAAATAGCCCCACTGTGCTGCCATCACAATTTGCGCCTCAGCACGTACATTTCGCAGGTTTGTCTGAACTTGGGTGCTACAATCGGAAATCTCCATTCAGCTACACCATGGCGGGATGCCAACCTTGTCATTTTCACAAGCATACTGCCCAGATCTTAATAATTACAGATTGTAACCACCCCATCGAAAAGTTACGCACTAAGTTATCGCTGTGACTTTCTGATTTTACTCCATTAATTTGAAGCGGCTCTCGTCATACACACGAGATCTTCGTTTCACCACCGTCGCTTCGCTGCTGTTTGTTGTCTGGATAATCGTCGCCTGCTTCATATTTAGTACCCCAGAGGTGAGTTGTGGAACTCACCCTATTTCTGTGACATATGCCTCTTTATGGGTATAGCTTTCTGATAGGTTGCACAGACGCATGAATGAATGAATAAACTTTATTTTGGTTCAGAAGTTTTTCTAAGCACAGCAGTTTTTTTCAGAAGTTTTTAAAGTGCGGCAGCTGATAACGCCTGTCCCGTCTCACCCTCCGTCGATGATGATGGTGATGCCTCAGGTGACAGCTCGAAGTCCTTAGACCCCAGCGGCTTAATATTCTGCTACCCGGATGGCCTGAAGTTGGTTGACCAACTTTACGCTAGTCATTGTCACCCGTCAGCAGCAGTGAGGCTGATGGCGGCGATCCGCAGCAGTGACCACAGCTGTGGCGGCGGCCGGCCCAAATTGTCACGCTATGATAAAAGAACCGATTGCATTTGAAGTGCGTTTTTGTCTAACGACAAAGTGAGTGGTGGCTGCGACATTAATGATCCCGGTACATTCCCAAACCAACTGCCGCACCGTAGCTCTTTTGCAGCACTGTACGCATTACACTTGTCCGTCGGGTCGGGTAAGTTAGGGTAACACGGATCACCGGACGGGGGTATGTGTTTTGTAATAATCTATGGTCTGTCTCTTGTTTAAATTGTTGTGTAATGATGAACGTTCACATCCATTTAGTCTGTAACGTGGTTTGATGTCCCTGAATGTGGTCAGGTGATCGCCCCACGACCATTTCGGTTGCTGTTTCATTGTAGCCGATGTGGCTATCACCCCGCTTTCGGGCGTGAAGGCGGTCACCGAAACAGCTTGGGTGTTGATTACAAGGTAAATGTTTTACTGTTGAATTGGATTGGATAATCTGTTATTGGGTCCTCTAAAACACAGATCACTGTGTTGCTGGCTGCTCCCACGTGGGGACTGAGATGCCGAGCTCATCAGCCGTCTCGCGGGCTTGGTGGACAGTCCAGAGCTGATCTGCCAAGGACGAGCTGCGGATCGCCGCGTCCCATCTGGCAGAGGTGATGTTCAATAAATGAGTGAATCGGGTACACTGCCAGACTATATGCTCTAATGAAGCTATTTCCCCACAATGTGGGCAAAGATTACTTGGGTATTGGTGAGAATACATGGTGTGTAACATTTTCGAAGTAGGGAAAATCCGCGTTTGCAAAAGCCTTAATGTAAGTGCTTGGGGCCAATTATAGTTTTGTGATGTGGAGGGGAAATCCTTAAGGGCAGTTAGAAATGTTTAGTGAGCTCGTTATATGCTGTAAGAATTTCCCGGTTATCCCCGTCACCTGTACAACACATGCCCGGGGGGCATGGTTAAAGAGGTCTCGCGCCGCATCGTGTGCTGCATCATTGAGATTGGGAGGGGAGTCATTGATTTGTCCAAGGGGAGCTGGGAACCAGCTCAGAAGATGATTCGTTATATCCTTTCCATGTAGTATTTTCAGCGTTTGTTCTGAGACCGTCCCCTTTGCGAAGGCCCGTAGTGCTGCCATGGAATCACTGTAGACGACTTCCATGTTATCCATATTGAATGTAAAAGCAATGGCCACCTGTTCCGTAATGATTTGTCTTTTCGTCCTGACCATTGCTGAGTCGACAACACGGCCAGCCCCATTGACCACCACTACCACAACAGTTTTCTCATTGGTGTAGGAAGCCGCGACAAGAAATACGACCCCTTGTTCCTCGTTTGAGACTTGACGAAGTGTAGTCCTGGCCCTCGCTACTCTTCTTTCGATGTTGTGTTCTGGATGCATGCTTTGTGGTATAGGAGATACCGTGACATTCTCCCTGATGTTGTCGGGGACATCTTTGTACTTGCGTCTAATCGTCATTGGGTATTGGCCCAGCTCCTGCAGGATCATTCTCCCCGACCTTGTAGTAGATAAACTTGCAAACTGTGCTCTCTCTTGGGCCTCTGCTATTTCTTCGAGTGTGTTGTGAATGCCAAGCTCAAGTAGACGCTCTTTGCTGGTATGAATGGGTAGGTCCAGGACCTTCCTGATAACTTTCCTGAGGAGCACATTTAGTTTCTCGGACTCTGCTCTAGACCAGTTGTGCATTGCTGCCTCGTACGTGAAGTGGCTTTGAACAAACGCATAGATCAACTGGATGAGGCTGTCTTCCTTTATCCCATTTCTTTTTTTCATGGCCACTCTGCGTATGAGGTGTGCCGCACTGTCTGTTTTCCAAGTTAACTTGGCGATAGATTTACTGTAAGCGTTGGTAGACTCTATCAACATAGATTCGATGTTAGTGCTAGTAGACTCTATCAACTTGCCCAGTACTTTTATGGAGTCCACTTTCTAGATGGTATCCCTCTGAATGGAATCATTGCCAGCTTTGACATTGCTTCGAGTATGAATGAGTAATAGATGTTGTCAAATGCTTTTTTACTAGATCTAGCCACAGAATGACTCTGACGTCTCTGGTTTCGTTGTCGATGACCGGGTGTTTGATAAGCTTCATTGTGTTTTGTGTAGATAGCCCTGCCCTGAATCCAACCATATTGCTACGTGGTTTTGTCACTGTTATTTCCACGTAACCATATTGTGTGTATATATGTCGTTATTCTTCTAGTAATTGTTTATCTTGCGCAGTGCAACATTGCTGATACATGATGTCAAGAATATTGGGGGCTTCACTAGCTTAGAAATGAAGATCGTGTTTACCAGCTTCCACTGCTCTAGCCCTCTGTATTCTCTCCATGCTGCATTGATCCTATCCTTCAGGGTCTCAATTGAAGCGCCATCGAGGTTGCGAAGGGCCTTGTTTGATATACTATCCGGGACAAGGGTCGACCTGCCGTTGAGATCATGCAAGTCTCTCATGATCTCCGCAATAGTAAAATCGTCTTCAAGGCCAGGTACTGTCTACTTGGTGGTGCCAATCTTCTTTTGATTGGGAGGCGCTTATGCACGAGCCGCTACACGACTTGCTTTTCTGTGGAGAGCCCTATCTCTTTATGCGAAATTCGAGCGACAACATGCCTTTGATTTGTTTTGGTGGTGTGTTAGTTGAAGAGATGTTTTAACGTATTGTGGAACCAGTACAACCAGTAAAACAGTTGAACTAGGCAAAGAGCAAGAGATGATGGGATGCATTGTCTGTAGCCGGCTTCCTGTTCGAGAAGAGTAGACGACGGCGATCCGCTCCACCGCAAGCCTCATATTAATCGGGATTCGCGCGCGCAGTCTCTTGTTTATCTTCTTCTTGATAGACCATGGTCGGTTGTTGAGCCGTTGGTTGCTCACTTTGCAGCGTGAAAGGTAGAGGCAGATTTTCATTCCCATGAAATAACCAAAGAAAAATGATGTGGGCCGTAGCTGTGAAGAGAGCCACAGCGACAGGTAGCCTTTGGGTACCGAACGTTGGAGCCAGAGTGTGCGAATACTATTTTACACAGGTGCGTGTATATTTTGCACTAATAAAAAGCTTACGCTTGAATTCGCTGCGAATATTACATCGAGAAATAAATTGTCGCACAGGCGCGCCTAGCACAGATATTATGGGAATGCGCGGGCGAAATTTACCTACCATATGAGATGATCGCCAACCATGGCGCACATAAGACAAAAAAAACGCGAAAGCTACACTCAAAAGTCAGTTTACAAGAAGCGCTGGTCCCGTCCATTTGCGTTTATTTTGGTCAAACTGTGTAGAACGGCACACAAAGGAAGACGTGCGTTAATGAAGAAGCGCAGGGTTTCGACTATTCGGCGCCATCTATGTCTGCCTGTACTGCTTTTGCGCCGCAATAACGCACAGCTTGACAAAGATCAGCGTTCAAACCTGACTTTGACTGAAAAACGCATCTTATAGTGCGCTTAAGGTTAGAAAAAAAAGATATCTCAACGTGCTCATTAGGTGCAGCGCTTCATGCTGATCGACCGACGAATCCAGCCAAAGCATAGATTCCGAAATGAACTCTTAGCACACTGCTACAGTCATCCTCATCCCCTGAGATCTTTAAAATGGTAATTTTTTATCTGCAGTAACGTACCATATATATAAAATGAAAACTGTCTTCTGTATTAACTGATATGCCAGCTAAACTTACAGTATAGCCCCGAGCAATCAAAACCGGGTCAAAGCGTCAAGGTTTATTTCATCGAAGGTGGTGCTTGCAATTTCGTACTACCATGGTTTTAACGCTGCACCCTGATTATTTATATTACTCCTCGCTTGCTCGTTTAAAAATGTGCGCTTGAGATCGATTGCTCACGGGAAGTTTGACGAATCCTTTTAACTGTTCCACTCTGCGATTCACGATGTGTCTCACTAACACGACTAGAGTGATGGCCGCACAAACAAGACACAGATACTGTAGAGTGCAAACTAAAGCAGAACAGTACCGATCAGTAAGTACTTACCGCAAATTGGTCGCTTTGTCTTGCACGAAGCGATCGAACTCCACTAATCGCGAAATCAATGAGACACCGGCTGGGATACCATATAGTTATGAAAGCCCGATGACAAGAATGTGGGAACTTGAACATTGCTATTTACTTGCAACTAGCACTGCAAGCGTTCTTTTCTCTTCAGGTGCTATGTTCGTGGAGTCTTTCTAACGGGACCGGTGTTTGCTGCTCGGGCAACGTCGTCTGCTGCCGTCGACAGACACACAGGTTGGATCCACCCGGATGTACGCTGTATCCAGCTTGCATCATACCTTGCCGCTCACTATTTTGCTGAAATGTAAACATCATGGGCTCCCCACGTGAATCTGATAAACTACCGACTTCGCTGCACCATACATTACGCTGTGCTAGCTGTGTACATACCACACGAACACGTTGCTTATAGCCACGTTACTTCTAGCGCAATGTGGAAATCATGAAAAAGGATACAACATCAAGAGAACAAGCAGCTCCTCTGTCCTTTATCACGTCTCCACCACTGCGACAAAGTGACTTGTTCAGCACCCTTAGGCACCAACTCCGCTAAGAACGAATTCAGGGCACTGCCATGCTGTTTGGTAGAATGTGGCGGCACTCACAATCTTGTCAAACGCAAGAACACAAAATATTGCGTTTTCTAGTTAGTTCTGTTGTCAAGAGATGGCACTACAATCTACTAAATTCCCCCACTTCAGCCAATGTTGTGTTTGGATTTTGATACATAGAGTCTAGGGGGAGTTTCGCAACTCGTATGATTGCATAACTCTGGCACTTTTCCGGTGCACGCGCTGTTGAAGAGAGCGAACAAGCGGGCAGGCAGGTAAAAAAAAAGGACGCGTGTGCGCAGTGCGCACTTTCGAGCTTTGCAGGCAGCCGTTAGAAGGCGCTTCGGTGCTGTTTGACACGTGTTCCCGTGGTCCGCAGTATATTGACCACCACTGTACATTCGTCTGATAGAACTCTAGAGCACTCACTTCATTATATTCGACCTATTTATCATAAATAACGGGCCCGTTGCTGTACGCGGTTCAAAATAAGAGTTTACGGGTACGCTCAGAACATCGTAAAAAATTGGGCGACAATTTAGCTTCCCCTTTAAGAGTTTATTTTATTTTATTTATTTACAAAATACTGTCAACCCTCCTTGAGGGTTATTACAGGAGTGGAAAGGATACAAACATTATACAAGCAAGGCAATATAGTGGCAATACAAGAAGAGTACATAAGAAACGCGCGATCATGATAATAAGTAATGTATACATCATACAGGCATAGTTGCCTTGAACCAAATGATGAAGAAAATAAAATAAAATGTTAGAGTGTGGATGCTTTCTCCCGAACGCAATTAGGTTAACACCTGGAACTTGGGAGCACAGACATGAGTTTTTCAACGCTTTCTAGAAATTTTTGAAGTGTTGGCTGTGCTACAGTATCTGGATCAAGCGCATTCCATTCTCTTATTACGCGAGGGAAAAATGAAAACCTGAAGGTATTGTTACTGCAGAAATATTCTTTGAAGATAAGGTCGTGTTTTTGGCGCACTTTCCCTTTTTCTTTTATAGTAGTGAAGACGGAGGCATTAGTTTTAAAGTGGCCGTGCAACAGTTGATAAAAGAACTTCAACCGATGTATTTTTGCTCTATCGCGGAGCGTAGGTAGCTCTGCTCGGAGCAGAAGCTCGGAAGGGGAATCCGTTCGCCTATAGCGGTTAAAGATAAATCTTACCGCCTTGCGCTGTACGCTCTCGAGCAAAGCTATGTCAGTATTTGTTGAAGGAAACCACACTATATTCGCATATTCTAGCATAAGTCTTATAAAGGAAATGTAAGATAAGCGCTTGGTATCTGTGGTAGCGTAGCGTAGGGTCCGTTTTAGAAAAATCAACTTGTTTATTGCCTTTTTCGACACCTGATGTATATGCGCAGTCCATTTGAGGTCAGATGATATTAGAAGCCCTAAATATTTATACTGAGTTGCTGTGCGAAGGGTGACACCATTAAGTGAGTATGGAAATAATAGTTTGTTTTTCTTTCTGCTTATGTTCATCACGACCGTTTTTTCGGAATTAATAACCATCTGCCAATCATGGCACCACTGGGCTACGTTGTTTAGGGAATCGTTAAGGGCAACCTGATCGTCAATGTGTTTGATTTCACTGTAAATCATGCAGTCATCTGCAAACAGTCTAATTTTAACGTTTACTGATTCAACAATGTCATCTATGAATAACAGGAACAAGAGCGGAGCGAGAACAGATCCCTGCGGAACGCCCGAAAGAACTTTAACAGTGTCAGAATTTTGTCCATTATAGTGCACAAACTGGTAGCGGTCTGAAAGGTAATCACTAATCCATTCAACTATTGGACCATTGCCTAGTTTGTCTATGAGTTTAGTGATGAGTTTAGAGTGGGACACGCGGTCGAAGGCCTTAGAGAAATCTAAAAAAATTACATCGATTTGTGATTGTTCGTTTATTGCCAGCCCGAAGTCATGTATAGCCTCTGCAAGTTGAGTGACAGTAGATAGCCCACTTCTGAACCCATGCTGAGAAAGAGAGATGAGGTTGTTTTCTTCTACATGCTTGGTTAATAACTTTAAGATAATGTGCTCGAGAATTTTGCAACTAGTGCAAGTTAAAGAAATTGGCCGGTAGTTCGTTGGGATAGAAGTATCACCAGATTTGTGCACTGGCACAACTTTCGCGATTTTCCACTCCGCCGGAAGACGGCAGTCGCTAATTGACTTTGTAAATATGAGATGGAGGTACTTGCTAATGGGTTCAGCATAGCGTTTAAGGAAGGTGTTTGGTATTTCGTCTGGGCCACTACTTTTCTTTTCATCAAGGTCTAATAGCAGTGAAAGAATGCCAGGTACTGTCATATTTAACGACGGAAGTGATCTGCCTTGGTCATCGTGACGGGAACCCGGTGTAATCTTTCGGAGGTTATCAGTGCTAAAAACAGAGTGAAAGTAAGAATTGAAATTATTCGCCTTTTTCTTGCCCTCTTCAGCTGGAAACACCGATAATGTCGACCGTTTTACGCTTATGTAGCGCCAGAATTTATCGGGTGCGCTTTTAATAAACTTTTGTAGGGTGTGTCCATAAAAATGCCGTTTTGCGTCTCGTATCTTTCCTTTTAAGGTCGATGTCAGCGTTGCTATTTGTGAGCTAGCACTTCCTAGCGTTTTTTTTGCCTTCCTTACACGCTTGATTTTGCGCTTAAGGTGAATTATGTCGCGGGTAACCCATGGGTTGTGCTTTCTTGTAACCAGTTTTCGTTTGGGAATAAAGTTAGAAATACAATGCATGATATGATGCTTAAACTGTGCCCACACTTCATCTATGCTCGTGTTATCTGCACATAGCTCAGAAAACTCGGGATACTCGTGCGACAGGTAACTCATTATCGCCGCATCATTAGCTTTATTGAAGGAGGGCACATATTTCACTGGGCCAGATTGCCGTATTGGAGTTGCTAAAGGCAAAGTACACAAAACTATTTTATGATCCGATATGCCATTAATTGTTTCAACACTTGCACTGTCGGTGGAAAAGTGATCACTTGCAAATACAAGGTCTAACACTGAGTGCGACTGTCCTTGTGTTCGTGTATTTTCGACAACAAGCTGAGTTAGGTTGAAAGCAAATAAGAAGTCGATGACTATATTATTCGACAGGGGACCTGGACTTAATGAGGACCAATTTACATCAGGTAGGTTGAAGTCACCTGCCATGATAATCCTGCCACCGAGCATATGTAAATTCATATAATCCAGAAGGGGGTTTAGGTACGACGCATCGGCGTTCGGGGGCCTGTAAACGGCGCCAACATACACGTAGCCGTCTTTCAGGAGAAGCTTACACCAAACCGCTTCGACACTGTTCACCTCTGGCATGACCGTGTAAGCGATTCCCTGCCGTAAAACAATTGCTACTCCTCCGCCTCTAGTGTCCCTATCTTTGCGGACAATTGTGTAGCTCGGTGGCACAATTTCATGGTCATATATATTTGAATGTAGCCACGTTTCACTCACAGTAACAATATCAGGTTTTTGGGCCGATAAAACAGCTTCAAATTGTTCTGCCTTGTTCACAAGACTTCGCGCGTTTACATTTAGAAGGGTTATGGGCGTTGTCGTCGAGAAGACTGCGCCGTTGGTAGTTGCTCTTCGTTTTTTTTATTTACTTGTGCGATATTTTTACTGTCTTCATCCCAAGTAAAAAGACGACCGTTTATCTGAACTTTGTCAAAAATAAGCCTTACCCTTTCCCCTCTATCACGGTTTTCTTTCGTGATTTTCCACAGTTTTCTTCTAGTTTCACGCACGCCAAACGAGTAATCCTCGCTTATTGAGTAACCGCTCCCTTTCAGTTTGGAACAGGACTGGAGTATTTTAACTTTGTCGCGATAATCGAGCAACTTGAGAATTATTGGCCTGTTTTTCGGATCGCCTTCTCTAGTTCTACCAAGTCGGTGGATACGTTCAATGCCTGCACTCTTTACGTCTAGTATATCTTCAAATATTTCCTTTGATACGAGGTTATGAAGCTCTTGAAAGGACTCGTTTTGTTGTTCCTCAACTCCGTACACAATCAGGTTGGACCTCCGACTTCTGTTCTCTAGTTCTTCGATTTTCCTATTCATGCCTTTGATGTTATTTTCTAGTTCCACTATTCGCTTTACGCAATCAGAAACCTGCTTTTCCAGTCCACTAATTTTTTCAAGTTTCTTATCGATTGCAGTTAGTTTCTGATTTGTGACGGATTTTTCTTTCTTGATTTCCTTTATGTCGTCTACGATTGCCTTTAGTTGCTTTGACCAATCGCCCTCTGTAGGCCCTGGATTAGTTTCTACGTCGCCACTAAGTAACAACAGGTAGCGAAGAGAATCAGTCACGTTAGTAAGCATTTCGCACATTGACCATGGGCATGGCAGCAAGAATAAGCAAACGTTATTGCTACGGTAACACTTTCCGTATCGTTTGCTCACCTGTACGAAAAACATGATCGGGTTTGAAGACCGTATCATGGCATTGCCGCCATGCCCACTGTCAGGTGCCGCGGTGAAGAGCCGTTTTATAGTCCCGTTGACAAATGCATCCGTTAACGCCCCTGGTGGATCCGATGACGTCATCTGTGCTCCTCCGGGAACGATGTTTAGCCGATGAAAGACCACGGGCATCGGCTTTTCTTGATCGGTTACCGAGAACATAGCTGGCGATGAAGGGGCGTTGTTCATCGGTGATAGCCACGCTGGGACAAACAGCAATCCAAGCAGAACCTGTACGAAAAACATGATCGGGTTTGAAGACCGTATCATGGCATTGCCGCCATGCCCACTGTCAGGTGCCGCGGTGAAGAGCCGTTTTATAGTCCCGTTGACAAATGCATCCGTTAACGCCCCTGGTGGATCCGATGACGTCATCTGTGCTCCTCCGGGAACGATGTTTAGCCGATGAAAGACCACGGGCATCGGCTTTTCTTGATCGGTTACCGAGAACATAGCTGGCGATGAAGGGGCGTTGTTCATCGGTGATAGCCACGCTGGGACAAACAGCAATCCAAGCAGAACCTGTACGAAAAACATGATCGGGTTTGAAGACCGTATCATGGCATTGCCGCCATGCCCACTCCGCATGGCGGCAATGCCAGTTGAATATCGCAGTTGAACGCGATAGTGAAATTCAACACCCTTCAACCGCTAAGTGCATACTTATTATTATGTTTTGTTACATAACCACGCACGCACACAAACACGCACACAGTATATTGGACCAGCGCCCGCTATTATCGCTGAATTGGCTTGTTTTCGTCTTGACATTTGTCGAACAAAATGGGTTAAAGCGGCCGTGGAACACTTTTTTCAAGTAACCATTCACTGAAAAAACTTATTGCTTCAAGACTTCAACGCCGCAAAAATTTAAGAATCCGTCCAGTGCGAGTTGAGTTACAAAGATTTGTCGCATGCTTCAATTGCATTTACTCTTCTCTCGTCAAAACGAAAGCACTGGAACCTAAACAGGAAGGGGTGGCAAGGCGAAGGACTACCGCGCCTCGTGACCTTGAGCCCTTTTTTTTTCTTCGAACGCGCGGCTTTTCTGTGTGATCGCGCACGCACGCGTGGACAAGTAGCGGCCTCCCGCGATTATCTCGGTAACTTGATTTTTCAGTTACAGACTCACAGACAATTTCTCGCTCACAACCAACGGGGCCGACGCAGGCAGAAGGTTTTCTGCGACACGAGGTCTCTAACGCAATCGCGTTAAAATGTGAAGGCGAAAGCCTAGTCGGACCCATCGCGATAAGGAATGAATTTTTGCGTCCACGTGGTGATACATAAGCACCGGCTAACGAAGTTTTCATCATTGGACAGCCGCGCAAGAACCCATAGCCTATAGCGAGCTTACAACACCTCAATTTGGCCCAGGCCAGACTTGAAGCGAACGCGCCCAACGCACCTCCCTCCATCTAGACCATGGTGCTCGGAACAGTGCACGCTTGGCAGGGCCATCGCTACAGTACCGGCGTCGAACACGTGTATCAGCTTTTCAAATGTTGCTACGGCACAGCCACTCACACGAGCGGCGAAAAAAGAAAATGAAGCGCAAGAAAAGGAAATTTGTTGTGCTCACGTGTTTTTTTTCCTCGCTCAAGTGAATGGTGTAAATGAAGAAGTACACGAGATAGACCTGACTTTTATTCCGATTGCTATTATAGTGGAACTTTCAGCTGTATTTTTCTTCCGGTGTCGCCATCGCGCACCATATATATATATATATATATATATATTTATATATATATATATATATATATATATATATATATATATATAAAAGGGAAAGAAGTGTATACCTAAGGGCTCGTTTTTCCGTGTTTTAACACAATATTAATGAGATATAACAGACAGTAATGCCAAGGAATGTACAGGGGAAGTTATTAAAACCAATGAAATGTAAATAAGAAGAAAGAAAAGTGGATGAAAAAATTACCAACTGTGAGCAGGAATCGAACCTACGACCTTCGAATTACGCGTTCGATGCTATATATATATATATATATATATATATATATAAACGCAAGAAAAAGAAAATTATTTCAGAAAAAGGCTCCGGTGCGTGGAATCAAACGTAGTACACCTGAGTTGTAAGTACGTAGCTTCAGTCCCTAAGCCACGAATGAGCACCTCATTGAAGGTTTAAATGGCAAGCAATTTACATCTACTCCTTACCGGTAGTGACGGGCATCTCGGGGGGAACTGTCGTGTTTTCAGCATTACCAACAAGACGGCGCAATGACCACGCGTCGCATCATCGTCTCGACGCGGCGGCACGTGCTCTCACCTTCCTCGCGTACTTTGCCCCATGGAGAGTGGGCAGGGTGGACGCTCACGTGTGCACTTGCTTATGTCGTAGTGGGGGCATTCGTACGCCTTTGCTAGTCTTGGGATTTCACCGGAACAATTTAGTTGCAGTTACCGGGCGCACAAGGTTAACTGTAATCCTTTCACACTCTGCGTTTGCGAAAAGGGCGTGCTGCTCAGACACAGTGAAGTAACAACTGACACGCTTATTGGCGTTGATGTGTGCCTGTGAGCACGTTTCGTGCGTCATTTGTGTGTGAAAAACGCGGGGCACGTTTTGATCGGCTCGCCATTGTGCGTGTGGCTTTCCAATTTGTTAGTATCGCATTCATTGCTTCGCGTTTGCGGCAAAGCTGTGACAGTTTCTAGACCATACATTTGGACCTCACAAGACCATGAAACCGACATTTAAAGCGCTTTCACCTTTAGGAAACCTTCATGTATCAACAGAAGTGCGTCTACTAATATCGGTCATCACAACTTCTTGCCTCTCCACGAAATGGCGTAAAGCAACACTTAAAGTCAGGCCTGTTGACGTTCAGGTGGAGTACCCGTTTCGGATGTTGCGCTTGGTAAATAACGCTGTAGGACGCAGCCGCAAACGTATCGTACGCAGTGCGAAGCACGTTGCGACCGTACGGCCTTGCGTATGCTAAAGCTCTCTAATGACGAATAATTAGAAGGAGTACTGCTCAAAATAATAGCAGGAAATCCTTTTGTGACGTTTATGCAGCATCGATTTTTGCAACTATCGATATGCGTAGAAGAAGCGTTGCCAGAAATATTTGATTCGAATAGGCAGGGGGGATTCAATTACTGTATATGCATTGATGGCGATTTCTGTGGTATCATGACACAAAGTCTCGAGTGAAGCGACAACTCAGATTTGTGTGAATGTTTGATTGATTGTTCTTAGGGCGACAAAGTGGGAGCAGGCGAAAACTTGAAGGGCGGGGGTGTCTCCAGTCCTTTCTGTGTCTATCGCTAAAGACGTCCCTTCGAATTGGTGGGCGGCTTCGCTGAATGCGAACCACTATTGACATATAAGGCGCTGAACAACGGGGGTGTATACAGCTACAACTAGCCTGAAGTTCCTGGTCTAAATAGTAATCACAACCACTAGAAGTTTCAAGGCGCCATAGACATGAACAGTACACGGACAACGTTTACGAATTGTATGCTCAATTGATGATTGACCGAGATTGGACCTTTACGCTGGTCGGTGACCTTCAAATGGCTCTTTTACGCACCCCACTTTTAGCATTTGTGAATGGCATCTGTTACTATAGACGAAAAAAATATGGGATTCTTAAGCTTCGCCTCTAAAAGATAAATGCGATAGAACTACTCTGTCCCTTGTGCGTCTGAAATCGTTTCAGACGTGAAATCGTTTCAAACTTGCTCTGCACCGACTACGTGGCCTTAAGAGAATATGTGCGCCGTAAAGTGTGTTCCTATGTTCCTTGTTCAGAGAGTGAGCGACTTTAAACCATGAAGTCATCAGGATAATCACATGTTCTGACGTACGATGGCAATGTGTAGCTGTTTGGGCTAGTTGGTATGGCACGACGGTATGGTATGGCATGTCCTTCATGTCCTTCTTGTCTCTGTGTCGTCGTTTTGTTCTCCCGCTATAACTATCATTGTCCGATGGCAGTGTTCCCTTGCACCACACATTATTTCGGCAATATTGCATGTATTTTAAAACATGCATACAGGGCGCATATGCTTGTAAAGCATGAAAGTTACTGGAACTGCATTTCCCAGCAGAGAAGGCTCTTTTCGCTGTATTCTCCAGCAGACGCGTGACTGTGTGATAGAACACCCTCTTACTATGCAGACGACCTTGGTCTGATCCCCACTCAGATATTTGAATCGTTCTCGACTTTTCGGTCGTGCACAAGATGATTTTTTGCTCATAAACAATGACGCTGACAGCGTAATTTCTGGGAATTGAGCTTTTCAAAGCTATCGCATAATTATAAACAGTACCCACACAGAGGCGATTTCGTCCGCATTTATTAGTACTTCGTGAAAGAGAAAAAGAGCCTCGGGGACGGAGAACCATTGTTGACCGCTGTTAGCGAGGACCGTCATCGCCACGGCCAATGTTTACTAATTTTACCATGGCGTAGGTGGTGGTGCAAGCGGTGGTTCATCCGCATTCGTCCGCATCATCCAAGTACGTGTCGTTGCCGTGGTGAGGCATCCCTCCTCCACGGCGCAGGCGGGATCCCCGGATTCCGTAGGCGGCCAGCGCCAGCGTGGCCCCGATCACCAGGCTGATGACGAAGACCATCAGTGGACGCCAGCACCTTGAGGAACGGGCGAGTGCCATTATCTCCTGGCGCATCCGCTGTCTGTCGTTGTTGGTCCTGCCGTGGCCGGACGAAGCGGGCGCTCGGCCGGGCGTTACGTACTCTACCGACGGGAGAAGAGGCCCCGGACCCTGCGAGAAACAGAACTCACTTGGAACGTATAACAACGACACGTTTCGTTTCTAGTTATATTTACGTCACATTGGTTAGCCTTCTTCCACTGCGGAAGACCAAGGAGGGCACAATACCCCTCGCCTATTCGCGCACAGGCGCATCACCTAATATGGCTCAGTATGCATACCTTCAAGGTATGAAATTGATAGGTTTAGTTCCACTCATGAAATGCGAGAAGTGACTGTCTACTTCGGCGTTGACACCTACGACCTAAACAGTTTCGTGATTGCAGGTGCCGTCAAGATGACGTCATCTCTGATGACACAGACCTCAAACTCTTTGACGTCACTTCGACCACAGAGCTTGCCAAAACTAAGCAGAGAGGGACTGTGGCGCTGCGATTATTCAGCCACCATGAGAAATTCGCCTAGTCTTTATAGTTGTGGGTTTCGAGTGCACTTGTGGCCTTGTTTATTGCAGTGTTTCGGTTTTGTTTCAACTTAAAGAATGAACCCATGTAAACTTCGTCTCCCGATTTGAATGGGTGAGCCTGAAAGATTGAGTTGGTGAATCACAACCGCTAATTATTTGCTGAACTTCGTATCGTGAGAAAGTGGCTCAACCCACGCGAAGCCGAACGAAGTCGAAAGAATGAAGGCTATAGGTACATATCTGCACTAGCCATCATTGTCATGCTGGCTAAACTGTTGCGTGTTATAGCCCAGACACTAGCTACTGAGTTCTCTTTAATGTAATACATTACATGTGTGGAAATTCTATTGCTATGGCGTCAGAAAAGCTAACTCCAGATCAGGCCTGCAGCCTGAAAGAGAACACTACACCCCCAGTTTGGTTGGGAGGTGTTTTACTGAGAATTAATAATCAAAATAAGTGTTTTCGAGTTTTTCAACAAGTGGACCTCCTCCTCCCCTTCAAGAAAATCCTTGCTAATGGCCTGCTCAAGAGTATGATGTCTTACGACTTTTATGACGTCACCGCTTGGCAAAGATATGCCAATTACGAAGACAAAGCTGGACCACGTCACGTGCAGAAACCATTCAAAATCAGGAGGAGGAGGGGAAGGCGAGAGCCAATGGTATTCTCTGAAAAGAAACAAAACGCAAAGTCGAGGTAGATTTTAATCTAATACGGCGGGCACACGAACACTAGAAGAAATACGCAAACAAAGCAGGGGCTGCACTGCGAATAAAGGTGCTTCTTGCGTCGGTTTTCTAGTGTCAGTGTTTGTGTGCGTGCCATATCCTGTGAATATCAACAAATACCAACAAATGGCGTATCCAAGAGCGCGCGGAGATGTTGGGGGTGCAAACCCCAGGAATTTTTTGAGTTTTCTTACCTAATTACAAGCACACATACACACGCACACATGACCAAACATAAAATATGGTTAAACGTCCTCAAAAACAATTCTGGCTACGCCCCTGCTGCCAGCGGTAGCCCAATGAGCCGTGCTAATACAACATATTTCGATGTAGGGGAGCGATTGTATAGCAATATTATTGTATTAAACAATAGTTGCTATATATTTCATGTAGGTACCTAATACGACACGGTAATATCCCTTAAAGCCTGGGTTGCTTTTTGAGGAATAATAACCCTGGGGAAACTTTTCATGCCATGCAGTTTCTCTGCGACAATCCAATTAGCTTCAGCGCAGAGCAATACAAAAAGTGATGGTTCAGAAATGAGTTCAAATACGCAGATAGAGTGCAGTGAGATGAAACAGAATGACGAAAGACCAGATTATACACCCTAGTGAAAAAACACGTTCCTCAATGCGCTTCGTTTTAAAATGAAGATGTACCAACAAGCTTATATTCCTACCCTTCGCATCGTAATGGTAAGGTCGACTGGTTTCTGCTACACTTCCATTCGCTCTACGACAGAGCGAAAATCTGTCGGTAATGGAATGAGAGAATGCATGCATGATCCACGGATTCTCTATAGAAATAAGTTTGCATCTGTATAATATAACCGCCACTGAAGCTTTTACTCACTTCAGATGAACGTAATCACATAGAAATTAGACGTCATCTGTCCTGAATTGTCTGGGCTGAATACTAATTTAAAAAAAAGGGACTTGCGTCCCTCAACATTCTTTTGGTAGCTTTCATTTAAAACCAGGCTATCTGAATGCACTGTCTATGAGCACGGGTTTTGGGGCTAGTTGAAGCATTTCAGAATGGGAGAATCGCGCAAAGAACGCTGTACACCGAGAACACAGACGACGACACCTGCACAGGTATCGTCGTCTTAGTCTTTATACACGTGATGTGTTTTTTTTTTCTTGCGCAATCCTATTCCTTTCTGAATGAATGCATCGTGTTAACGTGAGGCTCAGCGAAAATACACTGTCTGACTAGGTGGTCCTGCAAAGTTTATGTGGGTGAGACGCGTGACAAAAAAGTTCACACACAGTCTTCGCCTTCCATGCTGCCTGCGTAAGTCTTTCTATTGCGCCTATTTCTCCCACCAAGATGGCTTTCGAGTGTTCGATTTGGACCACTCCTACGAAAAACGCACTACCAGAACACCTGAAAGTGACTGGTCAAACGCATATTTAGTTTCCGCCTTTACATCGGTGTGGCGATCTAGAACATTATCGGATACTTACGGTCAACGCACTGCTGTACAGCACTGGCTGCACAGGAATCGGATGCGCCCGGACTCCCTGACGACGTCCTGTTGGAGCTGGAGCAGGTGGTGCAGTGTCGCCGATGGAAGCCGGGACGTCGCCACCGGCTGCTCGTCGGGAGGACTCGGCATCAAAAGACGCAGCGAAGGTTCCTGAGAACGCTTGCTTGCTAGCTTGATCCTTCACAACGCTCCGATGACCTCGAGGCAACAATGCTCTTCGTCTTTTTTTTCTTTTCAACTATAATTGTTTCCGCAAGGAGACATTTGGCAGGGTTTTAGCTAGCCTAAATTCCTATGTAACTAGCAGTAACTAACCAGAATCAAGGTCCCGAAGATGAATTGAAATATTACGATGCAAAAACAGGGTTCTTTGTGCATCGGCTTAGGATCACTCGAACATGAAAACATCTTTTTCTTCTCAGTCGACGCACTGTCTCGCACCCCTCAGGATCACACCTGCGTTCGCATGAGCTCCGTGATCAGCCTACTTTGAATAAGCGACGATATCATGGAATGACACCATCATGTAACGTCAAGATTACATCATATGGGGATGTCACCACGTGAATATGATGATCATGATCTTTGGGCTTCCTCGCGTTCAGACCTTCAACGGCAACGCTCAACTTCCCGTTTAATGAGGCATCTAAGCATTAGAGGTGTACTGTGATATTTGTATGGGGCTTTGGATGTCCGAATACACAACACGTTCACTCTCGACCTGCTTCCTCTTCGAGCATGTGCAGTATCAGAAAAAATGAAATTCACTCTTGCGAACTATTTAAGCGGGAGATTTACGACTTGACTTGATTTACTGTATTTCCCTTCATACGTTTTATTAAGGGTACAAGAGCTGAAGGCGCGCGGCACCTGACGAGGGCTTGTATACCTACTATGTACGTTAACGATTTAGGAATGCATGCCGCGCTTCACGCAATACCCTTTAAACCCACAGACAGTGGGTTTTAGAGGGCGCTCGTGGCCGGCGTTAGATGCGAACGCCTCTCCTGTACGCTTGAATTTAGTGGTCAGGCACGTATAAATAACACAATCGCGTTAACTGAAACATTATTACGGGAAAGCTGGTATGTCCGAGGTCAAACATGTGTCTTCGATAGAAAATTATCATAATAACAAACCATATACTTGCTCCCTTCGTCTTCCTCTTTATCTTTTTTTCCTCTTCTTCGTCGCTCTCCAAGAACGTGCGCAGATTTGACTGGCATAAGATGCAATGACTCTGATAAATGAGAGATAGTAGAAATAAAAACAGAGAGAGATCGATTTTATTCAGAACGTCGTCTACGCCGGCACCAGATTTTCTGCAACATGAACTCGTTAAATAACAGTAAAGTTTGTATTCACTCTATCAGGGTACAAGTAGAACGCGAATTACCGGTGGAACATATCCGCGTACCACGGGCCGTATTATGAGAGTATGTGCTGCACGAGACTGGTGGAAAGTGTCGTATGACATACGCAACAGGCAAGCCACGTTGTTCGTTTCATAACCTGCGCATGGGGTTCGTTGTGCACTCACTCTCTCCTTTGCCAATTTCGCAAACACAAAGCTGAGCAGGCGACCGCGATGGCGTCCTGCTGTAGGGGGCTAGGTAGATAAGCAGGCAGGTAGAAACAGTCGAGGTATTTTTGGATCGCTGAGACGTAAAGTAATTCTGACAACGGTAATGATGATGATGATCGTAATAAAAACTTTATTTTCTTTTTTTTTGAGATAACTAGGCCCTGTACTCCCCGTCCGCGACACAAGTGCCTAAGTGACGTGGGGCAAGCGCTCAATTAAAAGCACGCAAAGAGGTAATAAAACTCTTCGTAGATTTTTGCGCCAGCCGGATAGCTTCCTGCTGTGAAGTAGGGTGCTCGCCCCGAAACACGGCACCCCAGACATCTTTACTATTTATATTTGATTTAGCCCCTGGGGAGCTATTGCACTTTCTCGTTATGCGACTGAGGCTTGCCTTCACCCAATCAAGGATCGTCTTTCTTATCGTCGGTTTGAGCATTATATGTCCAAACCAAGTTTACAACATTCAGATTTGGGTGCACGTTAAAGAACCGCAGGTGGTCGAAATTGCCGGAGCCCTCCATTACGGCGATTTCCAGGTTCATATGGTGGTTTTGAGACGTTAAACTTCACATATCAATCAACATTATTTTAGCCGCATTTTATGACGTGTCACTGAATTCCAAAAATTTAACACGGTCACCTTCCTTCTGCATGCTTCGCGTAACGTCGATTCCAAGGTGGGTGGGATCTGCCTAATTTTTTTTTCTGCTTGGACTCGTACCAGCTGGAACCCTTGCAACTTTCGGCAAGATCCCACGCTTTCCGACTTTTAGGCCAACGCAGAGACGAGAAAAATAGAGCACCAGGCTCCCGCACCAATCAAACGCTTTGATTAAATGGACAGCAAGTCGGTTGTGAACGTCCATGCGGCAAGTGGAAAGTCGGCCGCGGCGGTCACCTCGATCGTCGACGGCTGAGGTGCCCTCATATCGGCCGCCGCCATTAAAAGCCACAACACGCAAACGGCTGAAGAACTTGCGGTATCACTCGCTTGCGTTGGAACGCTTGCCGGTTTCATCATTAGCGATAGGGTTTTTTTACATTTGTTCTGTATGGCCACTGTATTCCATTTATATGGTTGAGATATATTCGCACACAGCAGCCATTTGCGTGTAGTCCAGTGCGTGCCATACTTGGCGTCCGAATGTGGGACCCTAGGCCCGGAACCAACAGTCCAAAAAAATTGTTTTCGGGGCGAAGCACCTTACAGGGTCTCAACTTGTCGTATCGTAGTAAACGTCCACCATAGCCGGGTACGCCTGACAAGAAGTGGGTAAGTCCCACAACTTGGCACCAGTCCATACTACGCCTATCATGAGTTAAACATTCCTACTTACTACCGTAAAAGATATGATAGGCTTAGCAGAAGTTTAAGAATCCCCGACGCAATGTACCAAGGCACTCAAGTCCCTTGTTGCTTATCTAAAATCAGAGACAAAGGCGCGCGTCTGTACGGTAAAGTAACGTATTTAAAACGCCACTTATTAAACGATATCTCTAAAGCGATGGTGCGTTAGTGACGTGTCAAGCAGCAAAGAGGAGAGACTTTATTGTGGTAGGCACCGGCGCATACAGCATCGCTCGCCCCTCTCAGGTTTGGCGTTAGTGGAGCTAAAACATCCTCTCTTTCTAATTGCGCAGTGATTCCTCCTCTCCTTTTTTGTAATGCTCGTTGGTGGAAACGTTTCTGCCAATGTTAGAAGTTTATACTCCAATGATTCCAGTCGTTCTCATGTTAACGCCAGACTCCGAACACGGACTAAAGCGCGAGACAGACGTGTGATTTTCCGTGCGATGCGGCGTCGCATGATGCGGCGTGCCGCATGCAACGTTTCTGGACACAAGAGGGCAAAGGAGCACGGCAGGCTCCGCCGCCATGCGGTGCCTCGGCGTGCAGGGTCGAAACTTGGTATCCTCGTAATGAGGTTCAAAACAAACAACATTGCACAGCCACGCTTCGTTCTATAAAAATTATTGACAAATTGCATTCGTGAACGGCAAGCACGTCGCAACCACGGTAACAGCTGATTATTCACGACTCCGACAGGTAGACCTAGCACCATGGCCGCCAGTCGTCGCCTACGCCGTTCACACGCGAGCTCGTCATCGAGCGCTTGTTTTTGACAACACTATCAAGCATTGCGCTCGTATGTGATGCGTTAGCATACATTATTACTTTATCGATGCCATCGATGTGAAGAGCAAAGGTGGAAGCGAAGCGATCCAGCGCAGAGACGCCGGTAGCTGTGTTTACCTGCGAAATGACCTTGCATCACTGCTCACGATCTCCGATCTCTCTTGCGGTTTCAAAACAGGCGTTTTCGTGCAGAAAAGGCACACTTCAAGCATTACTTTATTCAATCCGGAGTACCAGGGAAATGTACGCGTTGTTTGTCAGGCCGCTGCAGTCGGCGATGTCCGCAAATCCACGTTCGCACCGCTCCATCGACTCGCCTGGAGCCTTGGACCATGGGGGATGGGAGGGGCGACAGGGAGATGGCGCCATTAGCATCATCACACCACTCGTATGCTCGCGCTGTGATTGGCTGCAGCCATGCGGCGGTGTGATGCTGCGACGAAAATATCTGGCGGGTTTGATGCTTGCCGCACCAGCTATGCGGCGGTGCGACGCGATGATACGTCACGAAACGTCACCACTCCGGCAGTCGCATCATCGCATAGCACGCCGAATCGCAGAGAAAATCGCACGTCTGTCTCGCGCTTTATACGTGTAACTTAAAGCAAACAAGCGTGGCTGAACCGCGAGAATCTTGCGGCAACCTGCCGCGGTGCGGAGTGCGAGATTGGTAATAAATTTAACTCGTTAAATATAATCGTCAGAAAGTCACATACAAGTTTCTTTTTAAATGCGAAGCATTTCTTAGCTAACTTTGGTGACTTTGAGCGTATCTATTATGTAGCCGCCTACGACCTTTAGCTCTCCCGACATGTTGCAAAACTGGTATGGTATGGCATGATTGCTTGGTAAACACAAGCGACAGACCCTTTCATGAAAATTATGACATGCGTGTCATGTAACAACATGACTACATGCCACTTTCATAATGCGCTCGTGGCCGTTTCGCTAGCCTCACATATACCAAATGCGGTATTTCGTGACGCCAACGGACGACGAAGGTAGATGACACGTTCAAATTGTTACGATCATGGCATGCGTGTCATATGTAATAATATGACTACATGCCTGACTCATCATATACTAACGGCCGTTTCGCTAGCTTCTTATATACAAAATGTGATATTACGGAATGTGAATGAACGAGAAAATGAATGCGACTGGTGCAAACATGATAATGATAAAACGCGTGTCATGTAACAACGTGACTACATGCCACACTCATGATGTGCTCGCCGCGTTTCGCTAGCATCCCATATATAAAATATGGTATTCCGGGACGTGAATGGATGAAGAAGGTATGTGACAGTTGCAAACATGATAATCACGAGATGCGTGTCATGTGACAGCATGACAACATGCCAACGCCAAGGCGCGAACACGCTTCGACGTGACACGGCGCCGACGTTCGTTTCGTCACGTCACGCCGGCGTATAGCCACGCCAGGCACCGGTCCTGCCATACACTTGCAGGCGCGCGCCGCGCTGCGTTGCTTTGACGCGTGCGCGTTTCAGCGCGTCAAGCGTCCCTCAGTCATGAAAAGGGGCAGACGCAGTGATGTCTGAGTAACGCATCAGCACGAAATGCAGCATGTCGCATTTCACCCTGGTTGCCATCGGGCCGCTGGTTACGCCGGTCGCGCGTGGCGTGAGACCATAGAGTTCTCGCGTTTTGCTAACGTATAGCGGTGCTGTGCCCAGCGTGTGCGCGCGTCAAAGTCACGTTGGAATATGTTGGGCCCATCATGATGCACTCGCGGCCGTTTCGCTAGCTCCACATGTACCGAATTTGATGTTACGTGACGTCAATGGATGACGAAGGTATATGACTGGTGCAAAAATGATAATCAAGACAGGCGTGTCATGCGAGAACGTGAATTAACCACGTTCATAGCGTGCTCGCGGCTGTTTCGCTAGCTCCACATACACTAAATTTGGCATCACGAATACATGACGAAGGTAAACGACACATCCAAACATGATAATCTTGACGCGGAAGTCGCGTACGACATAATTTACCTCTACTTCGTAACGTTTTGGTGATGGTAAAGTGACATATACCCCTTTCTCAATCTTGCTTCGCATATCATCGATTCACACAGTACGTGGGATCTCCCTTTTTTTCTTCCTCTTATTTTGTATAAAAAGGCTTGGCAGATTATAAAAACAAAAACATAATTTGAGCATCTGAGCTGAGTCTTCCAAGGACGAGTCACAGAGGGGCCAGTGGGCACTTATTCGGCCTGATTGGCCATACGCTTTCGCCCTCCCATTTGTCTTTCCTCCCTTTCTATACTATGCATGGTTATGCCTAAACCTTACTGCATCTTTTTTTTTCTCTTCCTCTGTGAAGTCATTCTCTCGCCTTTTATGTTGCTCCCCCTTGCACCATAACAGTGCTGCTGTAAGCTCCTACAGTGCTTATGAAGGAAAGAGAAAATTTAGGGCTCGTTTTTTTTAATAGACACAATTTCTTTGTTATAGACACAAACAAAGACTGCATATGTAACAGAAATTTGGTCAATCCCAGAACCGCAGTGGTCCACTACAAATTACAAGGAAACACACAGGTGGTGAACACTCATTAGGGGCCGCACGTTCCAGCTTCTGTGGTTAATTATCTGTACAGAATGTTTGGGTGGTGATAGAACCTCGACCATGACAACTCTGCTGTGAAATGTAACTGTTTTGATGGATCTTCAGCTATTTAACATAAAATGCGGAACTACAATGTAGCTAACAATTTGCGTATGCACTTAGAAAACCTCAGCCTGTCATACCCCACATATTTGTTATCGAAATTAAAAGAAAATATTTTCTCTAAAGAGTGAAGGCTTGTGCTAGACGTATGATACATACTATTATGGCGAAACGCGAAGACATATAGGACGAAGCAGAACAACAGAACTATAGGCCCTCTTGATTCAGTCACTGATACATATAATGTACAAAACGACAAGCTAATTTGAATCGTTAAATAACACATAACCAGTATTGAGACCAGCACAGACTGCGGATACGTAAATTTTACTTTCGCAACCATAGAGAGAAAAGAGAAAAACGTTAACTTTCAGATGAAACGCTACTCGACATAGAATAGGTAACGTGCCGCAACAGTATAACTTGTTTCTATCAAGGAGACTTCAATACTGCCCGCTTATATTCGCTGACAGCGAATTGTTGATGGGCACCATCGTAGTGACGATTTTGCCGATCCTGATTGGTGTCGCCGTTGTGTTTGTCGAGAATCTCCGACCAACCAGCTTTGCTTGTTTCTTGTCAATTGACTCGGTTTTTCGCCTGCCTCTGAAACCGTGCCTCGAAACGCGACTCCCGTTTCAAAGGTGCTGTAGTTTTCTCTGGCATCCGACATCAGCTCCCCAAGACTGCTTCTGTCTGCACGCTCGTCCTTGGCAGACGTGGCTGGTGAAGCATGTGAGGATGCTATCCCGGATAAGGCTGCGCTCGAGGGAGCTGCTTCTCTTGCTGTACTGCTCCGGTTCATAGATCTCGAGTCGGGCGCTCTGCTTATCATGTCCGCCGACTCGCTTACGGTATCCGTGTTTCCTGTGGAATAATATGCCACCGTCGTCGTTCTTGTCGATTGTATATTCTGCACCGTCTCTATCTCAAAACTCCTCGAGTCTAAAGAAATAGTGCTGGTGCTTGGAGAAAAACTGTTGACAAAGCTCCTGGCTTTTGACCATGGGGATGCACTGCTGCTTGTTGAGTCTGTGCCAACAGCAACCCTACCCCGGTAAGGGTCGGTACTAGATGTGAAGTTCGTACCTTTCAGCCAAGTCGTTGTCTCGCCAGCTGCTGAACCTGAATAGGAGGCATTACTAGCTAGATAAGAGGTATTGATAGCTTGATAGGAACTACTACTGGAGGTCGTATCAGTAGATCGATTCGCTATCACATTCCCCGTTGATTCTGAAGAGACTGAAGTGACGTTGGTGATACCAGGATGGGAAGCGTTGCTGAAGGCGAACGTTCTGCCCGATAACAGGGTCGCTATGGCATTTCTAGATGACTCCGATATGGTGGCGGTACTACTCAACTGAGAAACATTGCTGGTGATGGATGTACTGACCGACAATTCAAACTGTGTAGCAATTGAGCTCACGCTGTCATTTTCGCTGAATTTCCTGCTTATCTTTCGCGCTTTCGGTATCCTGCTGCTAGGCTCGGCTGAAGAAATGATGTCAAGCAGCAGTGATTTCGTACCCGACGTCTCGTCTGGCCCTTCCGTACTAAACACAGTCCTAGCCACGGAACTCTCTTTTCTGGGCCCGAATCGTCCACGCTTGACAGTGCCGTTGTAACAGCGGTGAGAAAATTTCACGCTGGGGCCGGAGTCGTCCGGCTGAAGCGGTCTAGAAGTCAGCTGCAGGTGCACAGGCAGGTCGGAGGCAATTTCGGTGGTTTCCGCTCCTGAAAGAACTCTGAATGAGCTTTTGACCACCATGGTGGTGGCAAAACCACCGACGAATACGATGCAGGCGATGGCTGGTGCTCTTAAGTTCTGAGAGACATCCTGAAGACCTTGCCACGGTGTTCCGCCATGTACCAAGGACTCCTTCGAATCTCTGTCCGTGAGCTCGATGCTGCTGTCGGTATCGCTCTCCGCACTGTTGCTTTGCGGCAGCCTGCACAGTTACGAGCGACTGTTTTGTTAATATGGATCATTGCACAATAGTGTGATTAGGCGCGTTGCCAGATATTACTTTATTTTTTTTTAGGGGCAGGGAGTTGAGCTACAACTTTTGTATTCTTATGTGTGTGTTCGTCTGGGCGCGTGGCTATAAAATAAACATGCATAATATAAATATTTTGAGAGGAGGTTGAGCACCCTCTAGGTTTCTCCAATTTAGGGCCTGAATAGATTACTTTGCTGAGGGAATTTCTTTTGGATGTAAGAAGTTGCCCCGCTGCGGTGGTCTAGTGGCTAAGGCACTCGGCTGCTGACCCGCAGGTCACGGGATCTATTCCCGGCTGCGGCGGCTGGATTTCCGATGGAGGCGGAAAATTTGTAGGCCCGTGTGCTCAGATTTGGGTGCATGTTAAAGAACCCCAGGTGGTCCAAATTTCCGAAGCCATCCACTACGGCTTCTTTCATAATCATATGGTGGTTTGGGGACGTTAAACCCCACATATCAATCAATCAATCAATCAATCAATGTGACAAGTTGTGTCTTAGTTGTCACTTTTCCTAATTTGTCATACTTCTATGGTGAAAGCAAAAAGTACAGGAAGGCCAAATATGAAACGGCGGTATGGTATACTTGCTACTAACCTTCTATATCAAAAGAGCTGAAGAGAAGCTTGTTAGGCTAGAAACGAACAGTGAATGTTTGTTATTTAAGCAAGGAACTTAATAGTTCAATCTCGTTTTCAGCGTTAAAACTTCTGAGTAATATAGCGACAGCATATGCATTGTTAGGTTTGCGAAACGTAAATAATCAATACATCAGCTACCAAAAGTGACGCAAAGGTTGACGTATTCTGAAAGCCTTCAGGATATAGAGCGTAACGATTTGAAGTGTGCATTGTTGTTGTTGGCGGATTCTTTCATGAAAGATTCGGCTGACACCGAACGTCAAGAGGAGAACTGGAACACAAAGTGCTCCTGCAGAGCGCTGTGAGAAGCGTTAACATAAAAAAAATTTTGGCGCAGCTTCTGTGGTCGACACTGAAACACCTGGACTCATTAAGAGCACACCCAGGAAGACCAGTTGATCACATGGGATTCTGAACGATTTCCTGTGAGTATGTGCACGGCCTCATACACGCAATGGAATGGCGAAGCCGCGGTGAGAGGATAAGACGCGGCTCCGCTTCCACGATACGGTCTCCCCTGTGGTAAAAAGCGAAGCCGTACGTAACCTTCGGGTTCATTTAAAAAGGTGTGTCAGGAGCCATTTTCCATTGTAGCCTTGTCCCAGTGGCAAAGTGTTTAGTCTATATCGCCAACGTAAATTTTTTTTAAGTTAAGGGTTTCACGACATTTTGTCTGGTCACGTGCCATGACGAGGATGAAGATGCTTTGTCCGAATATTTAATTTCACACCTGTATAACCACAGGGCCAAATAAGGATAACGTGGTAGCTATTGCCGACGAAGTGCACCGTCAGATGAACATTTAAATGTAAACACATCTCGTTCACACAACAGGCAGGCATGAGAGGGAACGGCGAACAGCAGTAAAGCAGCAGTTCTCTGTGTGATTATTAGAGTACAGCCACCTAGTGTCTTGATACGCAGAAAGTTTGGGAGAGGTCCACGGGAGCTGTCTACCACGCGAAACAAAAGGTCACGTGGAGGGCCCTATTGTCGTACTTATCAGGCTGCTACTTATGTTAACGTGTCGTAAATCTCACGTCCTAGGTAGAAGCGATAAGATTGAATCAAGGGTTTGTCTCCGACTTGGACGCAACCTGATGAAGCCAAATAACAGATAATGAACCCCAATGATCGGCCGCATTATTCGAAGAATGTAGGTTCAGTCCCTGTACCAATGGTAACTAGTTTTTTGTCTATTTTAATTCATTTGCATTTTTGTCGTCATTATTACACTACAGTTCAAAACCAGAAATACAGTCTTTGCCAACCTTGCCTTCAGTCTATGTTGCCTTTATTAGGTTACGCCGTGCTGTAGCACTCTGAAGTACTGATTCAATCCTCAAAGCCGCGTGAAGGTAAACCGTTCTTTCACCTATAAGGTCTGTTTAGCATTCCCTTCTTATTTACCATGGCATTGGTAGTGCTGCAGTAAGGCTTTATACGTGTATCGGCAGAAATCTGCATGCGTCGCACTGTACAGTGGCCGACTATAGTGACTAGGAGTCGTCGAACAGTATTCTCCGTTTCACAACTCTTCATCACTGCCCTGCGCTGTATTTTCCACGCATCTCCTGAGAGATGCCGGAAGATTTTTTAAAATGAATCGTGACAAGCTGTGTTACGATATATTAATCTGATAACTGAGAAGGTGTCTGAACTTGTTCAGAGCCGTCAATGATTAGCCCAAACGTAAGTGAATAACACTTCTAGCATTGCGCTCGCTTCAACAGTATTTATTTATTTATGTGATTATCTATTTATTTATTCATTTATTCATTCATTTACAGGATACCTGCATTGCCTTGAAAGCACCCTTGCAGAAGAGACTCGTTTAGTATCACATCCTACATATTTTGCTATGACTAACAACAAACATATATGAAATAAGGTTAATATCAAGGTAAACAATTGGTTAGCGTGTTGAAAACGAACAGAGAGCTTTAAAAGAACTAGAATAACTCTACATTATTGTAAACACAATCGGAAATGAAATATATGATTATTGTATACAGTGACAGTTTTCCGGTAACCCGTTCCAATCTCGCATGGTTTATGGGAAGAAAGACCTGTAAAGTTATTTTAGTTGCAACTATACCCGTGTGCTTTATTGAAGTGGTCCTGCTAAAGATGCCCAGCCCAGTAATGTTTTGTTTCAGGGGCATTTTGAAAAGCATCGTAGTTACTAAAGACGAATCATGCATGCAGCTTGATTTAGAAGTTTGTCTACTTGCTTGTATCAAATGGTATGCAGTTTATCAAACATACAATGCACCTTGGTGACGTATGCGACTCTGCATAGTAAGACTACAAAAAAAACATTATTCTAACAACTTCTCTTATTTTTTCCCCCAGTTGGCTTAGTCGTACTTCCCTGTGGTCCACCGAAAGAGTTATGCGCCTAACGTGGTTTTGATGTGCTTCCAGGATGGAAGGCCATGCAAGGTGCCGCCCCTCACCTGCTTTTGCGCAGACTTCGTGAGTGGCCCAACTTTGACCATGTCACAGTGAGACGCGATGACGCCATCAAGTTACGTCGTAGTGAAGTCGTGATGACGTCATATGGTGAGGTCATGAGGTGATGACGCTCTTTGTGTAACACGCGTAGACGCCGACGGTGAGGTTGCGCGTTTTAAGAAGATCATAAGGCTATCCTCTTAAAACCAACGCAGTGTCTATTCTTCCGGCAACCAGAATAATTGTTCAAAAAATTTCTCCCGGCAGTCGCCTCTCATTGGCTCTCATATGTCACGTGACTAACTGTCGTGAGAAGAGGAAAAACTGGCTGCTGTGGGACAGACTGGGCATACGTAGCCGAGCATGCGTTAGATTAGGTTAGGTTAGACTGCGGGACAGGCTGGACAAAACTGGCCCACCGTGCGTTGGGTTAGGTTAGGTTACGTTAGGTTATGTTGAATCGGCTAGGTTAAGTTCTACCGGTTGCCGGGAGAATAAAAAAAATAATCCCGGCAGTTAGTCACGTGACCTATGAGAGCCAATGGGAGGCGACGACCAGGAGAAATTTTTTTGATCAATTATCCCGGTTGCCGGGAGAATAGACACACCCTAAAAGCAATGGAAGCACAACGTACGAGCCATGTGACGATGAGCCGTGGCTGGAAGTGACAGCCCCTGACGACGCCTCGTCGGTCGCTACCACCGACGACCATTGGACGCTCGAGCGGGAAGAAGATAGCTGTGTCCGCCGGCGAAATTTCGCGTTGGAACTAAAAGGCCACCAGTCCTGCTCCGAGTACGATGAGCTTTCGTCATTTCGACGGCGTCCTCTCATCCAGAAATGCAAGGCGCTTGGATGGACGGGAAAGAAGGTGCCATGGTGTACGGTTAAAACAACGAGGAGAAAAAGGTGGGACGCTGCAGGTTTGGTAGGAGACTGACGCTGGGCTCAGCAGAGAGTGGTGTCAGGATAATGACGATGATGATACTAGTTCTCGATGGCATGCACTCACGATGCAAAATAGTCCATGAGCCGGGTGATATTAGCACAAATAATCATGACAATAATCAGCAGTACAAAGTTTTATTATTGGCACTAGGACTTCTGGGTAATGCATTACCACCAGATATTCCTCAGTTGGTGCCAAAGGCGACCTCTTGGGCTCTCCCAGTGATCTATGTTATTACTCCGGAGCATGACTTGCCAGCAGGGTGGTGGTGGTGGCAGTGGTTAGAAGAGGAAAAAGGCACCTAATTTCTGCATCCCGGTAAGCAGCACGGCGCATAATCATCATCAGCACGGAGCAGCACCTGTCAGCAGGGTCTACCAGTAATGCCTGTGAGCTTATGGAGTCAATATACTCCTTCCTGTTCTCACGTGTAGAATAGCTAACCAGTTTTCCTAAACTCGTGAACTTCCCTGCCTTTTTTCCTACGATTTATTCTGCTGGGAGGACAATCCACTCGGCAGTACCAAAAGATAGGCTCCATTTTAATCCTCTGTCCACATTTTTAGCAAATGGGTTGGAACTCATCTGCGTGAATAAAATAAAAATTGCGGTGGATCTTAATATTTTCTTTTTGACTATTTACACACACAGAAAAACAACTTAAACCTCGCATTCAAGTCCAATGACCATATTGGAAAGGTGCGACACACATCCCTTCTGTATGTGTACCAGGAGGATCTTCAATCGCGATATGCGCTGCCTATCATGCTGATAGAAAGGGCTCTTTTTCAAACACCCGTATTTAGGCACTTTCTTAGTTGATTGGTGTGCTTATTTCGCTTTATAAATGGCTCACACCGGATATAAGGGAATGATCTAGCACAGCATGTTCTCGAGATGAAAGAGCCATTCATGAGAAATCCTAGTTTGATTAGAAAAAGTAAAATATAAGTAACTAGATATTCAACGAGCAATTCTTCTTTTTAAATCGCAAACGTTGAAACAGTTGCGTAGAGTATATTTCTTACAGGTAAACAGAGATAAAACTGGCTACAGAAAGGCACGTTGATACTTCATAGGCGTAGCTGCTTTAGTCAAAGCTGGAATCGTCATCACTTGCTTGCTAGAGAATTTCGAGCAGTCTTTATATCATCTACTGCAAGTAACTGACATGCTTTAAAGGCAAATGTAGCACTTTTTCCCAACCGGTATGTGATCCTGAGATTTTGTGCTCTCTGTTTTAGCAGTGATCTGTGATAGTTCGCAGTGCCATACATCGTATCGGATCCTTCATGTCTGTATGTGGTCTTAAAGTCAGTTTTGTTATCCGGTGCAGTTGTACTCACCTGAACTGATTTGATTGATATGTGGGGTTTAACATTCCAAAATCACTCTACAATTATGATAGAGGCCATAGTGGAGGGCTCCAGAAATTTTGATTACCTGGGGTTCTTGATCATCATCATCATCATCACCATCCTGACTACGTCCACTGCAGGACAAAGGCCTCTCCCATGTTACGCCAGTTAACCCGGACCTGTGCTTGCTGCTGCCACTTTATACCCGCTAACTTCTTAATCTCATCTGCCCACCTAACCTTCTGTCTCCCCCTAACTCGCTTGCCTTCTCTGGGAATCCAGTTAGTTACCCTTAACGACCAGCGGTTATCTTGTCTACGCGCTACATGCCCGGCCCATGTCCATTTCTTCTTCTTGATTTCAGCTATGATATCCTCAACCCCCGTTTGTTCCCTAATCCACTCTGCTCTCTTCTTGTCTCTTGAGGTTACACCTACCATTTTTCTTTCCATTGCTCGCTGCGTCGTCCTCAATTTAGGCTGAACCCTCTTTGTAAGTCTCCGGATTTCTGCTCCGTAGCTAAGTACCGGCAAGATACAGCTGTTACATGTCTTTCTCTTGAGGGATAGTGGCAATCTGCCTGTCATAATTTGAGAGTGCTTGCCAAATGTGCTCCACCCCATCCTTATTCTTCTAGTTACTTCAATCTCGTGGTTCGGCTCCGCGGTTATTACCTGCCCTAAATAGACATAGTTTTTTACAACTTGAAGTGCACTATTACCTATCTCGAAGCGCTGCTCTTTTCTGAGGTTGTTGTACATTACTTTCGTTTTCTGCAGATTCAATTTAAGACCCACCTTTCTGTTCTCCTTGTCCAACTGGGTAATCATGAGTTGCAATTCGTCCCCTGAGTTACTCAGCATTGCAATGTCATCGGTGAAGTGCAGGTTACTAAGGTACTCTCCATTAAATTAACTCTTATCCCTAACTGTTCCCATTGTAGGCTTCTGAAAACGTCCTGTAAGCATGCGGTAAATAGCATTGGGGAGATTGTGTCTTCCTGCCTTACACCCTTCTTGATTGGTATTCTGTTGCTTTCTTTATGAAGCACTATGTACTATGGTAGAGTGGTACTATAGTGCACTATGGTAGCAGGGGTTCTTGAACATGTGCCGAAATCTGAGCCCACAGGCCTACAATATTTCCGCCTCCATTGAAAATGCAGCCGCTGCCGCCGGGATTAGATCACGCCACCCGCGGTTCAGCAGCCGAGTACCTCAGCCCCTAGACCACCGTGGCGGGCGCTCACCTAAACTACTGGTACTTTACTATGCAGTGGACTTCCCCGTGTGTGTGCGTGCTGTATGCGTGCGTGTGTGGGTGTGTGTGTGTGAGTTCATAATAGTATGTATTATGGACATAATGGGTGAATTTTGACATTTTCGTAATAACACTTCGTGTATATTGTGCTTAGTCGTTTTTGTGTGTTCACTACTGTCCTTGTTGCATAGACACTTCTTCCAATTGCTTGTTACTTATTACGACGTAATAAACTCATTCTAAGCACGCATACCAGTAAGGAGGCTCCCATAGACAGAGTATCCCGGCATGCCTTAGCATCATTCAGTGCAAACAATATAAGATACATGATTATCATGATAGCTTACCTTGTTGATTGTAAATGTAATACAGAGTGCATACTTTTATAATGTCTTGTGCAAGGACGATATGAAATTTTTGTAGGGAATACTTACATGTTCTTTCGTTACTGAGCTTCACCGTTTAGTAAAGGTCCATAAAATGAACCATTAAGAAAGAACAACTTTGCTCTGACCTTGCAAAGCATCAGAAACAGTGAAGCTGATCGATCTTAAATAATTAACGGAGTCTTCTTGGCTAATACTAGCGTATGCCTTGGCGAAGACAGAGTTGAGCCGAATCACAGCCTGTCACGTATCGTGCTAGAATGTCCGAACGCCAGCGCGAAAAATTAACGTGCAAACCTGGCTGTGGCCTACGAGATGGAAGCGCGAGATTTCATCGCTTGTACTGGTTCGCGCCACGCCGGGCAAACTCGGCACCGCAGCAGACAGCCTCCGTCTGTGGGAATGTCTTGGGGAGGATACTCTTGGGCGCTAAAAGGTGTACTGTCGATCCTTGAAAGGGAGCACCATACCACGGCGTTTTGAAACTCGCTCCGGATCCTTCGGTCTTTACATCAGTTTTTAGGACGTGTACGTAGCTGCGCGAAAGTAATAATCTCACTCATCACAGGAGTGATGGTGACTGTGGACGCTATAGAAGCTGAATAATCAAGGAAATATGGCCGCTTGAAGTGATGAAAGATTGTTGAACATGAAATTTCTCTGGTGCCAATATTTAAGCGAAAAGACTTCTCTTATCTGCTCCCCTCTTGGTGAAACGTTGGCTACAACAAGACGTTTGCTCAGTGATTTCCCTATTATATTAATAAATATGTGTAGGCATGTAGGGCATAGAATGAGGTTTTTTGAATCGGCTTCCTGAAACGTTATATGATATGATTATGAGGCCCACCATTCTTCGAAGCACCTTATTATTTTTAAAAACCGGTGTTCTTTAACGCGAAATTGAATGTCTGTACATGGCTGCT